>BSAI01000201.1:23935130-23987213 GCA_036245035.1 Adrianichthys oophorus
TTTTTCCTAAATTAGTTTCTAAACCTACAATTTTTCTACATTTTTTCTCCTAATTTTTGTTTCAAAAACCTACAGTTTTCTTTCTAAATCTACTTGCCACAAGGGCAAAGTAGCTTGCGCATGAAAGTTGCAAAGCGAGAAAGTCCTCGTCTAAAACAACCTTTCTTGCGCGGTTCTTGTCCCATTTTCTGCTTCACACAGTCCATAACTACTTCAACAATTGAGTCAGGTGATGTTGATGCAGCTTTGAGAAGTTTCTCTGTGGTGCGAAACTTTTTCTGGAGCTCTGCGAGTAAAATTGTTCTGATGTTTTTTAGATTTTCTGGTATTACAAGGCTTTTGTAGACCACAGACGCGTTTGCAGGGAGGACTTCGTTTGAAAGACACTCAATCACGGTCTGGATTTCAGCCGCCTTTTTAGAGTTCTTTTTCTCTTTAAGGTGATTTGATAAAGTCATTATCAAAAGACCTGTCATCACAGTGTCATTCCAAATTTCATTTTGAAATGATGATTGTAGAGATTCAGAAGAGCCAGTTTTTGAATCATGTGTGGTTGTTGGATAACCGTCACTTTCTGAGCTTGACAAATCCACAAAGCTTTCATCATCATGCTCTTTACCAGCCTGTTCTTCTGTGATTTCTACTCTCTCATCAGCATCATCTTCATCATAAGATGAGAGGGATGATTCTTCAGATGTTTCTTCAGAATACTCTTCAGATGCTTCTTCAAAATACTCTTCAGATATTTCTTCAGAAGACTCTTCCATCTCATAGTCTTGTGCTGTCCTTATCAGTTCAACAAAGAAGTTCTCGATGTCTGTGAGAAATTCACTGACTTTATCAATGGAAGACTGGCTACTTGTTAGCTCTTCTGTCATCCACATCAGCATGTTATGCATAAGCATTTTTGCAAGACTTCTTGTGATGAAGTAGACTTCTCTGGAAAACTCTGAATATTCTGTTTTTTGAAGAAAATATTGGTATCTCTTCATTGCAAAATCAAACAGAGCATTGTCCAGATACTTTGCCGTGATGAGGGTCTCCTCTTTTCTTGAGACTGTTTCCACATTCAGAGGTTCGAGATCGTTTATTTGCTTGATCGCATAAAACAATTTGAGCAACTGTTCTATGATCACGTCCCTGTAATACCAGTAAAGACCAGAAGATTTCTCAGTCGAAGGGATTAACTGAAATTCCATTTCTATGTCCATCTCTTTTATCTTCTGGTGCAAGAATTTTGTTGCAAAAGCCGCGAGGCGCTCCTTTGGATCATATGACAGTGAGTGCGAGGCCAGGAAGTTCTTAACAAGACCCATCACTGCACTGATGCTAGGATAAACCGTGTCAGAGGTCCTGGACTCAGTCAGCATGTCTGTCAACATGGTGCTGGTGATCTCAACTGCTGTCTCTCGACATACAGATTTTGAGGAGCTTGTCCATTTTCTGAGAATTTCTGTCACACCATCCACAGCCTCTTCGAAATCGATGTTCATTTCTACAGAATAGCTTGGAGGTGAATCCACTGCTTCTTCAGTCAAACTTGAATCAGTGGAGCTCCTGTATTTTCTTTCTTTTGTGATCCTTAACTTTTGAAGGAATCTTTGCAGAAGATTTCCAGTGTTTTTCACCATGAGAACAAGTTGCTTAAAGTTTGACACGCACCCATTGACATGAATTTTTGTCTTTTGGGGCATTTTCAGTGCCATCTTTACTGCCTTGTTCACCTTTTGCTGGATTTCCTGTTCAAGCATTTCTGTCAGTGCCTTTGTCTTTTTAGACATTTTCTTTTTAATTCCAAGGACAAAAGCGATGCTTTTCACAAAAGCATTTCCCAGCACAGTTTTGATGGATGGGCGCTGTCGACGAGCAGAGATTTTCTGGACCGTTGGACCCAGGATCTTTAAAACATCCACTGCTGACATCTGTATGATCTCTGTGATCAAATCAGCAAGAATGATTAAAGTTTCTGCATCCATGTGTCCAGCCTTCAGCAATGTCCATTGCACAGATGAGATCTTGTCAAGGTGTCTCTCCACAATTGGACAAAGTTGTTTCTTGCCAATTAGGACAGTGTTGCCTTTTAATTTCATCCTGCTTTGGCGGGTCTTGTCCTGTGGGGAATCCCGTGGGGAATCCTGCAGGGAGTCCCGTGGGGAATCCTGTGAAGGATCCAGGGATTTGCTGCGTTCCTTTGGTTTTCTTTGTTTTTTCATTCTTTCTCCTTTTGTTTACCCTTTACAGAGTTGATCTAAAATGTGTAAATGGTCATATATTAGATCTCAGTGAGCAAAACTTTTGGCGTCTGAATCAACATCACGCCATGTCATCACGCATCACGTTGTGACATGAAGATGTCATACAGGATCCCCCACAGGAACCATGTGTGACATGAGTATGGCACACAGTCATGGTAAGATGTCATGAATCATCGTAGGACATCATACTCATCATTGTGTGACATCCTCACTCATACTCATCACACATTATTGTAAGATGAGTAGAATGTACACAGTAGCCATGTGTAGCCATGTGATCATATGTGCTTGATGATGTCATAAAACATCACTGTTTATGACATCATTGTGTGATGTCATAAAACAGTTTCAAGTATCAACTGAGACTGTTTGATGACATCACACAATGATGTCATAAAGCATCACTGTTTATGACATCATCATGTGATGTCATCAATTAGCTTTTAGTCTGTTTTTATTATGTTAATTTATCTTGCTTTTACTATTTTTTATCATGTTTTATGATTATACACTGGATTATTTATAGCTTATTTGAATATTTTTTATTTTCATGTTTTATTGTTTGTTTGTTGCTTTTATCAAATGCTTCATTTTAATTTATATTTTATTATTTTTAACTCCAGTGCCTCCTCGGCTGGGTCCTCTCCCTCTGGGTCAGCTGCGGTTCAGCTGCTGCAGCTCTAGATGGAGACCTGCCTCACCACTTTGCTGTGGTGTTGAGAGGTACCAGCTAGATATAGTTGGGCTCACCTCTACGCACAGTCTGGGCTCTGAAACTCAGTCTCTCTTGAGGGGTTGGACTCTACCATTCATGAGATGCTGAAAGAAAAAGGGCTCAGTTTTCAAACCATCTATCCCGCCAGACTTCGGGTGTTCTATGAGAAAGGTCAGAGAACATACAATAATGGGCAGGAAGCGCTGGATGACCTTAAAGAAATCGAGTAACTTTCCTCTTCAAAACATCTGGAATATTATCGACCGCTCATCAGGAGCGTTCCACACACTATCTGAAGTGTTATTGCCTTGGTAAAGAATGACAATAACTTGAGGAACACTGCATCACACAACCAGGAAAAGTAAAAAAGCCGCTTCTGTATCCCTCCTCGTAGCGGACTATAAACATTACATGTGGGATATATTACAACACTATCTTCACACGCATTGCTATGGCAGAAGGGAGTCGGAGAAGACTCTAAGCAGCACTGAGAGGGAGCCCCTGGTACCCGCGGGCCCCCCCTCCCAACTTTGAAGGTGAACCTACACCTGAGACTTTGAAATCGACTGTGAGCTTTGTTCAATTGTCGTTTTCAGCAGACCCATGTTTGTTTTTCAGGACATCTGAAGCTTTCTATGTATACATCCTACTGGCACAGAAATGGAAGATAAACAGAAATACAAAATAAATACCTTCAACGTCAATGGTTTGAAGAACCCCATCAAAAGAAGCAAAGCTCTTGCTAAGATGAAATGTGAAAAACGCTAAGCACTATCTGCTAAAGACTTCGCTTCTGTGTTTATGAATACAACTGCAACTGCTGTGCTGCAGCTCTGTAAGAGATTTTTTCGGAGCACATCTTCACAGCTGCTGACAGCGACCTCCAACCCCTGGTCCGTGGTGGAGCTATAGAAATTGCTTATTTCATTTTTGGGTTCTGCCCGGAGGTTTTAGCGTGTAACACGAGAAGTTGTGAAGTTATCTATGCCATGAAGAAATGAGTTTCCTAAAGTCTCCCCTGGAAAAGGGTAAAGATAAACGTTCTGCTGTGGAGTTTGTTGAGAAAAGTGACTTCATTTCCTCAGAAACTACATGTTTTAGCACTTTGTTTGTGGACAATGTGAAATTTGATGGTTGGTACATAAAATGTTCCCCAGTTCTAGAATGACCCGTAAAGGTCTCTCATTTATTTAATTTCTTTTGAGAAATTAAGAAATCACTTTTAATGAGTTACGTTCTCTGGTTAAACATTTTTCATTAGCTTAAATGTGCCTTAACCGATAGGATTCTTTAACCCTTTAACAGCTGAGGTTTAGCTCCAGTGTTGACATTCTTTTGACTACCGTAACCCTTCGACCATTTGACGTCAGTCTAGCGGATTCTGGAGTGGAAAAAACCTGCCTTGTGCCGATAGGCAACACATGAGAGTAGATTAAGTGCTAAATCCGCTGATTCTGTTGCAGAGGAAAACAGTTTTGCGCCGTTATGGAACACTTTAGGTTAGTATTGTGTTGCATATCGGCACAAAGCCGGTTTTTTTTGCGTCAGAATCAGCTGATTTACGTTGATTACGTCAAAGATTTACAGCATGTCACAGCATGTGTTACTAAAGGTTACGTAAGTGTCGCCGGCCACATCTCTGTACTGGAAACGCTGCATCTCTGGTGTTAAAGTATGGTTAAGACGTTATACGGTTAAGGTGCTATTTATTTTCAACACTGACGTGCCAAATGTAGTTCAGCTACGTTGGAAGCAAATGGCTGCTGGATTTCGCATCCAAAGAAACAATGAACACTCTTCAACATGAAAATCTGCCTTTATCAGTTCAAATTGGGGTTGGTTACCATATGGGTTTCATCAGGTCGTGGTACCAGTACTTTTAAACCTTAACAGTGCTCAAACAGCTGCTTCAGCAATGAAAAAAAAAAGCAAATTTTTTTCCTAAAACATTAAGGTGTGACATGGCAGCGTGATGGGGTGAAGGATGGCGCTAAGAAGCTTTACTTCCTTCTTTCAGACAGCCTGCACTGCAGCGCTGTATTTCACACACAAAGTTTATCGCTCATCGCCATGACAACAATCTTTTTTCAGCATTGTGCACATCACTCTGATCCTCTAGTTCGCTGACTCAGAATCTTTGGTTGTGAAGTACAGACAAACTTTCGTTCACTTTTCCTTCATCATCTTGACTGAAGCTCCGCCCACCCTTACATCCACACGCATTCTAAAATGAGCCCACCCACAATCACTGGAAAGGTAAAATAATTGTACAGCAAAACTGAACAGAACACAACTGATGGACATATCCGAAACAAAGCACTGAAATCAAAGTTTTTGTACAGCGTTGGTAATTCTGCACTGCCAACTAGTGGTTGGGGGTTTAAGTAGAACACCAAAGGAAGACGCTGAACAAAATCTTTGCTTAAAATTAAGTCATTAATTACAATTTTGATTTTGAATCCATTTTTTCCTACACCCCTAATCCTGACACAAATTATTTTACATTATTTCTATGGTTATCAGCACAGGAAAAAGCATGACCTTGGTCACCTCCATCCGTACCTCCAAGCAGGTCTCTATCCTCCAACAATAAGCTCCACCTCCCAGCTAATCAGGATCAGCAGCCATGAATGAAAACCCAGCCCCAAGGATCCTCGTCACTGACCCAGACATCAGAACATAACTGGGTCACAAAAACGGAACCTGCCAGATCAAACACGGGAACAAAGTTTGTGGGAAAAACATTGACAGGAAGGCGGCAGAAGTCCCTCAGCCCTTCAGCTTTTCCTCTTGGCTTCCTTCTGTCCTCTCAGCTCAGGAGGAGCGAAGTTTCCTCAGAGACGACAGCAGGAGAGGACGCTTCTGCAGTGAGGTAAGCTGAACACGGGCTTATTCCCTGCAGCTGGGCCTGCAGACTGCCTCTCTGCAACCTAAAGCCTCTTACTGCTGGCTCTGACCTGTGCTGGCACTTCAGCAGCCATTATGCTCCTTTCAAGTTACTGCCGTTGGTTGTTGAGAAGCAACTGAACAGGCTCAGGAGGACCTAAACTGCCTCAAAGTTCATGTTTTCACATCACCTTTGTGTTTGTTGCTCAAAGCAAATGATTCTATCATAAATGTTTTAACAAAACAAACTTCAAATTAGATTCTATAAAATAGAGATCAAAATATCTGTTTCTTTGGCTGACTGTTTCTGCTAAAACTATGACTCAGAAACCCTCAGAATTTTTTATACCTGCATTTCTTAATTTCTCTTTGGGGAAAGTTTTACTTTTTACAAAATCCTCAAAAAAGGCACAGTCTCTTGATGTGCTTTCATTGGGATCTAAAGATTTTTCTGTCTCCTTATGTCATTGTTTTATCCTGTTTAGAGATGTAATTTGCATTATTGGATGTTATTATTATTCCCAATAAATAAATAGATCAATAAATAAAAATGACAGGAATAAAGGGCCAAATGTAGCCATCATGAAACCTTTGTTGATCATACATTAACATTAGAACATCACGTCCAATAACTCAGAGCTGCTGAAGTGAAATCATGCAAAGCAAAGAAAAGTTGAGATTGTTTGGTGTTGTTCTGCAATATATACATTGAATTTAACAAAGGAAGTCTGAAAATAAGCAGAGGTCTGTCCTTTGTTTGCAGCTTCGATGGAGGCGAGTACCCAGAAGAGTCTTGATGGACGATGAAAGTTTCTCACAGCCGTCCTCCTGCGCCTCTCAATCGCTGCCATGTGAGTCAACAAGGATGCGTGCGAGGAGCACGTTCTCTTTAACAATAGGAACAGGCCACACCCACAGATTAGCAGCCTCAGCAAGATGTCCGACTTTACAAGGAATCTGCAACCTGACTCTGGGCTTTGGGAGTTATGGTTTAATGATTGTATTAGTTCTAATGTATTAAAGATATGAGTTTATGAATATGACGAAAACTAAAGGTTCTGCAGCAAAAATACATCTGAGCTGTAGATTTCCCAGCAATGTCATTTATTTTATTGAATAAGTGATATACACCATGAATTCAAGCATTTTTTTGATTTCATAATAAATAATCGGAAACATGCAGCCAAAGACTGAAAGAGCAAAATGCACTTTCCTCCTTTTTATTTGCTGTTGGAGATTTGCTCCACCCACAACCGCCATGGTAGAGTGTCCGCCCTAAAACTGGGAAGTCAGTGGTTCAAATCCAAGGTTTGGTCATACCAAAGACCCCGAGAACAGGACCCAAGGCAGCCCTGCTTTACACTCAGCATTATAGGGTTGGATTGGAGGGTCAAACCACCAATTAGTTACTGAAGTTCCTCCCCCAAGGGGAGGGGCTAAAGAGTTAACTGATGGGACTTCAATTTAATGTAGTTTTCTCTTTTTGCACCCATATTCCATTCATCCAACCATTTTCTAAACCTGTTGGTCCCTTTCAGGGTCACGGGGCTGCCGGAGCTTAGCCCATGAATGAGGGAAAGGTATACCCTGGACAGGTCACCAGTCTGTCCCAGATCACACTCACATTCACACATAGGCACAACTTAGAGTGACCAATTCACCTATGAAGCATGTTTTAGGACGGTGGGAGGAAGCCGGAGTCCCCGGAGAAAACCCACACATGCACCGGGAGAACATGCAACTCCACACTAAAAGGTCCCCCATTGGTGATGCTGTTTCAGGTCCCCCAGGTGGGACTTGAACCAGGGGTCTTCTTGCTGTGAGGCAAGAGCGCTAACCACTGGGGAACTTGAGTGTCACCAATGGGGGACCTTTCTGTGTGGAGTTTGCATGTTCTCCCCATTCATGCATGGGTTTTCTCCTTCATAGGTTAATTGGTTACTCTAAATTGTCCCTAGGTGTGGATGTGAGTGTGCATGGGTGTGTGATGGTGACCCCTGTGACTGACTGGCGACCATTCCAGGGGTGTACCCTGTCTTCACCCATGAGTGGCCGGGTTAGGCTCCGGCAACCCCGAATGAATGAATTTTGCAAAAGTTTTTGCTGCTGGTAATTGCTGCTACTCAAAGGGAACGAACAAAAAAATAGTCAGTTTAACTTTAATTGTTCTTGGGTTCTCCAGGGTGAGGGTCTAAAATAATATCAAAAAATATTGGGAGGTTGGAAAAATTGTATTCCCGGTACAGCTTTTGTGAAAAAAAACTTTTTTAATTGTTTGTTCATCTGCTCTTGGACTACAGTTGTGTTATTGGAATCAACAGGCCCCCTGTTGTTATTTGATAAAATTCTTTTTCTGTGCTGTTTTTTTTCTTCAGTTTTTAACGTGCTTTAATCTGGGAGTCAAAATGTTGATCATGGCTCATCCCTACAATTTGGTTTAGACCGGAGCCAGTAAAAAATGTAACTTTGAATGTGTGTAATATGTGATAATACAAAAAAAAACAACAACTGCAAACCTGCTGCTTTTAAGTCTTTAAAAATTAAAAGAGGAGATCTAAGTTTGTTATAGAAATTGTTAACGGTTCTTAAGACGGGCATTTATTTAATTACGGCGATCATCAGTGACGTGTACATCTAAGCAGCAGATGTTTAGGTCTGGGTTTGAGGCTGTAGCCAGATTGGCACCCCATGGTTAAGGATTAGCAGCTCAGTTCTGGCGTTGAACCATCAAACTCTAAAAAAATGCTTCATCTGCATAAAAAGAAGAAGCAAGTTTAAATCTTATATCAAATATGTTTACTTCACCCGACAAACCGTGGTTTCTTTTTTTAGGAATGCAGGCTTAACCCCCAGCGCTGGTTGGTTTGATGTGTAGTTTGTCACATCCAACTAACTGGTAATCTGCTTAGTGAATTACTAATGGGTCATTAAAACCTGTAGCCCCTCCCCCTGAACCGCTCTCCTGGCAAACTGTAGCTGCTGTCTTTGACCAAAAAATAGCTTGTGTGGTGAAAATCCAAACTTTCATGGTCCTGCAGTTCTAAAGAACTGGTTTTCTTTAGGGTTCTGCCGAAAATGACGCTCTGAAGGTTCAAAGTCTTTGGTGGATTGTTGTCCGTCCCATGTGGACCATCTGGAGGAAGACTCTCCCGGAACATGATTCAGCAGCTCCAACTTTAGGAGCCGAGGCTCCGGCTCAATTTCTGGCATTAGCCCAGGAATCTCAGTAAGACGAGAACAATCTCAACCAGACCTAGAACCCCGTCCTACAGCCACCTGACCACTCTGCTGTTCCCATGGAACGCATTCTGCTTTTAAAATGCACAGATCACAGATCCTGATCTGAACATTAGTCCACAAAATCAAAATAGTTTCAGTCGAAACATTTTTTTTGTCTTCAATGTTTTAGCATCAATTTATACTTTTTACTTGATCATTTTTAGCAAATAACACTGGAAACATGCTGACATCCAAGAGACCAAACTTTACCTGAAGATCTGTTTAAAAAAGTGTAATTGATCCTTAAACTCTGGCGACACCTGCGTGGCTGTGTTGTGCTTTTATGGATTGAAGGTGAGAGACTGTGATGGTTTTTTTCAGTCACACTGTTTGACAAAACCAAAGCCTTTCAGTCTAAAGTCTTCGTCACATCCACCCAAAAACGGGGGGTAAGGGGAGCGCAGGTGTGTCTTAAGCCTCGTCAAGGGAAAATGGAACATACCATTGTCGTGCGTGTGGTAAGTGCATTGTGACGTACCGCTGATTGTGTTGTACGGTGTCCTTACGCCACAGTCTAGTCGTTAGTGAGATGCGAGCACTGGCTCCTTACTAAACCGCACACAAATGCTGCACGCACGCCCTACGACCCACGGCCTGCGGGTCACCTGCGTGCTCCAAACAAGTTTCACCGTTGTTCCCCCACAGAGGGCCCGGATCCACCTGTAAGGGCAGTTGTACCTAAGGCTTTAACGGTTTTAATCCTCCTTTTGTGTGACGACTGTGACCGGTCTCCTCCTCAGAGCCCACACCAGGTGACCTCTGATGTCCTGGACTCAACCAGCAGCTGAATCATGGTCATTCTGCAACAGGTACAGTCACTTCAAAACACTGTGTATATTTAATTTCTGCGCACAAATGCACTACAGTTACAGTCAACTGTTTTTTTTGTTCGGATGCCTTTATTTGAAACATTTTTAGGTTGATAAAATGCGACCATTTCAAGAGAAAATGTCAGTTTTTAGAGTTTAACAAAAACTAAAAGAGGATTTTTGGTTTTAGCATTTCCTTTTTTTGTCTTGGAGGCAAAATAACAACAACACACACACAAAATAAACAAGTGAAGACACTCTGCTGCAGATCCACTGCACCAAAAATACAAAAAAGTAGTGAATAAAAAATAAAAAATAAAATAAAATAAATAAAAACTGTGAATGAAATATTTTACTGTTAAAAAAACATTACAAAAACATGAATAGATTTAGTTTTTCCTGTTTTAAAAAAGAACAGGGATTGTTTGCAGAAAAGTTTTTTTTTTGGCTCTATTAACCTGATACAGAAAAAGACAAATAAACTGGGAACAGTGGTTGCTATGGAAAAACCAACATTTTATTTTAGTATAGAGCCATAGAAACTTCCACGCATGTTCATCTGCTTCAGTCATGAAAAAAAGTGTATGGTTGTTATGGACTTACAACCGTTTTAGAAACTTTAAAAGTCAATTTCCCAACTTGTAAAACTTTGAATGATGCTTTATGTGAAATAAGTGAGGAATCAAAGGTTGCAAGGCTTTTTAGGAACACACAGTAGTTCAAAACTTTTTTCTGCTGAGAATCGAGAGGATTGCAAACAACATAGGCTAAAAGTCTTGACATTCCAAAACTGCTTCCCACTGGTGTGTGAGCGGGATTAGCTTCAGTTTCTGTGTGTGAGCTCCTTTGTTTTTTAGGTCTGAGGCAGGAAAAAGTTGACGTGAGTTTCTCAGCTGCCAAAATATAAATAAAATTGATTTTAATAAGTCTCAAAAGGAGTGGGTAAACTGCAGCCTGGGGACCATATGCAGCCCGTTACACTATTTAATCTGACCTGTCAAACTGGAATAAATTATGTTGTTAATCCTTATTAATGTTTGATCTTCCTATAGATGGTGCACTACAAATAAATTGACCATTGTTTAGGTGAAGAAAGTTATTCTGCATTCATGTAGTGTTGAAAGATTTGCTGTCTTGTTGTTTTTTTGATGTTGCTGCCTGTTTTCCTAGTCGGACAGTGTTTTTTTCCCATCATTCCAACACCACATGAGCACAGCATTTCTCTAATTTGGGTTTGTCCCTGAGGAACATCAACCCATTGGTGGAACTGACACTAAAACGAGAACAAAAGTCACAGTTAAAAAAGAAAAAACTCCAAATTGTTCAGTTGAAAATAAATATATTTCTTTTCAACCAAAGTTAAAAACATGTCTTTGTCTTGGTTCCAGGTTATTTCTTTATCCAATGAGGTGGAATCAAAAACATGCCACCCATCTGCTCCTGGTCGGACTCTTCTATCAAAGCTTAGAACCCTTTGTGGCCCACAGGTCAAAAAGTTTACCCACTTCTGTTTTACACAAACACAGTCACTGAATTTCTGTTAGAAGAGTAGAAAAAGGAGCAGTGAAATGAGGGCGTTACAATTTAAACATGGAGAAAAACAACTTGTCTGCTGGATAAGGGTCTTTTTTTTCCGCTCTTATAATCTGTCTCAACTCAAATTTACATCACAGCCTCATTAGACTGAAACTGGTCCCTCTTAAGCCTTTTTCAGACCAAACCTTCCCCTTTAGGCGGCCGGCTTCTGAAAAACTGGGTAATGTGGATTCTGTGATATAACTCGGATCATTTTGGTTACTTAACATGCGTTGGTGAGGAAAAATCCTAACTTCAGTTCCAAGCTGTTATGCATCAGGATTTTATTATGGTCTGTGCAAAGCTGTAAAACGAAATATTCTCAGATGAAAATCATTTAGATCAGATTTGTTTATTTAAAGGGGTAAGAAATACAGTTATGTTTCCATCGGAAAAATATATAAAAGCTTAATTAGAAAAATAATATTGATCTTTAGGTTAACTTCATGGAAAATGTTTACCTTTTGTAAAGTGTGTGTAACATCTTCAAGCTAAAAATTAGATTGACGTCCATCATATAAAACCAAACAGGTAAATCCAAAGAGGATGAAATAAATGACAGCAGTGATGACATCATTCTGTCTTTTCTTGTAGAGGTTCTACGTTTTCTCTCGCCGTGACTTGAGTTGTGTTTTCAGGGGGACTATGTGTGGTTGGACCTCAAGACGGGCCGAGAGTTTGACGTTCCCGTGGGAGCCGTGGTCAAACTGAGCGACTCTGGACAGATCCAGGTTCTGGACGACGAAGGACGGGTAAGTCATGGAATATTTGTCCGGCCCTAACTCTGTAAACTCCTAACGGCCCCCACAGTCCAGGACTGTGAGTCTCGTTTTAAGACGCATTTCTGTTCTCTGGCTTTGAAGCGTTATGTCATCCTCTGATGGATTTTTGTGCTTTTGATTCTGCTCGCTGAATGTGTTTTAACTTTGATTGTTTCATTGTTTTTACAAAAGGACATAATTATATTTTGATTTATGTTTTACCCTCTTATTTGCTTGTTTTTTTCCTATCTTGAACTCTTTTGATTGTATCTATTGTCTATTCTACATAAATCAACTTGAATTGTACACTGCAAAAACTGAATCTTATAAAAAGTTAAAAAAAAAACCAACGTCTCATTTTCTGTCTTGCAAGAAAAATAATCTTATTAATAATTTTTGTCAATAGCAAAACATTCTTAGTTTAAATGAACGTGTCATTTGACATGTATTCTTTTTCCTAACATTATTTTGTTAGAAGAGTTCTTCATTTTTCTTACCCCATTGGCAGATTAGTTTTTTGGTTTCTTTTTAAGACATTTTTTAAAATGTTAAGAACTTTTTACTTATTTCTAGGGGGCTTGTTTTTGCAGTGTATATACTGTAAATCCCAGAATGCATTAAAGAAAAGTGAATTGGTTGTCTATTGATGGCGTTACGTCTGTCTTTTCTCTCAAACAGGAACACTGGATTTTCCCCCAGAATGCCGCCAACATCAAGCCCATGCACCCGACCTCCATCCACGGGGTGGAGGACATGATCCGTCTGGGCGACCTCAATGAAGCCGGAATCCTCCGCAACCTGCTGATCCGCTACAATGAACACGTCATCTACGTTAGTATCACCTGTGGCGTCCCTTTCACTCAAACATCTGCGTCTTAAAGTCCCTCTCCAATCAGCTTTTAATTTTGATTATCAACAAACCTGTGTTGTTTCCTTGACCATGGTTTCTGTGGAGCGGCAGTTGTTCATTAGAAACTCGCCTCTGCGATATGGGAGGCACTGTTGCTGCAGAGCAACTCCGCCCCCCTTCCCCTCCTCATTGCTGACAGTTCAGAGCAGGAAGCTCGTGGCCCACCCAGCGTAGTTTCAACGTCACAAATACGATCTTTTTCAAACTGCATTCTTCGGTCTGCTCCTGGTTCACAGTGATTTGAAAAAAGAAATACCCAAATACAATATTAAATTTCGTTTTCTTTGCAAATACCCTCCCTTATATATCCTCCCTTATCAGAGCAGCGGCTGACCTTTTATGAACTCGAACAGACCATTTCTGTTTGTCGTCGCCCTCAGAATGCCATCTTGTTGTTGTTTTTTTGTACCTTGGATAACATTTTAACTTGTGAGCCTTTTCTTTTAAACTTTGACATTTTATATTTTTACTTTAGAAGTTTGGAAGTTCACAGAGGGAACTTCTCACCCAAAACCCAGCTAATCTGTGGAACTCAACTAAGAAGTCTTAAACACGGATAAACTCAACACTAAAACTGAAACTGCTCCATCTACTTCTGGAGTCATATTTTGGTTGTTTTTTTTTTCCTTTTATGGTGATAAACTCTCTACTTACTCTTAGGTGTATAATTATTTTCACTGTTGTTTATTCAGAGATACTAAAGATTTTACGGTAAAATCTTAAATTACACAGAGAGACTAATTATACTTAGAATTCTGACCAGTTTATTCATGATTTGTGCCCATTTACAGGAAGCAGTTTCACAGAGATTAAAGATCTATCCTATAAATAAAGTTTAGTGCCCTATAGTTCATCATCATTCCACTAGGGGCAGTAGAAGGGCTTTTCCTTCTCAGTTGAAAATGAAAAAAATAAAAATAAAAAAATGATATTTTAAAGTTTAATTAGTCTATTACTATTATTATTATGAGGATTTCATCAGAGGGTTTAAAGACCCACTCCAATGAAAATGGTGTTTTCATCATGTTCTTGTAGTGATTTTCTTGTAATTCAGGACATATATAAAATAATTTAAGATTAAAACTGTGTTTCTGAGTATTTCTGTATTCAAATCCTGATGGATCAGGAGCAGATAAAACCTGGGGTTTGAAAAACGCAGCAGCGTCCATGAATGGGCCAAAGTCAGCTCCAATTCTAAATCCTCCACTTACAAACAAACAGATCCATTTGTAATGTTCTCACTTTCCTCGTCTGGGCTGGCATCTGGCTCAAAACTCTACAGCTGGATAGCTCCGGTATTGCTCGCCATTTTTATTGTTACCTTGGGGTTGCAAAGAGATGTAAGATATTGGGAGAGATGGTAAAAAAAGGAATGCTGGGATATCAATGTAGGGTTACTTTAGCGCCAACATCCCCGCCCACAACCTAGAGGCAAATTTCTAATAAATAAATTCTGCACTGGAGAAAATATGTCTTTAAAAAACCACAGAGGTTTTTTTTTTAATTTTATTATTAAAAACGGCATAATTATAATTAAACAACCACAGGTAACACTTTTACAAAAGAAAACAATATGGTTGGAGTGGGACCTTTAAAAACATCTTAATTTCAAACACTTTGAGTTTTCTGTCAATTCTTTGATGTAATTAGTTTCAGTTCACTTCAGTCCAAATAAAGAACATTACTGAGGGCGGGGGCTGGTGAGAGGTCAAAGGTCAAACAGTGGACACTATTGGAATTTGATTCAAAAACTCCTGTTGTTTTCTTTGGGTTGCCGCAGACATATACAGGCTCAATCTTAGTGGCAGTCAACCCCTACCAGCTTCTGCCCATCTACACTCCCGACCAGATCCGCCTCTACACCAACAAGAAGATCGGTGAGATGCCACCACACATATTCGCCATCGCGGACAACTGCTACTTCAATATGCAGCGGAACAACAAGGACCAGTGCTGCATCATCAGGTGTGTTTGAAACTAGACAAGCAGTTTGACGCTCAACTGACTTTAACAAACCTCACTTAAGTAAAATCTAATTTACACTTAAAGAGGTCTGGCCTTTTCAAATTCAAAGAGTTCCATTAATTTTAGACCTACTTGTTCTGTTTACATCTGTCTATACAAAGCCCTGAGACATCCCAAGACTGTAACAGAGACAACAGATCACAATTTTTAAATGACTTATACTTATAAAGCGCTTTACAGTCACGGTCCCATTCACACACTCATTCACACACTGATGGCGGCTCTGCTGCCGAACACTGGCGCCAACCTTCCATCAGAGGCAATGTGGGGTTCAGAGTCTTGCCCAAGGACACTTTGACACATGGGTGGGCAAGGTGGGAATCAACCCTGCAATCTTCCGATCAGAGGCCGACCGCCCTTTCCACTGCACCACAGACGCCCCAAAAGAGTATTAACTACTAAAAGAGTAATAACTTGGTAAAATCTGTATTGCAATATTTCACAGAACTGATCTATTGTTGTTGTTTTGGGAAAAGTTGGGTTTTGGTGGTTCAACGATGACTGACCTCATCAGGAGCTGGGTTGGCTTCAAATTAGCACAATAAAAACCTGTAGACACATATGTTTGCATGCATATGTCTGTGTGAGTCTGTCTGCATAGACATTTGTGTGAAGGTTTTTGCAGTCAACAGGTAATCCAACTGTTGCTTAAATTTTGTGTTTTTCTTGTGTCATTTTTTCTATAGCATAGATCCACATTGCACAGTATTTATTTCTAAAATCTTATTTAAAAACTGTCTGTGTGTGACAGTGGTGAGTCTGGAGCCGGCAAGACGGAGAGCACCAAGCTCATTCTGCAGTTCCTAGCAGCCATCAGCGGTCAGCACTCCTGGATAGAGCAGCAGGTGCTGGAGGCCACACCCATTCTTGAAGGTCAGGGGGAAACTCAAAGTGTTGGGACACAAATGGGTATTTTTGTTTCACTGAACCCACAGACCAGAAGCTGCTGTGGTTCAGTTACAAACACTTCTCTCTGTGTCTCAGCTTGAACTCACCTGTTTGTCATTCCTTTAGCTTTTGGGAACGCCAAGACAATTCGGAATGACAACTCCAGCCGCTTTGGGAAGTATATCGACATTCATTTTAACAAGCGAGGAGCCATCGAAGGAGCCAAGATAGAGCAGTACCTGCTGGAGAAATCTCGTGTTTGTCGACAGGTGAGACTCTAAACATCAGCAATTTTCACCTCTGTGAGCTGCAAGTAACCTTGTAACCTGCAAGGAATGGGGCAACCATCAGTCACCCGCTCTACATGGATGATATCAAACTATACGCAAAGAGCGAGCGCGACATTGACTCCCTGATCCACGCCACCAGGATCTACAGTACTGACATTGGGATGTCATTTGGGCTTGAGAAATGCAGTCGGATAGTGACAAAGGGAGGCAAGGTAGTCCACACTGAAGGGGTCTCACTCCCAGAAGGAACAATAGCAGACATTGAGGACAGTTACAAGTACCTTGGAATTCTACAAGCAAATGGAAACTTGGAGCAAGCAACAAAGAAAGCTGCAACAGCCAAATACCTCAGAGTAAGGCAAGTCCAGAGAAGCCAGCTCAATGGCAAGAACAAGAACCGGGCAATAAACAGTTACGCACTGCCAGCCATCAGATACCCTGCAGGAATAATCAGATGGTCAAAGGAAGAGATATAGACCACTGATGTTAAGACACAAAAGCTCCTCACCCTACATGGAGGGTTCCATCCCAAATCCAGAACCCTGAGACTGTATGCTAGCAGCAAGGAAGGAGGCCGGGACGTGAGTGTTGCAGCCACTATCCAGGATGAAACATCCAAGATGCATGAATACATCAAGAACAAGGCCCCAACTGACAGTGTGATCAGTGAATGTCTCAGACAATGGACAGCAGAGGATGCTGGTGGACAGATCCTCATGGGAGGACAAGCCCCTGCATGGGATGTACCACCGAACCATAACTGAAGTGGCTGATAGCCTGAAACAATCCAGCACATAACTGCATGGAGCGCCACAACCAAGTGGCTAGAATAGTAAACAGGAACTTGTGTGCAGAATATGAACTGGAAACCCCAAAGTCAAAATGGGAAACTTCTCACAAAGTGGTAGTGAATGAGAGAACAAAGATCCTGCGGGACTTCCAGATCCAGACGGACAGGATGGTAACGCAACCAACCAGACATTGTAGTGGTGGATAAAGAACAGAGGAAAGCTGTTGTGGTGGATGTGGCAGAACCAAGAGACGGTAACATCAAAAAGAAGGAACACAAGACCCTGAAGAAATACCAGGGATTCAGATGAAATTTAACTGATTATCTTGGATGTTTTGGTGTACTTTATTGGCGTACTCTATTGGCGTACTTTATTGGCGTACTTTTTTGGCGGTTCCTGCTTGCCTCTGCAGCTCACATCAAGCAAAAATGAATAATTTAGTGAAATAAATCTAATTTAATAAATACAAAAATAAATGAATCTTGGATAAAAATCCGTTCAAAAATCAGACAAAAAGAATATCTCAAAAATCACATAAAAAATTTAAACACTTAAAAAAAGAGACAGACTTTCTTTACTGAATGCTTTAACCTTCCATAGATAAAGAGTTAAAATCTCTCAATTTTATTCCTGGATGTTGATTAATTTTGTTTTGTAAAGATGCAGAATGTTTTAAAACTCAGGCGAGTCAAGCGCTCTGTGTTTGTTACCAGGTTGAAACGTTTTTTTCATTTATTTACTGCATTCAGTTAAAGTGAGTGTACACTTTTAAATTCATGGAACGATCTGTAAAATATTGTCGAGTTGTTTAATGACAGACTTGCTCCGGTTCCCATAGCGATTGATTTCTCTGTCCTGCAGGCTCCTGATGAGAGGAACTACCATGTTTTCTACTGCATGTTGAAGGGCATGGCTCCAGAGATGAAAGCTAAACTGGGACTGGGCCTTGCCACCGACTACTCCTACCTCACCATGGTGAGTCTGCGGCCGCTCATCTGCTCCACTTTGTTTGGTTGGTTGTTGCTGCACAGACAAAGCAGCTGTAGGTTTCTCATCTCATCCAAACCTGCCTGATCCTGTGCAGAAATGTAAACTGTGAACAAAGACCATCCATTTTTCAACTTCATGAAGATCATAGGTGGAGGATTCAAAACTTTCATCCCACATGCGTCATTCAGGGTAACTGCACAGAATGTGACGGCCGCAACGACCTGAGAGAATACTCCTGCATCCTGTCAGCCATGAAGGTCCTCATGTTCACGGAGACGGAGATCTGGGAGATTTCCAAGCTGCTGGCTGCCATCCTGCACATGGGCAACCTGCGCTTTGAAGGTTTGGACAGAGGAGGCAGTGGCACATTCTGAAAGTTGTTTCACTTAAAGGAAGTTAGAGGTTCGTAGATGAACTTCAGCTGTGAGAGACAGAATGTAATAAATAATAATAATCCTGGACATCACATAGTTTGATTTTTAAATAATTTACTTTTATAACAGAGCAGAAATTGAGTATGTGCTTGGTTCCAAAAGTTAATCTCTATACTTTGTAATGTATCCCTGGTTTCAATAACAGAGGTTTCCTGTAGGTCTTCAGTGTGTTTGCTTTCATTGTTGCTTCTATTTTATTTTTATACTATCTTTATACTTGCTTACGTCACCGCTTGGCCTTGGTTGCCATGGCGATATGTTTGGGATCATTGTCCTGCTGGAAGATCCAACCACGTTTCATCCTCATGGCACAAGGTTTTTGCCCAAAATCTCCCCCTTTATGGCTCAATTTTTCTATTCTTCTTATAGATCAATGGTCCTGTCCCCTTTGCTGAAAGCAGCCCCAAACCATGATGACTCCACCTTTCAATGTGATTTTCTGGATACTTTACTTACATTCAGTCTCTCACAATTGAACTGAATCTATGGTTGTTTTTTTATCCATTTACATTTATGTTTATGCTGTTTATTTGTTGTTAATTTCACTTTTTTAAGGGGAAACAAATGTACCACCTGTCCAGAGACAACACGATTGAAAAATAGCATTTTGGCTAACTCTGGTGCATCTGCAGAGATGCTTTTGTCACTCTCAAATAAACTAATAAACCAATAAAATAAATTATGAACACTATTTTCCCACCTTTTCATGTGGGTCAACTTGCAGAATCAATGACTGACTGACGAATAATTTGTTTTTGCTAGACTGAAAGCAAAAATAACAACAAAAAAAGTTTTCAAAGTCCTTTTGACATTGATTGATTCAAAGGTGCATCAAACCACATCGGCTCCAAAATTATCTTAATTTACCATCTACTTGAAACCAAAAAGCTAAGTACATTTTCTTTTCAAAGCTGGAAATAGATTCAGGCATGATGGGGGTTAACACACAGGTGTTTTATTTCAAAACATTGTTCTGAATCTATGCAGCCCGAACCTACGACAACCTGGACGCCTGCGTGGTTGTAAGATCTCCTGACTTGGTGACAGCTGCGTCCCTCATGGAGGTGGGTCCTGTTTTTGTTTCTAAATTAAGCTGGTTCATAAAAAAATGATCTCATCCATCACCAACCTGATAGTTGTGTGAAGACTACACCTCAAAAGGCCCCAGGAGATCAGAATGAGCAAATTTAAACATGACATCGACTTTTGCTCACTTATATCATTCTCTCTGCTTTCTTTGCAGTGTTCCTGTCATTTTTAGGACAGAGTTGTCCAACCCTGAGATTTTCCACCTTTTCTGTTTCACAGCTCTCTCTGCACTGTTTTCTGCTGACTCAGGTGTTTCCTCAACCTGATTGACTGAACTCACCTGATCCAGGTAGCAAGAAGTGCAGGAAGAGCTGAAAAACAGACACGATGGAAGCCCTAATGCACGCTGTGCTGCAGCATATTCCTCTTTATATTTGAAGAAATGTTCCTTTTGTTTTTTTAATTCATAATTTATTACTAATGCATGTGTTCTATAATTCAACTATACATTTTGACATTCTGACCGTTTTATTTTAACATTTGTCAGGAATCTCCTAAAAATCCCACTTTAAAAAATCTTACCAAAACTTGTCTTATTGTTATGATTTTCACTTTTTAAGGTACCTTATTTATTTGAAGGTTTTTGTGTTTATTAGAAAAAAAGAGTGAATGGATTTGGATTTAGGAGGAAAACTTCCATTATTTGATTGGAATTATATATACATTTTTGTGATCTTTGGGCGTCACATTTTGTTTTTCATTTTTGTTTTTAACTGTCATTTTAGCTATTTGTTTATCCTTTTATCACGTTTTTGATGGTTGCTCTTATGGACAGCAGTTTGAGCTGCCTAATCTGTATGAAAAGCGCTCCTATAAATGAAATGTGATTAAGTTTTAATTTGTTTGACTGCGGTCCTGTTAGGACGCTGTCTAACTACTACTGATGTGGCGACAGGTGGAGCCTAAAGATGTGATGGTATGCTTGACCACTCGAACCCTGATCACCCGGGGTGAAAGCGTCACCACGCCCCTCAGCATGAACCAAGGTCTGGATGTCAGAGATGCCTTCGTCAAGGTACCACTTTTTAGATAAGGTCATGACCTTTGGGGAAAATGGAAAGTAGGTTGGACTAAAACAAAAAAACGGTGTCGGAGCAAGAATGGTTATTCTGACCAATACAATGACTGAGTAACAGCTGCTTATTTCTCTATAGAAGTCTATGGGATTTTGGCTTCTTGGAGCCAGCAGATACTTCCTGTTTGGAACGCCAGGGGGGGAGTGGTCACTCTGTCCAGTTCTCAGATAGAGTCAATGGTCATTGGAAAATGGAATAAGAAGAAATAGAAAAAAATCTAATCAAATAAATTGCAGCTTGACAGAAAAAGGGTCACACTGTCACTTCAGGACATGGATGAAAAAAGTCATGAACAGACCTTCATACCATGTCAAATGTACATTCTGAACCTCTCACTTTATACCTTATTTTCTCAAGTTTTTAATGAAATAACACATCTCCAATCCAGTCTGATTCAGTGGGCGGAGCTACGTCACCATGTTAGTAGGAGCAAGCCTTGTGCTAACAATGTAGAGAAAGCAATAATCCTCTAATCCCCAGAAAGGGGTCATCACTAATCCCAAACACAAGCATAAGTGGACTTGGTGGTATTTTTATCCCAAAGAAACATTTGAATGCTTCACAAATAATTCTCTAAATCCTGTATTGTAGGACAAAACCAGAACATATGAATGAAAGTAGCCTCTGATGATCTACGCCTTGTCACACGTAGGATCGGTTTCTGCAACCTGAGGCTCCATTCAGGCTCTCTGGTTAAAGAGACTTTAAAAAACTTTGTGATTTTAAAAAGTTACTGTAAATTAAAAAGTAGTTAAGTTAGTATTAGTGAAGTAAAAAAAAAATAAAATCATTAAACAGACTTAAACTTTGTTCAACTTATTCAAGCAGAACTAACATATATGTTGCAATGAATTAAAAGGTGGATTTTCTATTAAAAAAAAATTGCAGGATTTATGTTGTGTTTGAAAAATTAACTTAATTAGCTCTGATTTCATTTTGGTTTGTTAGATTTACAAAGTTCTGGCTGTGATGCACCACAAACAGTAGAATAAACTGTACGTTTTCTTTTTTTTTACTACTTCATTTACTGCATTGACATGTGGCACTGGGTGTCTTTTATTTTGAAAGGAAGTCATGTGAACCTCTGTCAAAAGTTGTAAACTGTTTCAAATTAAAAAAAGGCAATTTTCTCTTTATGTTTAAGTTTTATTTATACCCTCCACCCCCCACTCAAAAGACAAGAGGGTTTTTTTCAGAATAGTAACATTAACACAAATACAAATCAGCATCTTATTTTTCTGAGTGGTGAAGACAGATTTTGTGGCTCCTGCTGCGTTGTGGTTGGTGGGAAATCCACCCAAATGACTCTTTAGGTGTAAAAGATTGTTCTGTAGTTAAAAAATGTTTGCAGAGATAATTACAAACTTGTTTTTATTGGGGGGGTCAAACTTGTCCTGACCAATTGCTGACGTGTTTTTCTTTCAGGGGATCTACGGGAGGCTGTTCGTCTGGATCGTAGATAAGATCAACGCCGCCATATACCGGCCTCCGTCCTATGAGAGCAGTCTCATCAGAAGGTCCATCGGTCTATTGGACATCTTCGGCTTTGAGAACTTTTTTGTGAACAGGTGATCTCTGTTTAGTTTTTGGAGAACGGCTTCTTCCAGCTGTTGATTCACTCTCTCCTCTTCCTCACAGCTTCGAGCAGCTGTGCATCAACTTTGCCAATGAGAATCTGCAACAGTTCTTCGTTCGCCACGTTTTCAAACTGGAGCAGGAGGAGTACAACCTGGAGGACATCAGCTGGCAGCACATCGAGTTCACAGACAATCAGGACGCTCTGGACATGATCGCCAACAAACCCATGAACATCATCTCCCTCATCGATGAAGAGAGCAAGTTCCCTAAGGTGCTTTAGAAGAGAAGGACGGAAAAACTGTTATGTCCCTTCATTCAAAACCATGCTGATCTGGGGTCTCATTTTTTTCTCAGGGAACAGACGCCACCATGTTGTATAAGCTGAACTCTCAGCACAAACTGAACAGCAACTACATTCCTCCAAAGAACAGCTATGAAACCCAGTTTGGGATCCAGCACTTTGCTGGAGTGGTCCATTATGAGTCCAGAGGTACGAAACCTTTCTGCTTCGTTCTCTAAGGTTTTTTGATAGATCTGAAATCAGCTGCTACAACCAGAGCTGATGGACATCAGTGCCAACTCTGAACTGGCACCGACGTATACGGTACCACCGGTACCATATAAAAAGTTTGGGACTTGGCAGTCACTTGTATTCTATTCAGGTTTGCTGTACAATTCTAGTCAATCAATCAGTTTACCTTTGCAGCGATTGTGGGAGGGGTTCATATAAGAGGGTGAGCGGAGGTTCAGTTAGAAGGTGAAGCGAGCATCACCCTCCTATCAGTCAGTTATTGCGCTGCAGCATGTTGTCTGTAAAACTGTAACTTTTTGTTTTTGTTGATGTGTAAAAATACGACCGCTGTGGCCACTTGTTCATTTTGCTGAAAGACTTGCATTTGGGTTGCCGCGCTGTGGCATTGTATGTGACCGCAGTCTCAGGTTCGGATTGTTCTACTGAAGTCAAGTCATACTTAGAAATGCTGCCAATTTGAGTTTTGACTTCAAGACCAAGTTTATTATTCTGTTACTATTGAGATTTATCTTTAACTTGTACTAAAAAAAAAAAGGATTTGCCTTTTTAAAGAATTCAAACTTTAGGTAATATTTCAGGATTTCTGGAGAAAAATCGCGACAGTCTCCACACCGACATCATCCAGCTGGTGCACTCGTCCAGGAACAAGTTCATCAAGCAGATCTTCCAGGCGGATGTTGCCATGGTGAGGTTTAGGAGCTCTTCCTTGTGGTTGCTCGTTGATGTTGGGGCAGGTTACATTTGCCTTCTTCAGCTTTCCTGCTCCGCTCTTCTTCTCACTCTGCCCTTTCTTCTGTTTCTTTACCTCTAACGTCAGTTTCTGTGTGGCTATCAGCAGCCCAGCACCCCCACTCCCAAGGTAACCAAGGGCCTGTTGCGTGCGTGTCCCTGTGTGTGTTGGTTTTTACCCCACAGCGTGCGGCTGCAGACCGGCTGCAGCGTGACCGTAGTGCTCTTGAGCTCTCTTTAACGGTTCTGTTTTAGTTGTGATGCTCTAGAGTTGCTGTCATTCATCATTTTAGCTGTTTGATTTGGATATTTCCTTTTTCAATCAAAGTTATGTCCGTCAGACACATCAAGCCTTTGTCGGTGGTTGGTTATGCGATGGACGGTCACTTCACGCGGCGTTTGTGTGTCCGTAGGGCGTCGAGACGAGGAAGCGCTCTCCCACTTTGAGCAGCCAGTTCAAGCGTTCTCTGGAGATGCTGATGCGGACGCTCAGCGTCTGTCAGCCGTTCTTCGTTCGCTGCATTAAACCCAACGAGCTGAAAAAACCCATGGTGAGTGTTTCTGAGCAGCTTGTAACAATCATTTATTTATGATCGTTGAGCTCTTTATTTTAGTGTTCCTTATGTTTTTAAGGGTACCTGGTTTCTTTAAATTGATATATTTACACCACAGATGTGCAGATGTGTTTTAATCGCACATTTATGGTGAATTTGTGTTAGTTGTTGAAGATTGTGGTGTATCAGCGATCAGAATCAGAACAGCTTTATTGTCACTGTACAGGTACAACGAAATTTAGCAGCATCTTCCTTCTGCAAAAGTCCAAGAAGAAAATACTCAAAAAATAAATGAAGTTCTCATTTCTGCCTGAATTTAAGACTGAGACTGAGGATGAAACAAATACAGATGTATACAAAAATCTATCTAGTACTGAGAGTAACAGCAGCATCAGTTCAAAACCATAGATACGTTTGAGTTTTGAAGAAGAGGGAAAGCAGAAGGATGTTTTACCTCAACTGTGGTAGAGAGTTAATTAACCAATCACCAAAGCTTTACAGTGGGCGTGGCCAAAAGCTTAAAGAAATATCTTCTGCCAGATTATATTGTCAAATATCTACTTCCTGTCATCCTCTAATAAGTGATGTCCCATTATACCTTTTCTGCTTTTATTTTTCAAAATTTCATTTTGATTTCTGGAAATTACTTTTGTTTTCTGAAATGTTTCATTTTGTTTGGTTTATTTTTTTAATAGCTTTGTAGTTTTTTTTTATTGAAATTTCTAAAATGTTTTTTTATTGTTTGTTTGTTTTTAATTATGCGATCTTTAATACGTTTTCATTTCATGTGATTTATTGATGTAATTTTGCCCCTTCAGGGCCACCGTAGATAATGCAATCAGGATGATCATTAAAAACCCTAATAAGAGCAATGACCCCACAGGGGGTTTATAACATAAAGTCAACAATTATTCATGTTTTTAAATCATTTAAATCAATTATTATGTTACACATTAATAAGTAGCCGACATATATAATATCTATAGAGACTTTTGCACACATAATTCATTAAAGGACAAACCTCGTCTCTAACAGTTTATTTTTGAATTTTCTCAATAATGATTATTTTAAGTCAGCAAGTAGAGATGAGTGATTTTGAAGACCATGTAAATCTGTGATAGCAGAATTTCTGACTCCGCCCACCTAGAGTTTAGAAAAACTCTAAATACAAAACTAAACAAAGCACAAATAATGCTATTTCAATGAATCAAGTTGTATTTGTTCTAAACATTTTCAGATCAGTTTTATCTATATTTATATATCATTATATATATTTATCAATACATCGAAACCGATAGGGCCATCTGCAGTCTGAACTCATGTCCAGCAGAGTTTCTCCTGATGAACCAAGCAGACCTCTGGGTTCTTCACTTTCTTAATCTGATGCAATGAATAGACATCTGAATATGCACAGTTTTTAATGATGAATTACAGATATTTTTAGATTAAATTATTAGGATTTGTATCTACATTTAGATGAATTTGTGCCTCTGAGAGAAACTTGAAGCATTTGTTTCTGTTTCTTCAATGTTTTTCTGGTTATGACATTTTTAGTTTTGTTTCCTGTTTTAGTCAAACCGTGACGTTATTGCCGCTCGTGTGTTTCTGTGCAGTTGTTTGACCGAGAGCTGTGCATCCGTCAGTTACGCTACTCTGGAATGATGGAGACCATCCGGATCAGGAGAGCAGGTTATCCCATCAGGTACAGCTTTGCAGAGTTTGTGGATCGCTACCGAGTCCTGATGCCTGGAATCAAACCGGCTCACCTTCAGGTCAGTAGCAGGTCATTCAAACCTTCAGAGTGTACCTTTTTGTAAAAACTACCATAATTCTCAAAACTGATTCATTTGTTTCTTTCTTTATTTATTTGTATCGCTGTCAGCTGAAGCTTACTTGTATTTTCATGCAGGAGGACTTGAAGGGAACATGCCAGCAAATAGTCACAGCCCGGCTGGGTAAAAACGAGGATTGGCAGATTGGAAAAACCAAGATTTTCCTTAAGGTTTGTGTTTTGAGTGATAAAATCTGCTCCAGGGACTTGGTTCTGTTCATATCACCTTCTCGAACCGTTAACAGCATTTCATGTTAAACCTCAACCAGAGCTAAATTTTAGTTAAATATTCGGTTAATCCTAAACCCGATTTTCCATTCCTGGATTCAAATGGAGACGAGATCAAATGTTGCAGTTCCTCTAATGACCACTAGAGGATGTTGTTTAATTGACTCCCTTGTTTAGGCTACAGTCATGGATCCCAAAATGCCTCTGCGCTGCGACCTAATTGCAAGTTTCTCACGAAATTCGGCAGGTGGTCGCGTGGCGCATGCCGCGCGGCGGCATTTGTAATCGGGAGGCGACAGTTGCATTTTTACACGCCGCGCAATGGCCGTGGAGGTTTTAGGAAAGACTTACAATTTTACAGCAACTGAACGATTTTTGTCTGAAAATGACATCCGCCAGCAGCACATTTTGAGGTCACGTGGTTGCAGTCCAGTGACAGGCGGGGATGACGCCATTACAAAGTTGAGTGACAGTTGGGTGTCTAAAGGCTGGATCACCGGCTAGCAGCAGCTCTGACTGGACGATGTATATATAGCTCTGCATATATAGCCCAGGGTTATATACAAAGCGGGCCATTCTGCAGTCTACACTCATGAGCACAACAAAGATTTTCCAAAAAATTAGGCGGCGGGATGACATCTTGAAGATTCTGCTGATGCCTCTCCATCCCGCGGCGGCTGTTGTATTTGTGACCGCAGCATTAAATGCCTTTTCTTTAAAAACATTCTTTTACTGTCTGTTTAAAAGATTTTACCCAAAAATAACTTTACTTTACTCTGTTCCGCCCTATTCACCATTTTTTAAATACTGTTGAGGTGGGTTATCTTTTGTATTTTGCTGTTTACTGTCCAACAGATGTCAAATTTTAACTTCAATGAATTTAACTCCTTCACCTCTGTTCCCGTCAGGATCACCACGACATGCAGCTGGAGATCGAGAGGGACAAAGCCATCACCAACAAAGTCATTCTCATCCAGAAGTCTGTGCGTGGACTCAAAGCCAGGTATATACAGACATATATAAATCTCCAAACACTGTGTGAACTCAGTCCCAGACTGAAACTGGCTTTGAATTCAGGTCTTATCAGGGATGTTCGGTGACGATCTTAGTGTCCAAACCTTCTTGAACGTTTTGTTTCTCTTTCTCCAGTACATCATCGGTGGACTCCTTATCATCGTAGAGACTTCAGTCTTTTTCTGTTCAGGTTTAGGCGTGGAAGATTCTTAAAATAAAGCAGTTTATGCCAAAGTGTGTACCGGTTTGTCTTAACACAAGCAACAACCTACAAAGACATTTAAAAATAAAAGGATTGTTTATTTTTAATGAGAATTAAGCGGAGAGAGAGAGAGAGAGAGAAAGAGCAGTGGGACGGCTGCACAGGGACCGTCTACAAAGTACCACCTCTGGGAAAATAATGTCTCAGAAACATCAGAAGTGAATAAATGGTTACATTGATTTAATCACCATTTTTATGCTACAAATGTGATTTTTTTAAAAACGTCATGTTTAATTTTTAGGAATTTTTAATAGAGATCTAAATAAAATCGGATCCAAAATGTTTGATGGTTCTAGAGATACTAAAACTGAACGTTGTCACACGAGTAATTATCATCGAGTTTTACTAGTTGCAGTATTTGTATTTCATTGTTTGAGCTACTTCACAAAAGTGCTCTGTTTAAGTGTTAAATGATAAAAGAGCCTGAAAAATTTGAATAATTATAATGTTTTCTATATTTTAGGTGTTACAAAAGTATTGGATTGAGACTCTAAGTTTGATTTGATTAAATCAAGCCTCTGAAATCAGTACAACTGTTCAGACTGATGCCCTCAAATGTCTGACAGATATTTATATTTGTGTCTGAGAAAGACGTTCTGCTATCATATTTTGCTCCTCCGTTACAGAAAACACTTCCTTAGACTCAGAAGTGCTGCCACCGTTTTCCAGAAAGCCTGGAGAGGTTATCAGTGCCGCAAGAAATTCAGAATTGTGAGTCTCATTGTCATATTTAGCCAATGTTTTTTCACTTAAGCCCATCTTTGTCTGTGATCCTAAAAGAGGAAACAGAACTGATGTAGAATAAAATACATCGTTTATGAATAAAAACTACACTTGATGAATTTAACTGTTCTAAGAGAATGAATGGGCTGGTTAAAGAGGAGCAGAACTGTGATGGAGTTTCTGTCCTTCAGATGAAGACCGGCTTCTTGCGCCTTCAGGCCGTCTGCAGGTCCAGGAAGTACTGCAGGAGCTACCGGAAAACCCGCCTTCGCGTCACGCTCATCCAAGCCCGCTGCCGGGGCTTCCTGATCCGGCTGGCCTTCATGCGGCGTCTGTGTGCCGTCTTGACCATCCAGGCCTACACCCGGGGCATGATAGGCAGACGCCTCTGCCAGAGGCTCAGGGCAGAGGTAAACCATTACTATGTGTACTACTGCCACTTTCACCTTCTAACCAGCACACCTGAAAGACAGGGCTGCTGGGTTTGAGCAGACCCTCATCACATCTGCTGGTCGTGCCTTAAACTCATGCTAATCTGATGAAACGACGTTTACATCAAACCTTTTGTTTGGTTTTGATACGTTTTTGCATACATGGAACAAATGTGGATCCTTTTTTAAATAAGATTATTAATTTTTACATCAAAAGCTGGAGAAAAACAGAAAATACAAAAAAATACAAAACATGGATCCAGGAATCCATTTTAGTTTTTCTAAGTGAAGTTCGATTCTAAAAATGATCTTTTTGAAGACACTCTTAAAGTCTTTTCACATGTTTGTAGTTGTTTTTAGTTTGAAAGAAGTTAAATGACATTTTTTTTCTAGGAGGGGAGAAACTGGGTAAATACTTGAGAGGATCAGTGGTGGCAGAAACAAATATATACATCTGTATTCTGCTCTTGATTGAGTAGAATCTAGGTGTAAAACAAAAGAAAAACAGAAAATGAATGGGTACACTTCAATGAGAGAGGGGGACCACCAGTGCACCACTCTGGGGGCTGCAGCTATAGGGGGCGCTGCAGAACAGTTCAGGTTCGTTTTTTTCCGCACAACCTAGGTTACCAGAGAAACCATCTTACAGGTTAGAGCTTCCAGATTTCCACGCCTCTAACGCCTTGTTTCCACTGAGTGGAACGGACCGTTCTATACGGGACCGGAACGGTATTCTGAGCGTTTCGACTGCAAAATGGACTGATCAAACAGTTCCGGACCCGACCCCTTTCTGACCCCTGGTTGGGGCGGATCCGCTGGAGCCAAGCTCGACAATGACACAACACGCCAGCAGTCTACACCACACATGAGCCGTGAAAGCGTGGAAGCGGGGCTTTAACTGAGTGGAAACGCTCGCTAGAACTAACTGGCCCGTTCCATTCAACTCCCGTTCCGCTCAGTGGAAACAAGGCGTAAGCCTTTCATCCTTCTTTTCATTTTGTTCTGCAAATGCACCTGCAACCAGGTTACACCTGGAGCTTTTTGAGGTTAGACTCTAGCTCATTTAGAAACCTTAACTCAATAGCTCCGCCTCCATCATCTTTTGATCAATCTTCAAAGGGTTTTTTAATTATGATGGTGCTGTTTTTAGACAAAATCAACAAACCTGTGTTGTTTTCTAGGACAGTTTCTGCAAAGCGGCAAGAGTTCATTAGAATTCCACCTCTGAGTAACCCCGCCCCCCTTCCCGTCACCCATCTGTTTACACCCTCTCCTGCTAGCTCACAGCCCCTCCCAATCCCAACCGGTGCAACAAAAATAGCGGTGACTATTACACAACCTGGAGCTGTCAGGCCATACAGTTTGATCCAGATGCCAGCTCAGATGAGGAAAACAAAGACGTTCATGGATCTACTGTAACTGTCTGGAAGTAGATGCATCAGAATGGAACGGAGCTGGGAGCTTGTGGTCTCCTCATGGCCCCATTACTGGTTAGAGTAGTCGTGCTGGAGATTTGGTGTTCTTTTGTTCTAATTCTATTCCTCCTAACTTTGCTAAACGTCTGAATAAAATGTGTTTCTCCAGCAGAATTACAGAGAAGATCTCTGCTGCTGCACTGAAACGTTATTGAGCATGAAGGGAAGCTAAAGGCAGCAACTGCTGATAGATGAAATGAACCTGTTTTTGAGACAAACACTTGGAAGGATGAACTCTTCTGCTTTCTGAAGAGTCTGTGTGAAGCTGCACTGGCTGGATGTGGCAAAGGTCTCCAGAATCAAAGACTGACATGAAAGCTGCATAAATGCACAAACTAGATCCTCTTAAGGTAGAACAGATTACACATTTGAAATAATTTAATGGATTTTAACAGATTCAGACACAGATGACCAGATTAGTGTGTTTCTCATTTTAGACTATAGTCTGCATGGCTATGAAGGATAATCTGCTGATTTGAGAAACAAAAAGGTTCGATCAAAGCTTTAGACACCAGTGCCTTCTTTCTATTTTATGTTTTGATATTTTTAGTTTTTTTTCTTACTGTTTATTTGAAACATTTTTAATTTTATTTATTTATGTTTTTAAATACTTTATTTTTCAAACACTGTTTATTTTGTTAAAGTTGTTCTAGAGCGCTTCCGAATTAAATAAGTTAAATCAATCAAAGCTTTTTTTATTCATTTTTGAGTAAATTCTTATTTTTAATATTTTTGGTGTATAATGTGTTCATTATGAAATGTTTTAAGTGACATTAATTTGGATGAATAATTTGCTAAAAAGTGTTTCATTCATTTCATTTTGGTCTTTAAAAACAAAGTGATGTCATTAACATTTTTTTATTGTTTTTATAGGGTTCCTTACTGAAATTGTTTTTGTCTGAAGTGTGAAATTGTGTGAGATTTTGGCTTCTTGTTGTCTTCATCTGTGAATAAATGATTTTGTGTTTGTTTAATGTCGTTTTCTCTGAGTTTTTTGAGAAGATTGACCCTCTGAGACCAAACTGGTTGAAGTTTCTGATTTCTCATCTTGTCTGCATGTTTTGGGTTGGATGTACTAGTTTATTTTCTGGCGTCGTCGGTTCAGTACCATGAAGGTGAGTCAGAACCCCCCCCCGCCTCTCTGTGAACCCGTCTCCCTGGGTCTCCCCCCTCCCCTGCAGCTGCAGCGCCACGTTGAAGCCGAGCGCCAGCGTCTGGCTGAGGAGGAGCAGCTGAGGAACCAGATGACGATGCGGCGAGCCAGAGCGGAGGCCGAGAGGAAACACCGGGAGCGGCTGGTCCAGCTGGCCCAGCAGCAGGAGGAGAGGGTGCGGGAGGAGAAGGAGGAGGCCAGGAAGAAGAAGGAGCTGCTGGAGCAGATGGAGAGGGAGAAGGACCAGCCTGTGGACCACTCCGACATGGTGGACCGCATGTTTGGCTTCCTCGGGGACTCTGGGCCGTTACCCAACCAGGACGGACAAGCCCCCGCCGGATTTGAAGTATGGGTCATCTTTTTTGATGTTTGGTAAATGTTCCGGTCCCCCCCCCCTTTATCCATGATCTGACTCTGGTGTCTCCTCAGGACCTGGAGAAATGTGCTCGAGCTGAAGAAGAGGAGGAGGAGGTGCTGGATGAAGCTCTGCGGTTACCAGAGGAGGAAGAGGAAGACCTGTCGCAGTTTAAGTTCTCCAAGTTTGCTGCTACCTACTTCCAGGGGGTTTCCACCCACACCTACATCAGACGAGCTCTGAAACAGCCTCTGCTCTTCCACGAGGACGAAGGAGACCAGCTGGTCAGTCCAAGGTTCCCTCCATCTGCGCCTCAAATTCTTTACGTGTTTCAAAGCAGATTTTCATGACAGTTCAAGTAAACAAATATCTTAAATTTACCACATTGGCACTACAAATGCAGCAGATGTTGTAGAGCAGGGGTGTCAAACTCAATCACCAAAATCCAAAACACACATTAGGTCGCGGGCCAAACAGGATAAAAATATATTGAACACACAAAAACTAAAGTTTTAAAACTTAACTTTTTTTACATAAATATGAATGAAAAACAGACAAGAATTTTATTCCAGAATAAACCAACCTAAACCTTAAATAACTTTCAATATTTTGCTCTCCATAATAAAACATAATCTGTCAAAGTTTTACAAGTAAAGCAAACGATAAAAGAACAAACACTATAATTTCTTTACTTTAATGTTATCTCAAATGAAAAAAATACTTTGTTCTCCATAAAATAGATCCTGTCAAAATCATACAAATAAAAACATGCTGCAGAATAAAACAAATAAAGTCTGGAAAAATTAATTAAATTTGTGTTTTCAGCCAAAAAAAAAAATCAAATCCTTTTGTTTTCTTTGCTTTTGTTGTTTTTTTATCCGAGCTGGACTTCTGGCATCGTTTTTTAACATCAAGTTCCTTTCTGTTTGGTGTGTGAGGTTCTGTGTCTTTGTGAAACCCATCAGAGTGAACTGATTTTTAAAAACCTGTTATTGTCTATTTTATTTTTTAAGTGTTGATAAAACAATAAAAACTAAACCAAATAACTTTTAACTTGAGATTACTGCAAAAACATTTGATTTTTTCCTAATTTTGTGCAAAACCAACATTAAAAATCTTCCCAAAAACTTCTATGTTTTCATAAACAAATGTTCTACAGTTTATTTATTAATATCTGAAAAAGTGCAGCTGTTCCTGCCTGAAAAGCTCTCAAATGAGAAAAGTTTAGGACAACTTTGAGACTATGAATGAAATCTACTCAGATGTTCCTGTGAAGTATATCCGGTTTTAATACTCAGATATCGATTGCTAATCGTTCTCAAAGAGTTCATGGCTCTGTGATGATTTTAAAACAGAATTTGTGATTCAAATTCTGTTTTTTTCAAAGATGTTTGACATGTGAATCACACCGAGAACTGTTTTTTTTTCTGATGTAAATGTGTTTGGATTTCTGGCTGGATTTTCTTCAGGCGGCGTTGGCGGTGTGGATCACCGTGTTGAGATTCATGGGCGACCTCCCGGAGCCCAAATGCCCGCTGGTGATAAACGACGGCAGTGAGAAGATCCCGGTCATGACGAAGATCTACGAAACCCTCGGAAAGAGGACCTACAAGAGAGAGCTTCAGGAGCTCCAGGTGGAGGGAGAGGTGAGGTGACGCCGGCCGGCCGGCCGGCACGTTGTCCCGCCCAGGTTTGTGGTGCTGTCTTTTGTAAGACGTCACCTGTGATTGCGTGAACAGAACAGCTCCGTAGACATCCAGAAAAGGAACAGCGTCAGACATAAACTGGTGTCTTTAACCCTGAAGAGGAAATCCAAGATCACAGAGGAGGTGAGATTCATAGCAGCAGCTCAGTCCACGATTTAACACAGAAACTCCTCAAACTTTGAGCTGATTTAGGTTTAGATGGACTTCTTTGACGTCATCTGTGACAGGTCGCCAGGCGGCTGACGGAGGGCGGAGACTACGCTCTTCAGGGTAACAGCATGCTGGAGGATCGGCCCACCTCCAACCTGGAGAAACTTCACTTCATCATTGGAAACGGCATCTTACGCCCCGCCCTCAGGTGTGTAACCCTCACTTAACAAGTTATAAGTCCTGGTGAAGCCTTTGTGGTAGAAATGTTAGAAAAAATCCCCCAGCTCCCATCAGCTACTGGATTATAGACGTGTTTAAACACAAACGTTAAATGAAAAAGAGACAAACGGATTTATTCTGTTTCCTAACAAAGACAGACATCTCTTGAGTCATAAATAAATAAAAATGTGTAGATTATGTAGGATTAAACCTCTGAAAAACAAAAACCTATTGTTTAAAAGTTGTAAGAAGGACCTCTCTGTTGAAACTATACTCAGTTAGAAACAGAGCTTTATTTTGGTTTTTTTTGCTCTTTCTCTAATGGTCATTTTCTGTGGTTAAAGTCCAATTATTTCCACAGTCTGAGGCCGATTTGTTGACGACAGCGGTGAGGAAAGAAAGATTTCTGATGAAGCTTTTGTCTGTTTTTGAATCCACGTTTCTGTTCTAGAGATGAGATCTACTGTCAGATCTGCAAACAGCTCAGCCAGAACCCGTCTAAGAGCAGCCACGCCCGCGGATGGATCCTGCTGTCCCTCTGCGTGGGCTGCTTCGCGCCCTCCGAGAAGTTTGTCAAAGTAAAACAAAAACACCATTTGAGCCTCAAAACGATGATTTTGCTGCCAGTTTGACTTCTATGTTGTTGTTATCAAACTCAGAAGATGTGGAAGAAACTTAAATCATGCCTGTGTTGATGGATTGACAGTCTTCTGTGTTTTTCTGCACTGCTGTCAGTATTTACGGACATTTTTGAAGAACGGGCCCCCTGGTTATGCCCCGTACTGCGAGGAAAGGCTGAGGAGGACGTTTGTCAACCGCACACGAACACAACCGCCGTCCTGGTTAGAGCTGCAGGTACAGAACAACTTTATTCTTCCGTGTGTCGTGCAGTTCTCTTAAGGATCATACAGTCACCTTAAGGAGCCTCATGAAAATGGAACGTACCATTGTTGTCCGTGTGTGCTAAGTTTATTGTGAAGTATTTTCCACTGGATTTGAAAAATCCAGACGACACGCCTGCGTCTCACCTACTTCCCCCTTATTTAAGCTACATACGGTACACACCGTCCTCCAATAAACAGTTTAAATGAATGTGCGTTTCGGGCTTCCACGTTCAAAACGCTCACATTTACGTGTAAATATGTAAGTTTTTGCATCTGTTTTCCGGCTCTTAACGTACAAGCAGGCTTTATCTAATGCACTCCTACATTCAGTGGAACAAACAAACTTTAACTCGAGTTTTGAAATGTTTTTGCTTTTGAAATACTGACAATTTTAGTTAAAAATACACACACATATATATATGAATTCTTATTTTTATAATTATTTATCTGGATTGGTAGAAAGATCTAGGACAGGACGTAATACGCTGATAAGTGCTCCTTCATTCAGGTGATGTTGTCTTTAAGTGAGTCATGACTTGTTGAAATCTTCTTTCTGGAAACGTTTCATGATGGCGAAACTTCAAGCGTGGCTGTAAGCCGTGAACCTAAATGTCCTGTTTTATACCTTCAGGCCACTAAATCTAAGAAGCCCATCATGCTTCCTGTGACCTTCATGGACGGCACCACAAAGACACTGCTGGCGGACTCGGCCACCACAGCCAGCGAGCTCTGCAATGCTCTGGCAGACAAGATCAACCTGAGGGATCGCTTCGGCTTCTCTCTGTACATCGCTCTGTTTGATAAGGTGCCGCCTGACTCTCCGAATATCAGTGTGCCGTCTCTCCGTACAAACCTCAGTGAGGGAAGGCTTGTCTCTGCTAGGTGTCATCGCTGGGCAGCGGTAGCGACCACGTCATGGATGCCGTCTCACAGTGCGAGCAGTATGCCAAGGAGCAAGGCGCCCAGGAGAGGAACGCCCCCTGGAGGCTGTTCTTCAGGAAGGAGATCTTCACTCCATGGCACAGTCCTGCAGAAGACTACGTTGCTACAAACCTCATTTACCAGCAAATCGTCCGGGGGGTCAAATTTGGAGAGTATCGCAGCGAGAGGGTGAGCAGCAACCGTTGACTTAAACTGAGAACTGGACTGAGTGACTCCTCCCCCCTGGCTTTCCAAACAGGAAGTGACTCCAAGAAGCCAAAATCCATAGACTTCTATAGAGAAACAACTGTTATTCAGTCATTCTATTGGTCAGAATTCTCGCTGTCATACCTTTTTTTTAACATGTTCTTGGCAATCCTCTTTTTTTCCCATGATATTTGTTCTGTAGTTCAAGTTATAAACTGGCCAATCAGATGCCTCAATAAAAGTAGGCGGAGCCTGCTGGCCCCCACGTCAAACATTCAAAACATTTGACAGATTTCCTTTAGTCCGCTTTCTAGTGGTAGGGGTTAAGCCTTCCCACAAGCTCACTCCTGATTGGCGAGAGTGGTTGCCATAGAAACGTAAACTCAAACTGACTCACTGCTGACTTGCGACGTCTGGCTCCAATATGGCGGCATCCTTATCTCAAAAGTATAGCAACTGAATAGACTTTATTTTGTTGGAGCTGGAAATAAACCAGCTCCAACCGGTTTACTTCTGCTGGAGCGAGTTGGAGCTGCTCCAGCTCTTTTATACAGTCGATGCCAGCAACCACGATGTTTTATTAGACAGCTGTTGACCGTACAAAAATGTTTCGGCCGACTGTTAAAGAAATCTAACAAGATCAAGTTTACGGCTCCAAAGTATCTGTGTTGATGCAGATTCATCATTTATTCACTGACTGAATATTTCTTTACACAAACCATAGAAATGGTTTAGAAAGTGTTTTCTGTGTGCGTGTGCTGATTGTACAGTTAAGTGTAAAAGTGTTTGAATAAGACCAGCAGAAGGAAGGAAGGAAGGAAGATGGAGGAAACCTAAATATTTTAAAGAAAAACTTTAAAAAATGAAGACATTGAGGCAGCAAAAAGGATTTGATAACACAGCGAGACAGAAAGGAATAAAACAGCTGGTCACTACAACCTGGTTTGCACTTAGCTAATCCGGTGTTCACAAAACTAAATACAAAAGTCCTCTTATTCTTTTCAGTCTCTTTAGGCTCTTCCAATGTCCAAAAAATAAAAGTCCCAAAAAAATGGAATGATCTCACCAAAATGTATGTGCATGCGGTTTTCTCCCTTATTCCCGATTTCTCGGGAAGGTCTCTCACAGTCTTCCTCAGCCTTTTCTACTTATTTCCTCCCGTGACGTCTACCCACCCCCCCAAAGTTTTCTCCTTTTCTTCCCTTGCTGGTGACTCCGCCCACTTCCTCCAGAATTCACATAATCGAACACAGAATTATGAATGATATTTATAAAAACAAAGGCCCCTTTCTATTTGTTTTGGAGCAAAAGTGTTTTAAACCAAAGTGGACCGGATTCACATTAGTATCTTTAATGTCATTTTGATTTTTGTCCACAGGAAACCTTTGTGGCTATGTTATGTGCATTCTAAACCGGGCTGCACCGCTCAGTAGAAACAAAGCTTGAGTGTCACATTTATCGTTCTATATTTTTTGACTCCAGTAGTTGTCATTCTGTTCAGTTATCAGTGCATTTTGACAAAAGGAGTTTATACTGCCACCTACTGTAAAACTGTTAAAACTGTTTTAGTGCAGAACACGTCTAAATTTGTCTGGAACTTGTTTACGATGTTCTTGTGGTTTCCGAGGTTTGCAGAATGTCAGTTAATCGCTTTTCTCTCCATTGTTTGTGTTTTGAAGGAGGATGATCTGGCAGAGCTGGCTTCTCAGCAGTACTTTGTGGATTATGGCTCGGAAATCCTTCAGGAGCGCATGCTCAGCCTCATCCCGTCCTACATCCCCGACAGAGAAATCACCTCAACTAAGACTATAGAGAAGTGGGCTCAGCTTGTCATCAGTGCCCACAAAAAGGTGTCTGCCGTTGTAGGTTTTTGTTGCACTTCTTCACTCTTTTGCATGAAGAGACTTGACTGATTTCCTTTGCAGGGACTACACAATAAAAGGAGGCTTGATACTCAACAAGTGAAGGAGGACGTGGTGGATTTTGCTCGGTTAAAGTGGCCTTTACTTTTTTCACGTTTCTACGAGGCCTTCAAATTTTCTGGTAAGTTGATCTATCCCAACCTACCGGTATCGGTTTGTGGATTGATCCGGTTTGTTCTCAGGGCCTAGTCTTCCTAAGAACGACGTCATCGTGGCAGTAAACTGGACAGGAGTTTACTTTGTGGACGAACAGGAGCAGGTTCTTCTGGAGCTGTCCTTCCCGGAGATCACGGCTGTCTCCAGCAGCAGGTATGGTGATACCATCGTCTTCACCGGGAGTTTGAAGAATTCAGAAAAACAAATTTATTTTTATTTTTTTTAGAGTTGTTTGTGAAAGAAAAAAATGATTTGAAACATTCTGTTTTCCAGGGGGGGTAAACTTCAAGGTCAGAGTTTTACTTTGGCAATCGTCAAAGGAGATGAATATACATTCACCTCGAACAACGCGGAAGACATCCGAGATCTCGTGGTCAGCTTCCTGGAGGGTCTGAGGAAGAGGTCAAAATATGTCGTGGGACTGCTGGACTGTCCAAACCCCGGTAGAATTCTCAGAAGTTCTGAGAAGATTATGCGTCTCCATGAATCAAATGAACTTTTTTACCATCTCCACATGCTAGCAGGGGCAGATTCCAACTTCTTGAGCTTCTCAAAGGGGGATCTGATCATCCTGGATGAACATGACGGAGAACATGTGATGAACTCTGGCTGGGCTCACGGCATCAACGACAGGACCAAACAAAGAGGCGATTTCCCTGCAGACTGTGTCTACGTGCTGCCCACCATCACCAGGCCACAGTATGATACTGTAGTAAGTGGTGACGGAACAGCCTACAAACTCTGCATCTTTCTGCATGGTGATGTAGAAAACACAAAGCAGGTTTTCAACACTATGAGCTGTTTAGAGGACAGAGACGTTTGTTACATCATCACATGTTGAGGAAATCACGGCCGTACCCAAACTGCTTCCCTACCCCTAAAGCTCCAACTGTAGGAGGATTTGTGTGTCAGAAAGTGTTTTTTACGGAGGAGCCGTAGGGACTTAGGGCTGGCTATCCCTCTGCCGGTAGGGGAATCCGCTTCACTCTTGTGGCACAGAGGAGAAAAACATTTCTTCACGTGGCTGTGCTGCACAAAACTTTACATTGAAATGTAAAGTCAGTAGACCCAGACTAAATAAATAATTCATTTTAAGGAACACATTCCAAATGACTTGGATGAATTTGCATGTTTTCGTGTCTCTCAGGCTCTTGTGACGATGACTCCTGATCAAAGGCGAGAATCCATCAGTTTGTCCCAGATGAGCCTTTCTGAGAAGGAGCTGAGATCGAAGGCGTACACTCTGGAGGAGTTCTCCTACGACTTCTTCAGGTTCATCACCGAACCATCTACCAAGATATACGACACGAGGTGGAGGTGCTGCTCCTGTAACTCCTGCTGTTTGCGCTCAGGCCTCCTCCAAAGAGCACTCTGAGCAGAGTGATGATCTCCAAAGCTCGAGGGAAGGAGCGGCTGTGGAGCTGCACCAGGGAGCCTCTGAAGCAGCCTCTGCTGAAGAAAGTCTTGGCTCACGAGGAGCTGTCCCAGGAGGCCTGCCTGGCCTTCATAGATATCCTTTGGATTCTTTTATACAGTTTGAAGTTCTGCTTCTTCTTCTTTTGGTTTACCTGAGCTCCTTGACTTGCCCTGCACCTGTGATGAAGTATATGGGCGACTATCCGTCCAAACGAGTGCGATCTGTCAACGAACTCACAGATCAGATATTTGACGGAGCGCTGAAGGCCGAGCCTCTGAAGGACGAAATCTTCTGTCAGATTCTCAAACAGCTCACAGAAAATCACATCAAGTGGGTCTGAAACACCTTGAATGCATCTGTGGGATTTCTGTGCAAACACATGAAAGGGACTCCAATCTTCAAATGGTTCTGGGTTTGATTCCCTGCTGTTGCTTTGTGTACAGATACAGTGAGGAGAAGGGCTGGGAACTGCTGTGGCTGTGCACAGGTTTGTTTCCTCCCAGTAACGTCCTGCTTCTGCATGTCCAGAAGTTCCTCCAGGCCAAGAAGTACTACCCTCTGGCTCCAGACTGCATGCAGCGGCTACAGAAGGCCTTACGGTGGATTTCCAGTCACTGCCATTGTTCTTTTATGCTCTGCTTGGTTTAAAGTGAGGTTATCTGCTGTGTCGTAGAAATGGCTCAAGGAAGTACCCCCCTCACCTGGTGGAAGTGGAGGCCATCCAACACAAGACCACTCAGATCTTCCATAAAGTTTACTTCCCTGACGACTCAGACGAGGTCAGTGATGGTGAAATACTGGACTGTTTTGGTTTTAAGGTTCAAATTTTAGGAGATTTCACTCATTTTCTGTGTGCAGTGGTCCCTCACTGATCGCAAGGTTACATTCCATAAATATCCTTCAATCGGTGAAATCCGCAAAGTAGGGTTGCAGATGTTTTGAGGCTGTAAAACTCTTCACAACACACTACACTTTTCTCAGACAGACATGAACATTTTCACACTTTAAAGTTCAAACCTTCATAGAAAGTCCAGTTTATAAGAATGAAAAAAAAAATCTGATCGCGATTGAAGACTTACGTAACTCTGCCCGAGCTCATTCTGTCCAGGGGACCAGTGTTGCCAAGAAGCCTCGTTTCCACTGAGCGGTAAGGTACAGTCCAGTACGGCCCATTCCGGTATTTTGAGTATTTCCATTATAAAATGGACCCATTAAGATGGACCAAACCATACCATTTTTAGGCCCTTGTTGATAGAAGTTCCATAGAAAAAGGGTGGAGCTACTGTTGAAACCCGTTGATTTGTGGAAGGTAAAGAGACAGCGCCAAGAAGGCGGCTGTATTCCTCGTCACCGCCCGCAAGCTTCTCTCAAGCAACATGAAATGCTTTGTAGATACAAAGTACAAAAAGCCAAGCATTGTTGTCGTTGATGCTGTTAGCTTTGCTTTTGCCGTAGTCGCACTACTATGATTTAAAGCTACGCAATCGGTCTACACCCCACATGCACCATCCAACTTTGAGTGGAAATGCTCACATTAAGTGCCTGGACATCCTAAACCAGACCTAACTGTACCACTCAGTGGAAGCGAAGCTTTAGAGTCACAGTTTCTTAAAACCTTCAGACCCCCCCCCACAAAAAAAAAGCCTAAAAAGTTAATAAACCTAAAAACCGTCAAACCGACCCCAAGACCCGCCCAGATTTTGGCCATCAAAGGAGTTTTTGCCCACAAATTCCAAATCAAAACCGCCCAATTGGGTGGAACACCATCCAATCTGGCAACACGCTGCACAGAGGAGATTATCTGACGAGGTCACCAGCCAATCAGAGCACAGAACACAGTTTGCTGGAGAGAGAGAGAGAGAGGGAGAAAGGCATGCAAAACCGAAAAACACCAAAAAACTGTGCAAAGCAACAAGACCGCCAAAGGTGAACTGTGATATTTCAGGGGAACGCTGTATTTTAATATTTCTTTCTAATTCGCACAAAGCATATCTGCAGGTTTGGTTTGTGTTTGCAGGTGTTTGAAGTGGAGTCGAGCACGAAGGCCAAAGACTTCTGCCACAACATCTCTGGACGGCTGATGCTCAAATCCTCTGAGGGCTTCAGTCTGTTTGTCAAAATCACAGATAAAGTATGAAGTCAAACGTTCAGCTACAAAGAATCCTGTAGTTTGTCTCTGAACTCACTTTCCTGATCATATCAGCTATTTACAATGATGTAGGAATGGACCCCCCCCTCCCCCCCTCCCCAAATAGCATTGTTTTCATTTAAAATTTGAAGTGAAGGTTTTAAAAAGTTTTCAGCTTTGATATTTTTGGTTTAAAACAAAGATAACTGTAGAGTTTTGGCACACACTCTTGTTAGTTCCCCCGGGAATTAATCCTTGAAGCCTAAAGTTAAGTGAAGCTTTGCCTCTTTTTTTGGGACATTTTTTTCATTGTTGTTTTTTGTCTTTGCTTTGTTGTTATTTTTTTCCTTTTTTATTTTTTCTCTACATGTCTGATACTTTGTTAAACTTAAAAGTCTTAATATTTATGATTTTTGCAAGGAAAAACGACAACATTTACAACTCTGAATTTAGTTTTTTGTAAAGTTGAACTAAAAACGATTGATATCAAGTATCTGATAACTGATTTAACTAAAAACTGATTTAAAATTAAACTGTAAGAGCAAATTGTATGGAGTCAAATCAGGATCAGCTTCAAGTGAATGTAAACCTCATTGTACATTTGGACAGATTCAAACTTGAAAGTACACATAAAATATATATGATTTGAGAAAAAAACTGAAAACAAAAAAACTAAAGTTGAAAATACAAATCAGCAGCCGTTACTGATAAACATTTAGCTGTATCTGTTCACAGTTTTAGCTTTATACTGTAGTTTTTTTAAAAGTTTTCAGTGCGTCTTCTTTTTGAAATATATCTTTTTACGCGTGTATTTTTTTAATTTTCAATATTTCTTTCAAGTTAACAATCTGGTTTTTCACTATCTTCAAGCTGATGCTGATTTGACCCCAGGAAATAAAAAAGTAAAAAGAGGTCAGACTTACCCCTGAACTACTAAAGGTCAAACATATTTAGCAGTTTTTTCACTATGTCACATTTAGACTCTATATTGTTAGAGGTTAGGGGTGGAGGTCAGAGGTCACCTTAAAAAAATTTTACAACCAAGGAGGCCGTTCGAGGTTAGTTAAAAAAAAACCCTTTAACAGCAGTTTTAATCTGAAAAATTAAACAAATCAATAAAGTTCATAAAAGCTCCACCCCCATGACAAGCACCAAGTGTTAACAGAGGTGATAACAGTTAAAATGCTGTAGATTGGAAGGAACAGGAACAGATTCGCCCCTAGTGGTCACTCTGTGAACTGGCCTGGCTCCAGGTACGTTTTTTCATTCAGGAAGCGCTCATCTTTATCTGAATCCACAGTCAGCGTCTGTCTGCAGTACTCGTGTGTGAAGTGAAATGATCCCATCCTTCTTCTGTGCGGTTATTCAGGTCATCAGTGTGCCAGATGGAGACTTCTTTTTCGACTTTGTGAGGCACCTGACGGACTGGATCAAAAAAGCGAGACACGTGAAGGACGGTACAGAAATTAGACTTTTTTTATGATTGAGCCGTGTGAGTGAGGGTTTGATCTTTCTGTAACAGTTTGTGGTGTCTTCTGTTGTGAGCAGGAAGTGCAGGAGTCCTGCCTCCTCTGACCTACCAGGTGTTCTTCATGAAGAAGCTGTGGACCAACACGGTGCCAGGCAGAGACACCATGGCCGACTCCATCTTTCATTATTACCAAGTCAGTTTGTTTTTCTGAGCTGTGAAAGCTCAGCTGTTTACTTTTCTGCTGTAGAGGTTCCAGGTGAAGACGAGGCTTTCAGATCCAATTCTGAAACGTTTCTGTCATTAAGTTTTTAATGAACAAAAACTGGAGGGTAAAACGACAGCTTTTATAGTAACAAACCTCAGTTTGTTAAAAGGAAGAAGCTAAAACCAAATGACAGTTTGAACAAACAAAAACTTCTGCAGGAAATTTTAAACAAAACAATTGTATAAAGCAAAGTTAAGGTTTATAGGTTTCAAATTTGTTATTTGTAAAATGAAAAGAAACAGATACATCTTAAAATGATCATTTTAAAAGTTGGGCTCACCTCTACGCACAGTCTGGGCTCTGAAACTCTGTCACTGGAGAGGGGTTGGACTCTCTGGCATTCTGGAGTTGCACATGGTGAGAGGCGGCGGGCTGGTGTGGAATTTACACATCAGCCCCCCAGCTCAGCCGCCAAGTGTTGGAGTTCACCCCGATGGACGAGAGAATCGTGTCTCTTCGCCTTCATATAGGGAACAGGTCTCTCTGACTGTGATTTTGTCTTATGGGCCAAACAGCAGTTCGGAGCACCCGGCCTTCTTGGTGTCTCTCAAAGGGGTACTGGAAAGTGCCCCAACGGGGGACTCCATTGTTCTCCTGGGGAGCTTCAGCATCCGCATGGGTAACGATAGTAGCACCTGGAGGGGCGTGATTGGTAGGAGTGACCTCCCTGATCTGAACCCGAGAGGTGTTTTGTTGTTGGGCTTCTCGTCATAGTTTGTCCATAACAAACACCATGTTTGAGCACAAGGATGTCCATCAATACACGTGGCATCAGGACACCCTCGGCAGGAGATCAATGATCGACTTTGAAGTCGTTTCAGGAGACCTTCGGCCGTGTGTCTTGGACACTCGGGTAAAGAGAGGGGTGGAGCTGTCCACTGATCACTACCTGGTGGTGAGTTGGATTCGATGGCGGGGAAGGAGGCCGGAAAGACTTGGCAGACCCAAACGTACTGTGAGGGTCTGCTGGGAACGTCCGGCTGAGCCCTCCGTCAGGGAAGTCTTTAACTCCCACATCCGGGAGAACTTCAAACAGGTACCAAGGGAGGCTGGTAACATTGAGTCTGAATGGACCATGTTCTCCACCTCCATTGTTTCTGCTGCTGTTTAGAGCTGTGGCTGCAAGGTCTCTGGTGTCTGTCAGGGCGGCAACGCCCGAACCCGGTGGTGGACACCGGAAGTAAGAGATGCCGTCAAGCTAAAGGAGGAGTCCTATCAGGTCTGACTGGCTTATGGACCTCCAGAGGCAGCTGACAGGAAGTGGCAGTCTAAGCGAGCTGCAGACCAGGCTGTTGTGGAGACAAAAACTCGGCCCTTTGAGGAGGTCAATGAGGCCATGGAGAAGGACTGTCGGTTGACCTTAAAGAAACTGTCTGGCGCCTCAGGAGGGGAAAGCAGTTTTTTACAGGCACCGTTATCAGTGCAGGCAGGGAGCTGCTGAGTTTGACCGGGGACATTGTCAGGCAGTGGAAAGAATACTCTGAGGATGTCCAGGAAACAACTTTATTCTGATTTTAGTTTCATTGTGAAAACTGTAACAGCTTTTTAAGCACACAATTCCCAAGAAAAACGAGTCATGGAGTTTGAAGGACAGTCGACCTGTTCCGGCTTCAGAGCTTCAATTGTTTGTCCGTTCAGGAGCTGCCGAAGTATCTGCGCGGATACCACAAATGCTCCAGGGAGGAGGTGCACCAGCTGGCGGCGCTTATCTACAGGGTGAAGTTTGAAGAGGACAAATCCCACTTCCAAAACCTTCCAAAGATCCTGAAGGACCTCGTCCCTCAAGACCAGATCAGACTCTTGTCCCCCGATGACTGGAAGAGGGTGAGTAGATGATCCGCGTCTCCATTCTTCCCGATCAAGGAGGCAAAATATTGGAAAAAATGTATTGAAATTATTATTTGATTCTTTAATTTCAGGTTTTTATGTTTGTGTTGGATATTTTAAGTCAAACTACATTTAATTTTGACCTGTGGAAAAATACAAGCAGTTTTAAACTATAAATTTGTCAGTAAAGAGAAAAATGTTTCTTAGATTAGAAAATCTGTGCCTCTTAATCAATTTAGCGAGACATTTATTAAAAAAAATGATGTCAAACTATAAGTATCTTAAAACAGATGGTTTGTTTTTCTGTAAGCATCTTTTGTGTCCTCCTCAGTCCATCATGACGCTGTACAACAAACACTCAGGGAAGACGCGTGAAGATGCCAAACTCTCCTTCCTCAAAGTCATTTATAAGTGGCCCACTTTCGGTTCTGCCTTCTTTGAGGTCAAGGTGAGGCTGAAGGTCGTTCCTGGTTTTCTGCAGCGTTTGTTTACACTCTTAAAAAATAAAACTGATTTGTTTTCCTGCAGCAAACAACTGACCCAAATTACCCAGAAACCCTCTTGATAGCCATCAACAAACATGGCGTGAGTTTGATCGATCTAAAGTCGAAGGTGAGGAGGAGTTCTTAATGGGCCTAAGGATAAACGATAAAAGTTAAATTGTTTATTTCTGCTCAGTTTTCTGACAAGTTATTAAGCGTGGATCTTTAAGCCTTTAATCTTGGCAGAATTTCTCATAAATATCTGGATGTCAAACCTTTGATGGACTCTTTGAGACCAACATCCCATAAAGACCTCATCTGTAAGTGTCTGAGGACCTGCAGATACTCCATACTACTAATACTCAGTCAGTATGACTGATAACTTCTCCAAGTTAAACCATAAAACCACACAAACCAGCAACTTTTCTATCGGGAAAGTAAATAAGTAAATATTGCGGGCGTGGTCTGTCGAAACACTGCAAAATGATGACGTTTTGTTTCTGGGACCCGCATGATCTTCAGCCTCAAACCCAAAGCAGATCTAACATCTTAAACTAAAATGTCGTTTTATTGTTTAAAACAGACGTGAAGTTGTGGATTCCTTCAGTCTGGAAGGTTCATTCAGAGCTGCTTCTTTCTCTTGACCTTCTGCAGGAGATCCTCACCACCCACCCCTTCACCAAGATCTCCAACTGGAGCAGCGGAAACACGTACTTCCACATCACCATTGGAAACCTGGTTCGGGGCAGCAAGCTGCTGTGTGAGACTTCACTGGTGAGTGGCTGAAGCAGCCAAAGGCTGAAAATATGGAAAAGAACTGTGGAAAATGTTCATTTGATCCCAGAAAGTAGAAAAGACTGAAGATCTGATTAAAAACCACAAAGGAAAACAAATTTTAAAATGCTGGAAAAACATTGCCGGGAATATGTGAATTTGAAAAGCAGCTTGTTTAAAAACTGATCATTTTATTTGTTTGCTATCAGAACATAAAATGCAATTTTCTAACAAACATTTCCAATATGTGTTTGATACTAAATCAACTTAATCAAGAATAAAAGCTTTTTCATTATGAAAACCATGACTGTCCAGCTGCATTCTGATTAGGTTTCATAAAACAAATTCCTTATCACAAACAAATATCTTTCATTTAAGCAGACTTCTGTTTTGTTAAAATATGAATTGCAGTGAGGTCCTTCGGGATCTTTGTTTGATATCAATAATATCAAGGTGGAACTTTGCATCCTCTAATACAACATGTTCCAGTTAAAAAATTGGATAAAAACTGAATGTAAAACAATAAATAAATAAACAGACTTCTGTTTAACGCAGAATTCTTAAGTAAAAAGTCTCATTTAAATGCTGTGAAATACTGGAGTTTAGTTGACTTTATAAATTAAAACTGTGTTCCCTCACTTTATCACTTTCATGGTTTCGCTGATTTTTTGGGGTTGTAATTTTCTTGTTTTTTTTTTTTTTTTTGATCAGATCTTTGTTTTCATTCTATAAAATTGAACTTGTTTTTCATTGAAGACTTGAAGTTTGAGAGTTTTAAGAAGAGAAATATGTGAAAATGTTCGTGTCTGTCTGAGAAAAATGTAGAAAGTTTGTAGTGAGGAGTTTCACAGCTTTGAAACATCTGTAATTCTACTTCCTGGATTTTGTTTATCACAGGTCATTTTTAGAACGTAGCTCCAGCGATAAAAGAGGATCCCCTGTATTACAGAAATTAGTTTATTAGATAAAAGTTCTTGATGGTGCTAATTGGTTTGAGTCACAAACTGAAAAGACTCCTGTTAAAGGTGAATAACAAAGCCTCAGTTGATACAGAATAAAGATGGGTTTACTTCTCCACCTCTCCGCCTCAGTATTTAGAGACAACGAGGAAAAGACTTCTACATGTGGACGTTATTGTTTTCATTCGTAATTCAAAGCAATATGCAGTTTTCCATTGACAATTCCATTTTGCAACTTGATCCATTGGATCAAATAACTGCTTTGTGATTTCTTTTGAGTTTTGACACAAAAACACCATGGCACATTGAAACACATTCGATTTGAAGTTACTTTAGAATGAGTTTGAAGCAATCAATGAATTTTAACGTCATATTTTATGAATAAATTCCAAATTTAAAAAAATGAATTTTCTTATCAATTATGGTATCAAAACCCATGACAACTTAAAATGCAATTGATTTTGTTTTTATTAGGGCTGTCAACATTAACGTGTTAACGCACGCAATTAATTACAAAAAATGAACGCATTCATATTTATTAACACTAATTAAGTACACTCTACGAAGCAATTTAAGGAATTTAAATACATTAAATAATTTTAATAACATTTTCTTGTATTGTGCTTTAAATCTCACTTTTTAATCTGTACATTTAAGAAAAAATGGAGAATGGATTACAGAAAAAAATCCCAAACCTCAAATGGATTAAGAGATTCCAGACAAAAAAAATATCAACTTAAAAAAATAAAATGCAAAGCACAAGTGATGTTCACATCATCTATAGATAAATAAGTATAAATGTATTTGTATGAAAGAATTCTATCGGAAAAACAAAGTTCTGAAAGTATCCTCCTCTTCCTCCTCCAGGGCTACAAGATGGATGACCTCCTGACCTCCTACATCAGCCAGATGCTGACCACCATGACCAAACAGAGAGCATCGCGCGGCAGCAGCAAGTGAGCGCATGGCTCCACCCCCTCCCCACCCGGTGGGGATTTTGGCATGTTGGCTCTGTCTTAAAAACTCACCTTCTGCCTTTACCTGGACTTCCTCTAAACTCCGCCCACCATTCCTGTAGCAGTTTCACATTAATAATACTGAATTTGTCCCATTTACTGTGAGAAACTTTTCGGATGTTCTTGTAGGATGTTCATCTTCAGCAGCTTTTTACTCTTTTAAATATTTGTGTTGCAGGATTAAATCTCTTTTTAAAATAAAAGCATTTAAAGACAAACTTTTTTCTGATGTAAATTCTGCCTTTTACACAAACAGAAAATTCCTAAATGTGTGTGTTTGCAGCCTCTCTCTGAGTGACATGTCTTTTTTATGTTTGTTATTTAGCATAAAGTGTTCAGATTTGTATTTGGAAAAGAAGTCTTTTATTTCGGCGAGACGACCACATTTCTTTATGTAACAACGAATGAATGACATTTCATGGAGAAAAACTATTTTAACAATAAAATAAAAGTATGATTGCTGTGGAAGTAGAGCATTTTTTGGTACAAAATATAAAAATAAAAGAAATGGCTAAAGTAGTCTGGATGGAGGATTGCAGCAAACTGCAGGACGTTTCCATGGCAATGGCAAACATGAGGCTGGAATATTTAATTTTTTATTAAAAATATATCCTATCACATCATTGAACCACAATTAGTTTTTGTTATTTTATTTTATCTTGTGTTTTCAGCTTTATAATTTGGGTGATATTTTAGGGCGCTGCAATAGCGATTAATGCTATTTTTTTATTTAATTTGTCACATATACTTTGGTAAAGAAAACCAAATCATCTGTAGGAATATTTAAATTTTTGTAGAAATGCATATTTTTTAACAACCTGAAATTTTTTTTTTCTTTAAACTGTTTAGACAAGTTTGAAAACAATATTGACTATGAATCGGATCAGCAAGCACAAATTGTGAAATGATTTGAAATCGTTAAAACGAATCGCTACAGCCCTTTTGTGTAATCTGTTATTGATCCTGCATTAGCTGAAGATCTAGTTTCCATCTGTTGGGCTGAGGTGCCCTTTGTTTTTGTTGGAACCGACCAGAATTCCATCACGTCTGAGAGGAGAGTCGAATTTAATCAAACATGAAAGTAATATTCATGAAATCCATAACAGATAAACCCTTTTTGGTAAAGAGCTTCTGGTCATTTTTTCTAATTAAAAAAACCCTGAACAATGCAAAGCTATTAATTCTAATTTGATTTGGAAAAAAACATATATAATAACTTTTATTCTACCAGTCTGACGTTCTGCCTGCCTGTTAGGATTTTCTGGAAACTTTATTTTGAAAATCCTCTTTTTGAATTACTAGTGAAAGCAGAAGATGGTCTCCTCAGTGAGGCTCCACGTCAGTTTGAACTCATCTGCACTTTGAAAGACAATAAAGCCAACAGTCAAACATCTGATTTGAAACCTTAATTCCTCTTTGGCCTGATAGTTTTAGTTTTAACAGCTGGAACAAAAAAATATTTTTTTCCTAAGCAGTTTTCTACCAAACCATCTCTTTGTAAATATATTTTCACAATAGTTGCTTTCTTTTAAAGTTGAAATAAATCTTCATTTTCACAAGTGTTTTCCCCAGATTTGTTTTTCATAAAACCTTTAAACCCGGCTGACCACGGACCAACTCGTTTGTCCATTAAACTGCGTCTTCTGTTTTAAATGATCAGCAGCAGGAATTGTTTTTTATCACTAAAGTTTATAACTGTTCATTGTTGACATCATGGAATCAGCCCTCATGAGCATAATTCAGAAACATTTGCAGGTTTTTCCAGGTGAATTTAAGGTGTTGAAGGAGGAGGGGTCTGTAGATGATCCACCATGAAGAGAGGAAGAGGGGCCATTGACTGTAAATAGACAACAGGACAGGGGATGTGCTAGAACTATTAAAGAAAAGTGAGTTTCATTAATTCTATAACTACATGGCTGAATAACAAGTATATGTCTAATAAACAAACACGTCTAGATAAACAGCTACAAGTTAAGATAACAGCTAAGTATTAAATAAACAAAGACATGTTTAAATAGTGTAGGAGATGGGCTTCATCCAGTAGGAGTTGTGGAAACACCTGGGGTTGCTGGAAGAGCCAGAGGCAAGGTCACAGCCAAGGACAGGAGCACAGACGATCCACCTGGAATAAGAAATCTCTCCCACTCCCCCGGGGGGTGGGAAAGAGGGACAACGTGAATCGCACTGCACCAAACAGAGGCATGATAAACCAAATAAATAAAGCAATGGCAGATGGCAAGTGATGTAATGAAGATTGCAGGTGGGGGGGGGGGCTTGGGGCGTAGAGTGAGCAGGAGCGAGCAGAGCCAGCGCGGCAAACTCCATCACAGCAAGTGAGGCAGAGGAGTAGTAAGTTAAATAATCTCTGATTGTTAGCTAGCCTGGCAATAATCCTGTCCAAAGAGGAATGTGTTTAGCCTAACTTTGAATGTAGAAACTGTGTCGGCCTCTCTTACATGAGCTGGAAGCTTATTCCATAAAACAGGAGCTTGATGTCTAAAGGCTCTACCTCCAGCTGTGCTTTTAGAGATTCTAGGAACCACATGCAGTCCTATAGACCTCTATAGAGAAAAACAAATGGCTATTACTCAGACTCTGCTACTTTGTTTTAACATTTTCTCTGTTCTTTCTTTTATCTGTTTCTCTGTTCTAAATGTTCCAACTTCTCAAGCAATCAAATGACCAGATTGCTCCAATTTCAAGTATCAAACCATGTGGGGTCTGCCCTCCTATAGATGAGTAATGCGCTGTATTTCTTTCATTTTAACAATTTAAGAATTTGATTTTAACAATTGATAGTTTTTACACTATTTACACTATTTACGCTGAATGAGACAGATGTTTGTGAAGAATGATACTCCGATCTGTATAAAAATGATCTTCTTTTCATTGTGTCAATATATAGAAGATCTTTGTGGTTTAAAACTATAACTTTAAAATGATTTAAAATTGAAGTTTGCAAATAATTTAAAATCAGTAGTTGTACTTTGTGAGCTAAAACACTACTAAATGTTTTTAATCAAATAAATCACTCATCAATCATGTTCAAAGTTTAAGAAGTGGGGAAAAAACAGTCGCTATCAAACTAGCCTAATTTGACACTCTTAACAAAGTATTTATAGATTCAAATATTTTTGTAACAACTTTCCATTCATTTGTTGTGTCCAGTCAGAGCCGGATTTGTTCCAATTCCTAGAAGCCACGCCCACCATTTGCTGTCATGGTGGCCCCTTTTTCAGTTGGAAAGTAGGGTCTTATTTTCATGCATTTTAACAAAAATAACTTTATTTTAAAGTATTTATAGTGATGAAAATAACACATATGTTTATGTTTTAGCATGAGCTTTATTTGCAAACTAATTGACAATTGAATTTAAGTTAAGCTAACATTTTAACAACATACTAGCTTTTTGACTAATTTACCATCTACTCAGGTTTTTTGGGGCTAGTTTGGAGTTAAGCTAGTATTCTAGGAACGTAATAGCTTTTTTGACTAATTTAGCATCTACTGAAGTTTTTTGGACTGATTTGTAGTTAAGCTAGTATTTTAGCAACATGATAGCTTTTTTGACTAATTTACCATCTACTGAGGTTTTTTGGGGCTAGTTTGGAGTTTGGCCAGTATTCTAGGCACATGTTAGCTTTTTTGACTAATTTAGCATCTACTGAAGTTTTTTGGACAGATTTAGAGTTAAGATAGTATTTTGACAACATGCTAGCTTTTTTTTGGCTACTTTAGCATCTACTGAAGTTTTTTGGACTGATTTGGAGTTAAGCTAGTATTATAGCAACGTGCTAGCTTTTTTGAAAAAATGTTCCATCTACTCAGGTTTTTTTCATTAATTTGGCATTAAGCTACAAATTTAGCCACATAATAGCTTTTTTGACTAATTTAGTATCTACTGAAGTTTTTTGGACTGATTTCGAGTTAAGCTAATATTT
>BSAI01000201.1:23987223-24013853 GCA_036245035.1 Adrianichthys oophorus
GTATCTACTGAAGTTTTTTGGACTGATTTCGAGTTAAGCTAATATTTAAGCTACGTGCTAGCTTTTTTTTGACAATTTACCATCTACTCAGGTTTCTTGGGTTAATTTGGCGTTAAGCTAGTTGTTTAGCTCTATGCTAGCTTTTTTGGCTAATTTAGCATCTACTGGGGTTGTTCGGGCTAAATTGGAGTTAAGGTAGTAATTTTAGCTACGTGGTTGCTTTTCTTGCTAATATAGCATCTACTGAGGTTTTTCTGGGCTACTTCGAGTTCAACGAGTATTTCAGCAATGTGCTAGCTTTTTTGGTTATTTTGGCATCTACTGAGGGTTTTTTAGGCTAGTTTGGAGTTCATTGTACACTTTCTACAATTTCTGCAACATTAAGTCCTTTAGCAACTTTAGCATTATGCAAATAGCTTTAGCATTTTCAGCAAACAGCTTGAGTATTTTCAGTGACCGCATTTAGCAAACAAACAAAATCATCTTAGGCTGAGAACTTGGCATTAAATTTTTCCTGTTTTTACAGTCAATGAAACAGATAAATATCCGTTTCTCTCTTACAACTTTTTTTTCTTTCTAAATAAAGACACACAGATGAGTAAAATTGATTTTTAAAAGGGAAAATGAGGAACGCTTCACGAATTTGCGTGTCATCCTTGCGCCTCCGTGGAGTTCATCTTCTCTGTTCCAATTGTTCCAATTTCTCAACCAATCAGGGAGCTGGATTTGTTCCAAATTCAAGTATCAAACTTTGGGGCGTCCAATCAGAGAGCCGGATTTGTTCCAATTTCTTACGTCCCGCCTGCTGTTTCCTGTGTTGGCAGAAGTCTTTGCAGTCGGACGTAAGTGCCGGTTTTCCTTTATTTTAACGCGAATTTGACGGTTGACAGTGCTAGAATGAGATAGATATGTTTGTGGAAAATGTGGTGCACTTTTCTCTGGCGTGTTTTTAGTAAAACTTGAGCTAATAGATTGTAAAACAGTGTTTTTTTTGCTTCGTTTTTTTCTTGCTAGTTTTCTGTCGATTGACATGTCAAGCTAGTTTGAAATGTTTTTTGTTCCCGTTCTGAATCAGTGATGTTAACAGTTACTGATGCACACTGATTCAAAAATGATTAGAAGACAAATAGCTTTATTACCAACTTCACCATGACCCCGTTCTTTATAAAGATGTTACGTTTTTCTTCAAGTTTATCAAGTCAAAATGCTGAACCTGTAATGATGTTCCTGATAGATGGACTGGTGAGGTGGAATGAGGACCGCGCAGCAGCTGCTGCACCTCCACCTGCAGCTGAGGAACATCTGCCGCCTCTGCACTCCTACAGTAGCCATCTCAAGCACGCCCTTAACCTGAAGAGCCAAAGGGTGTTTGGTCTTCTGATGGTTAAGGATTTCACCAAACCTGCTGCGTACACAGGTGAGCAATCACAACAGAGACCAGAGGTGTGGGTCTGACTTCATTATCGATCCACAAAAATGACCGGAGCTCTCCGTCTTCACTGCAGGGGAGCTCATCGGGGTTGAGTACCTGTACCAGCAGACAGGAAGCGTGCTTGAGAATGTCAGCGTGGACCCTGACGCTCCGGACGAGGCTGCTGCTGTCACCGCTCTCCTGGAGGACGAGGATGAGGGCATCGAGGAGGATGAGGACCCCACCATCTCTGGGCCTGACATCCTCTCCTCTGGCACAGCAGCCCGGTCAGGTGACCCAGCTGGCACCAGCAGGTCTGAGCCATCTACTCTTTCCCACCCCCCCGACGAGGATGTCCGTCCCAGTACCTCCCAGACTTCTGGTCAGCATCTCTCCTCAGACTCTGAGGTAAAAGCTACAACACGAGTCATCTATCAACCTATCTGACAGTGTGTATGATTATCAGAATTTTTGTGGTTTGCATTTGCCAACTGTCCTCCTGCTTCTGTCACAGGAAGAGGTTCAGGGTCCTGATGGTCAGCCAGGATACCAGCATGTCCTGAAGCTGGCCAAGGCCCTGGTGGAGATCAGGAGTCTGTCTGTCATCTCCAACAGCAGGGTGGACAGAATAGTCGCACTCTGGGAACGCCTTCCAGAGTGTGACAAACGGCGGGTCGTCTACCCTGCCAGGTACCGGGACTGGCAGCCCAAAGGTAGTTTCAAGGCCGTGAAGGGGAAGAACACTTCCTGTCCTGGGAAGGAGAGTCTCCAACGGTAAGATTGGTTTCTGGAAGCCTTTTACTCGCTTTGGAAAGTGCTTCATTTTTATTCATTTCTTCTAAATAACTCCAGCGGCCTTCTGGGACTAAACGCTGGCCCAGCGAACTGGCCCCACGCAAGCCGCCTGGTGGAGGCCGTTTGTAGCCAGCTCTGCCGCCTCCACCCATCGGCTACGAGAACCGGGGGGGTTCTGAAGACCCGTTGGTCCCTGGTCTTGGGGGACTACGTGGCCATCAGGGAGGCAGTCCTTGGGAACCCCAGGCTGATGGCTCAGACCGGACTCCAGCTGTTTCAGCTCAACCAGAGGACCCTGTCGCAGTGGTGAGAGCTTTAACTTCTGCAGTCTGTGGTACTTTTTCCATAATCGCAGCATCTCGGTACCAGCGTCTTTTTATGTCTTCAGGTACTCCTGTCGGCAGAGAAAGTGGGAGAGGGCTGTGCTGGAGCAGGAAGCTGGACTCCTCCCTGCTGCTCCAGTGGTTTCCCTGCAGCCTCTCCCTGCAGCTAAAGGGCTGTCCTTGGTTCAGGTGGGACAGGGACAGCCCTACGACTACCAGATGCCTGAGGAGCAGCAGCCTCCACGAATCCCATCTGCTGCTGTTCCCAAGCCGGCCCTCCTCGACCTTGAAGCTCCACCACCACCTCCTCCTTCTGAGCGTGTGCCCAGGACCACCGCTTTCAGAAGGAGGAAAGCGGCTGAAGCAGCAGCTGCAGCACCAGCACTGGAGCAGGGCCCTCCTGGAGCAGCAAAAGTCCGCCGACAAGTTGTGCAGTACACCTGCAGAAAGTGTGGCCAGCCCAAAAGGCTAGACACTGGCCACACACGGATCGCTGGGGCGTCTTACTGTGCAACTGTCGGCGGCAAGAGCGTGGAGGAATGGAGGGAACAAATGAAAAGGACACAGCAAAAGTAGACTGTAAATAGTTTTTTTAAATCATATTTTGTTCAATAAATAAATATTTTTGTTGCAATGCTTGTGTTCCTTTTTTTTTTTTAAACAGGTACTGAATAGTGGAAAAATGAGTTTCTAGAAGAGTTTGTCACAACATTGAGTTTATTTAGAAAAACATTATAAAGAGCAGGATGTGAAGAAGTCATCAGCATGTTATAAAATGAATAAAAATAAAACTTTTAAATATAAATATGAACACAAATGCTGCTCTTTCCAAGCTAAAATATGACTAGATGTCTCTGAAGCAAAGAAAGCAAAACAGCAGTGATGAAAATATGTAGAAAACAGTAAAACAGAGTCTTCATGATGAGTTGCAGCTCCACACATCCCTCAAAGCTTTTACTTTTCAGAAATTGGGTCCCTTTTAGCTTCAGGTTGTTCATGAAATCAGAAAAAGAAGCACAAAACAAACTGTTTACACACAGTCTTCACATCACTCTGACCTCGGTCATCCAAAGCACCTTAATGTCACCAATACACTTAAATACACTTTATAAACTTGTTTTTTTCATGGAAATCATTTCAAACATTTTTCTGTCAACCACCACAAACCTGCTGTTGTGACTGTCCAAGGTGGGTCTCGAACTCACGACCTTCAGTTCCCCCCCCCCCGGGGGGCGGCTGCTCCTCCTCCTCCTCCCACAGAGAAGAATGGGCACCTTCCTTTGAGCAGGAGCCATGCTAATCTTCTCTGTATCGTTCCAATTTTAGTATATGCACTAGAGAACTAGTGCGATAGGAGTGATGGCTGTGACTTTGTTTTGAATCCCTCCTATTTCTGCTTTTTACTTGCCTCTGGTCAGCCCTGAGAGAAAACTGTGGACTTTACAGGGCCCACAATGAATAGAAACCATTCACGAAGAAAATCCGTTGGATCTCATCAAACAGAATCATCTCAAATCCAACTTTTCCATTGAAGATTTGACTCCAGTGGTTCTAAACTGGTTAATTTATGTTTCTTTGTTTTTTTTCCTGATATATTGCAGATGCATGCTGGGAGAAAGACAGGGGTTGTGTGACGTCAGACGAGCGACAGACGAGTTGACGGCTGCTGATCGGAACCAAATTCTGCCAATGTCAGACTTCTCCTGCTGTTTGCTGCCTCTAAAAATTCCTTTAATACACGTGAGTACCTGGGTGGTTAAAATCAACTTCAAAAATCTTGTTTTTAAATGTAAACAGGAAGATAAAGTAGGATTTACATGTTGTGCAGAAAATTCGGTCACATAGCAAATCCATCCGTGGGTTGTTTCAACAAATGGCTGTCCTTTCTCCACATATCATTTCTTTTTGGAGCAGCATCATCTCTAACTTACCCTGGAAAAAAATGTGGATATTACCCTAGACATTTTTTAGCTAACAAGACAAGAAAACTTTTTTTTTTAATTATTATAAATATATTTTCCTGCTAAATGTTTTATCTCTCATAGATTTCAAAAGGATATTGACACCAGCTGTTCTTTGTGTATTAGTCATCCAGAAACCCTTACACGTTTATTTTGCACTTGTTTATACACCGCAACATTTTGGACTGGTGTACGAAACTTGCTAGAAAAACTTTTTCTTTATGTTTCTTTTTGTTTTAGGCATGTTTTTGTTTCATTATTTCTTAAAGGATATGAAAAAAAAATAGGTCTATTTACTTAATGTAGATTTTCTTTTAGCCATTTTACATATGTATAAATGTTAATATACCCACATGAAGCCTTCTCTATTTCTTTTCATTTTGACAGCTGCAAAAACTTTAGCTTGAATGAACCCCGTGTTCGTTCTCTTTTTGTTTTTTTGATGCTATGTATGGTTTGTTAATAAAGTTTGTTTAAATACAAAAAGGTGAAAATACCTGTTATTTGTCCGCCACATGGTGTCGCTGTTTCACCGCTACACGTGGAGGGAAAAAAAGAGTTAGAAGTTAGCTTAATCCTGGGATAACGTGCAAAAAATAAGCACGAACATAAACGGGTTTGACTTGAAAAAATTAAAACACTTTACTTGAGAGCAAACACATTAAGACAAACGACATTTGGTATCATTAGAAATGAGCCGCTCCACCAAAATGCGCTTACGTTCGTCCACAACCTTTGAAGCTAACTGAACTTTTTTTTTCCAGCTGCCGCGATTCTGTCTGCAGCGAGCGTCCAAACACAGGAAATAATGGCTAACACACAGTCAGCTACACTATTATTATTATTATTTGTTAATAACCTCGGTCGTGATTTCACACAGGTGGAAACTGAAAAGTTAGTGGGTCAGAAACGACTCTCACGTTATAATTGTATACAGTTATCTAAAGAAAACGTTTAATATCTTGGTGTAACAACCTCTGATTCTTTATTACTAGAAACAAAACCAAAAAAAAAAATGCAGTCAAAATTAGCCAACATGGCGGCCGTCGTCTTTCGTTCCGTAAGATATTTTAGTTATGATCAGTAACTTGTTCTACCAGCTGCTTAATAAGTCGCACTAACAGCATCAGTCTGTGTTTCTCTGTGCTGTGGACAGATGTCATGAATGATGAAGCACAAGAACTGCAGTAATGTTGAGCCTACACTGGCCGTACCCATATACGCAGCAGGTCTCCAAGGTGAACAGCCTCTGGCATGTTAGATCAAGGGAGATAAGGGAAGTCGTCTTTTCTTCTGCTTTGTCTCAGGAAGAGTTAGTTTCAACCAAATAATTATTTGGAAGTTCAATCTTTTCTCCAGGACCCTTTAGACTGAACTTGTTGGGTTCAAACTGGCCTGATGCTGCCCCCTGGTGGAGACTGTCTGCAGCCCACTGGGTTTCCTCCACATGGTGAGGAGGGGTACTGAGGTTTCTGGTTCTTTGTTGTGGCCATCAGAGGCAGAGCTGGAGAACTGATCCTCAGTTGTTTCAGCTGAACCAGAGGATTAAATCACAGTAGCCAGAGCATTACCTTCTGTTATTTTGTTCTTTTGTTCTCTGCGTTCTTTTCTCTGCAGGAAAAGTTGGTAGTGGTTGTTCTGGAGCAGGACTCCTTCCTGCTTCAGCTGTTTCCCTGCAGCTAAAAGGATCTCTTTGGTTCAGGTGGGACAGTGCTTTGACTAGAAGATGCTGGAGGAGAAACTGCTCCTACCATCATCATCATCATCATCAGAAGAGTAAGAAAGCCCAAGCAGCGGCTGCTGCGTCTGGGTGGGGGCCTCCTTCAGGGACAGAATCACATCAGCTGGTGTCTCCAACTGTGCAGCTATTAGTAAGAAACATGTGAAATAAGACAAAAAAAAGACTGAAAGGCAATAAAAGTTTGAGTTGACAAATAAAAACAATTTAATGTTCATTTTGTGTTCTGCTTTTTTTTTCAAAAGAGGCGATGATCATGGAGGTTTAGAAAATAAGGCTAATTAATACAGCTTAATAAAACATTTTAAAGAACAGGATATGACGAGGAACTGAACAATTCAAGATCTAAACCTTGTGAAAACGTAAAAATAGAACTTTTTGAATAAAAACAGATGAGATGTACTTTGCATCAATAAAACATTCTATACTGTTTTGTTACATTTAATATCTCGTTAGAATGTCATAAGCAGTTACTGCTCCTAACTACAGAACTGATGAGCTCAGAGATTCATAGATGATGTGGTTCTTTTTCAGATCCTCCAGGAGGCGCTGCCTGCCTGCTGTAGACCTGGATGGCGGTCTGGACCAGAGGTCACACGTGTGAGGGCAGCCAAAACACCTGAAAACAGGAAACCTTACCTGCTTCCCTTTCACATTAACCCCAAACACATATGATCACATCAGGACCAGTCTGTGGTCACATCAACCTGCTGCTTGTCCGTGTTCTTCTTGGTTGTGTTTTTGCGTGGACGTTCATGTTTAAATGTATTATTTATACTGCTGCTCTGCCTCATCTGAGAGGAGAGGATGGACATGGATGCCGTCCTGCCGTCACTGCACAGGTGACCTCTGGGCAGGTGGTGGAGGCCAAAGATCACCAGTTTGTGTGCCTGAGCTGCAATCTGGAGAAAGGCCTGCAGGACATGTCCTCTGACTTCCGGCTCGCCGGCGCTCCTCAGCTCCCAGAGAACCAGCAATGCTGAATGGATCCTGCTAGAGGAGAACAACATGGAGGTCAGAGCTGCAGCTTAACGGATCGATGTGCTCACTAATGCAAAAGAAACAACACTGCTGTGGCGATGAGCTCATAACTGGTTAACCTGGCTGTTTCTACAGGAGCTTCACGGCTCACCCTCCTGCTTTCATCACGAGTTCTTACAGTAAATTTGAAACAAATCTCCGTCTGTGATCAGACACTGAATCTCTGTGACAAGGTTGTTTTCAAATGGTCTGCAGATTATTTAAACCTTTTTACATTTATCCTCAGTTCTCACAATTTAAATATGAATTTTAAATTAAATCCATCTTTGCAGTTCAATATTTTTGTATTTTAACCCCCAAACTTCAGACTTGAGGAGTTTTCTAACTGCCAACATTTGGACAACATGGAAGAAATTTGAATCTGTTTCTGTAGGAAAGAGTCCTCAGCCTGGTTTCCTTTTAGAAACAAGTCTTATAAAAATTATAAGAGCAAAAGTTAAACAGAAAGTTGTTATTTAGATAAAACTGTACCAATTATTTTTGAAATATTCTGACTTTTATCAGTCATAAAGCATAAATAAAATAATCAGCAGCAGCAAAACAATGCCTTCAAATGCAATGATCCTTACAATGTGAACTGCTGAAATGAAAATATATTTATAATTTTAAACATGAAAAACAACATTTTATAATTTTGCATTGCCACACGTTAACACTACAGTTTATTTTTTACACAACAAAACATTCATTTAAATGATTCATAATAAAGTTAAAATAGTTATTGCAAGAAAAAAAAGTTGATGGTCTGTATATCTACCAAAAAATTAAGCTCCAAAAAAGGAATGTAATAACCAGAGGAGCAAATATTATAGTTTATTTATTAGTGAACTGTGTTTTTTCCAGTTACATCTCCAATTATGTCTAGAAAAACTGGTTTGGTGGCAAGAAGAGGACTTTACCATGTGGAACACAAAGTAAGCTTTAGCATGAAGAAAAGTTAATGTGACAAGACATTTTTTATCATTTTGGTTAGTTAATAAACTCCAGTAAATGTTTTTTTCTCATTGAATTTAAACCAAATGCAACAACATTGACGAGAGTTTATTTTGAAAGGTAAAGGAAACCCGTTTAGCAAGTCCTCTTAGACTTTTCTGCTGTGGGTTGCCATGATGACAAACATGCATTAGAACTTTGTTTTGATTCCTAATGTGTTCAGATAAACAACTGTATTCAGGACTGACACCCACATTGATACGCAAAACTCCGTTTATTATTTGCATAGAGGCGGCACACACACATAAAGACACTTTAATATCTTTGTTTCCAACTTCAAATCATAAATATGCATCAAACTACAGCATTTATTATTGATGCATCTGGAACATTCCCTTCTGTTGCACGTTGAACATGCAAACGTGTTTTTATTTAAAATGATTCATAATTACTGTTCTTTATGCCTAAATTTTGCATCACTTCCTCATGTTTTCTCCTGTTGTCTGAAAGTAGGAGATGAAGGGCTCCCATGGCTGATAAACTAAAAAATTAGACTCAAAACAAGGACTAGATACTGAATCAGTTTGATTACAAGTTATAACTTTAGATAGCAATTTGATGTATGGCTTAAATAAATATGTGTAGTTTATTTTTTTCTTTTCTGATGACATTTTGTTTGGTTGTGGCTAACAAGTTTTGAATATCTAGTGCTTTTTATTTAACAAAAACATATTTCCCTTACTTGATGAAGATGGTTTAATAAACCGGGCCATGGCGGCCTATTCCCTCTGCTTAGTGGTCTTACCCAGGCTTACATTAAAGTAATAATATATTTATATTGACGTGATAAAATTGCAGAATCTCTATTACTTTTATTATTACCGTCTGTCATCTGTGCCATATTCATGCTCTTACCATTAACATGTTGAATTCAATTTCAATACCAGTTATTTGCTAGCAGGCTACTAGAAGTTAGAAGCTGGGGAAAGTATGGTGCACTGGACTTCTGTCCTCTATTACTTCTCTCCTCTGTTCTTTATAATTTACACAGTACTATTTTTATTTAGTTCATCATGCCTCTGTTTGCTGCAGTGCGACTCATATGTTGTCCCTGTTCCCACTCCCATACGGCGGAGCGTGAGAGATTCCAGGTGGATCGTCTGTGCTCCTGTCTTTGGCTGTAGACCTCACCTCTGGCTCGTCTCGCACCCCCAGCTTCCCCACAGTCTCATATCGATGAAGCCCATCTGCCACACTATTCATACATGTAGTTATAGAGTTAGATAAATTAAGTCTTCTTTAACTGTTCTAGCACGTTGCCTGTCCGTCCTGAGAGAGCATCCCTCCTTCATGTGGACATCCCTGAGGTTTGTTATTTTTTCCCCCACAAGATAGGTTTTTTTTAATGAGTTTTTCCTCATCACAGAGGGTCTAAGGGCAGAGATCCCAGTTTACCTTAGTCTGTTTAGTTTAGTCTAGCAACCAGCTATTGTTTATATTTTTTTTTACACCAATACCGATGTGAAGACCTAGACTGTAATGTTGTCTTAAAAATATAAAGGCAATTTTCTACATAGGTTTATTGCTATTATTGCTGTTGTTGCTTTTTGCAATAGAAATGTGTTATTTTTTCCAAACTAAGACACAAAACTTTGAATAAAAAAACAAAAACGAAACGTTTTACTTTTTGTTGATGAAAAAAAGTTTTTTTTCACCCCTTCTAAAACTTTGTTAAACCTTTTGTTTTGAAGCTCATAATAGAATCAAAGTCTTTTATTTTGAAGGTCAAAAGTTCCTCGTCTCCTCGCGGCTCCTGTTGACGCCGCCGCGCGGATGACCTGCTCGACTTTGACACATTCCTCATCTCGAACATCCGTCTGCGGGTCAGAGCGGGACCATGCCGGACCTGTGGGCCTCCGTGGCGGTGCTGTGCGCTGCGGTCCTCCTCTGTGAGACGCTCCGGCGCGCGGCGGCGCGTGTCCTCGCGGGAGCTGGCTGGCTTTACCTGCTGGAAGCGGTGTCCACATTCCAGCTTTGCTGCTGCACCCACGAACTCAAGCTGCTGGGGGAGATGGCGCAGCCGGAGCCGGCGCTCGGCTTGACCCTCACGTACATGATGACGGTTGTCCACGTGTTGACTCTCAGGGAAGCGACGTGTAACCCCGCAGCGGCGCTGGAGAAACTCTGCCGCGGGACTTCCAGCGTCAAAGCTGCCGCGCGGGTCGTCACGTGCCAGTTCGGAGCCGCGCTCGCCGCGCGGTTCTTCGCCCGGTCCGTGTGGTCGCTGGGTCTGTCCGACAGCCACGTCCGGCACCAGAAGTTCGGCTTCAGGTGCTTCGACCCGCTCGGAGGGACTTTGCTGGAGGCGGCGGGCGCGGAGCTGGCATGCGCCTTCGCCTTCCAGGCGGCGGTCATGCACGCGCACAAAGTGGATGAGAAGCTGAGGGTGCACGTCATCGCCGGTGTGGTGACGGCCGCCGTTTACGCAGGTGAGGCCGAAGAAGAACTTAACTCATAAAAACAACTTTTAAAAATCAAAATGATACAAATAAGAACTTTTTGACGATTGTCCATTAAAAATAAAACTAAGCCATTCCAGTCACTAATATTTAATCATCTCCAGGAACATTCTGCTGCAAGGAACGAAGACTATGGAGTCAATTAAGATCAGCTTCAAATGAATAAAAAAACAGATTGCCAATTTGGAAAAAAAAAGGAACATTTGAAAGCAAGACATTGTAAGTTTAGTTTTTTTTATTTGAAAACAGTTTAAAATTCTAAAGTACATTTGTAAACTTGAAGGATTTTTTTGAAAATGTAAAAATAAAATTGTAATTTGGAAAAAAAGTAAATTTAAAGCTTGAACGAAATGAAAAAAATTAAACTTAAACCTGTTAACAAATAAAAAAAAATATTTACATTTTTTTTTACGTCTTTGCTTTCAGTTTTCAGTTTCAAATCAGTTTTCAAGTTTTCACAGCCGGAAGCTGATCCCATTTTGACGTGGGGGCGGGGCTTTGAGCTCATTGGCTACCGGGACATGATTTCCCATGATTCCCAAAGAGGTTATATCGTCGTTTCGTCTTTTGTGCTCCGTAACGGTGTCTGTTCATGTGCCATCCCGCTTACGTATTAAAGCATTATCACTACCGTACGGCTTTCTCTCGCTGTATTACTGTTCACATTTCGCGGTTTGGTTGAGTTTTTTTCAGTGCTTCTTTGCTGTTGAACTTGTCAATCCATCTCTTCCGTGCCAGGTATTATTACGGAGACTCGGCGAATGAAGCTTGCCAACGTTACATAAGTCTTCATGTGATGTCTTCATGTTTTTATTCTAGTAATTGACTTATTTTCTATCAAAGTATGACCTTTGAGAGATTAAACAAGAGAGAAAAGTGTTAAAAGTTTTCGTGTTTCTCTGAGAAAAGTGTTGAAAAAGTGTAGTAAGAAGTCCTGCCTGTCACCCCATGGAAATGTCCCGCTAGCCAATTAGCTCAAAGCCCCGCCCCCACGTCAAAACAGCTTCCGGCAGTGAAAATTTAACGAAACAAATAGTTGAAAATACAAATTAACATTATATTTTTAAATTTTGTAACAGTTCTAGGTTTAAAGATTTGCTTTGATTCAAGTTTTACATTACAACATTTTTCTTGAAATTTCTTTCAAGTTTACTTTTTTCTTGAAATTTACAATTTTATTTTCACATTTTCAAAAAGTCCTTCATGTTTACTATGTGGACATTCGAGTTTAAAGATGTTTTCAAATTTTCAAAAAAAAAAATCTAACTTACAATGTCTTGTTTTGAAATGTTATTTTATTTTTTTCAAGTTTTCAAGCTGGTTTGTCATTCACTTTAACCTGATCCTGAATTGACCACATAGATGGCACATAGATTGGCGGCCATTTTGTGGCAAAGTGTGAGATATGGCAATTTCCACGTTTTTGCACAATATGGGAAAAGAAAACGTGTTCTTCACAAAATTTCACACACGCGCAGCAGGTGAAGTCGAAAACAACCAAAGTTTCGTTGACCTTTGACCTCAGGAAGAACCCGCCATCTTGAATTTTAAGTTATGTTGCGTAACTGTAGTTCTTCTTCTGCTTTGTTTGACGGCAATTTACTCCCCAAGTTAGGAGTATGCAGCCAGCCCTAGCCCTGGGTCGCACAGCGCCCTAGGTGAAAAGGGATATTGTTGCCCCCCCCCCCCCCCCCCCCCCCCCCTCCCCCAGCCAGTAGTGACAGTGCTTTCTACGAATTTAAACTCCTGCTAGTGATTTTGATCTATCGCCTCCTTAGTCCTCGAGCATCATTAGGAAGCTACTTGGGGAAGAAAAATGTTGGAATTAAAGTTTGTAGTTTTGAATGCTAGCATGGCTAGCTCGCTAAAGTGGCGTTCCCCTGTTGCTTGCACATTTTTCACCATAACATTGTGAAAATGTAATGCATTAATTGTTGGCACAAGCCAAATGAAACAATATCATATATAATGTGAACAAATTAGGAATGTGGGCATGGTTAACTAGAAACTTTTTTTGCTAATAACATTTTTAAAAACTTTTGCTGATTCTTCTAAAAATTATGTAAACATGTTTGTCACCCCCAGGCGACCAAAAAAGAAAATGGTTGCTATGGAGATGAAACCAAAAAAAAGCCGCCATATTGAAAGAAGGATTGGGGGGGGGTGTCATATGCAGCTAGCTCTGACTAAGATGGCAAAGGCAGAAGAGGAGATGCTTTTATCGATCAACCTAAAAGAACTATAATTTGACTGTTTTTTTTTTTTCTAAAACACGTGCAGGTCCTTTAGGATCAAAGGTACACCATGATACCGCCTGTCATGTTCCTACAGCCAGAATACGTTTTTTCTTATTTGTAAAACTGAGTTTATTTTCTATTTAACATTGTAATAAATTGTAGGAAATCTGTTAAACAAGTTTGATGTTTTGCTATAATTTATTAAAAGACAGTGACACACTATGTTGTTATGGTTGAGTTTTTTTTATTCTTCTGGTATATTAGACCTTTTCTGAATATTTTAGATCATAGGTCCAGTAAAGACATTTAAAATGGACATTTTTTGAACATCTATGACATCGTTTTTGTCTTATCGCTGAAAGGATTGATCTCTTTTTGTTTGAATGCAGCTGGAAACCTTTCCGGAGCAGTTTTTAACCCCGTCCTGGCCTTCTCTGTGCAGTTCCCCTGCAGCGGTCACTCTTACCTGGAGTACTGCTTCGTCTACTGGCTGGGACCTGCTTTAGGTGAGGGGCGGGGCTTTAGGCCCACCTTATTTCAGGTTCTTTTGCAGCTGTAGTTTAATGTTTAACACACAAACAGTAGAGAAAGGTCATCTAAACGTTGGCAGTAAAAGCATGCATGTTGCTAAAGAAAACATAAGGATTCAGGACTGTACATGCTATTGCATTTTAGCATTAATGAAGAAAACAAAAGTCATATTTTATAAGAGGATTTCTCTCACTGAAACATGCATTTTTTTGATTACCTACATTTTATATAACATTTTCCTGCTTCTAAAGGATTAACTTAATTTAGAATATGAACATTTTTGGACAAAAAACAAAATTGAGAGTAAGTAAAAAGTAAAATGAGTTTTATTTATTTTTTTAAATTAGTTTTTTGTTTTAAACAAAATATATTATTTATTGCTGTAACATAAGAAAAAGCTTAATTTTTTTATTCACTTTAAGGTAACTTTCGGCTTCTGTGGAGCACATTTTCAAGGACGTGTTTGTAACCTCCCGGGGTGTTATTTATCTTATTTATCTGCAGGAATGGCGAGCTGCATCCTTCTCTTTGAGAAAATCCTCCCTTTCCTGTCTGGAAGGAACGTCGCTGAGCCTGACAGACCTGAGGTCCAGAAGCAGAAGATGCATTAGCTGTGAGAGCTCACATCGGCACATGGAGTTTTAGTGGAATCACAATAATAGAATAATTCTGTAAATATTGGTTCTCTAGTCCAACAGAAGTACAATAAAGCTGCAGGAGGAGCAGTTCACCAGTGCCTCACACAAGACTTTATTATTTTAAATAGCAATAAAAAAAGAAAATCTTTATCCAACTTTATAATCTAATTTAAATAAAGGAAAAAAAATTATTGAAATGCTAACATTTTGCCCCGTGATTGAGTCATGGTAAATGATATTTGAGAAGCTACTAATTTTCCACAAACTTTTCATCAAATCTAAACGTTGACATGAATATTTTAGGCTGCAGTTCAGTTTTTACATGAAACAAATATTGTTTATATCCTGAAGACACAAAGAAAACGTCAGTTCTAATAACGAAAAAGTAAGGCTATAAAAAAAACCAAAAACAATCCAACATATGAAATAATTGACATGAAAGTGTGTGTAACACTAGATTTACCTGTTCCTGCGTGTTCTTCATCAGCCATGCAGCCAGGTATCTTATCTATAAACCTTTAGAGTGTTATAGTCCAGGTGATTTCACACATTCACATTAAAAATATAACATTGTTTGCACAAATGTTACAAAATCCTTAAATCTATAAAATGATAATAGACACATATTATGAAAAGCACCCCCAGACTGAAAGTGTTCTTGTCATTAAACCCTTGTTTTTATTGGAGTTTGAAAGGACCAAAACAGTTTTCATTTTTTGTCTTTATGTCTCTGTTTTTTGCTGTTGGGCTGGTGGATGTTATTCTGTGAATACGGCTCTATAAGCAATAAAAAATGTTGCACAGGATCACTGAACAGAACACCTCAATGATGAAATGATTGTATTTCTAATGTCAATGTTTTCTTTTGAACTTTTCTTAGCTTAATCTAAAAGTAGACTTTTATATTGTTTGTATTTAATATAAAGTGATATTTTTATTGAAAATATTTTTGTTGACATTTGTCTTTATTTTTCTATTTTATTGTTATTCTGCTCAGCTTGAGTAACATTTAAAAAATTCAGATATTTGGTGCTGATTTTTTATCAATTTTTACAGGAGAAACTAATATTTTTAGCTTTGAATTCAATGTGTCACATTTCTGGTGTTAATAAAGATTCAGAAATATTGAATCCCTTTGTTGTTAATGAACATGTTTATCTCATCTCCAGTGAGGTCTCCTTTGGGTTCCGGTTTGGATTCTCCCAAAAATAAATAAAAAACCCCAGAACGTTTAATCCTTTACAAGCTTGTTATATAACCAGATTTCTGCTCCTTTCCAGCATTTGGACTCATTCAGCTGAAAAACTAAAGCTCAATCCCATTCAATACATCAGCAGCGTAGCAAAGGTTAGTGATGGCACACAGCAGTAACAGAGAGCTCCAGAGCTCAGGTTTTATCCTCCCATTTCTTAACATAATTATTGATGTATAAAAATATGCTGATTCAACTAAATCGATGATCTTGTTTCTCCCATTGACTGCATATCGAGAACTGGACTGAGTGGCCCCTCCCCCTGTTTTCAAACAGGAAGTACCTGCTGGCTCCAAGAAGCCAAAATCCAATAATAACAGTTATTACTCTGTCATTCTATTTGTCAGAAGGATCTTTCTTGCCCTGATACTTTTTTTAAACATCATTTTTCTAATCCATTTTTCTTTATTGCAAGTTACTCAAGTTATAAACTGACCAATCAGATGCCTCAGTGCACCTCAGCATGTGGTGGCCGCTAGCCCCCACCTCAAACGTTTGATTGACAGATGCTCCTGGACTTCCAACGAGCTTACTCATGATTGGTGACTTGTCATAGAAACATCCACTCACACCAATCACTGCCAACTGGCTCCAAATGGTGACATCCGTATCGTGGGAATATGGCGACTGAATAGGCTTCATTTCGTTGTGATTACCATGTGTGTACACACATTTACACCACCAGGAACAATGCAGTAAACGCTGTGTTTTGGCTATCAGAAACGCCGTTTTTTGTTGCACAAATTTTTAAAGTAGCTCGTCAAACTAATAAAAATGGTGCTTCTTCTCATTATTCGTAACATCAAAGGGAACATAATTGAAATTTAGACCAAAAAGAAGAAGCACTTACGTAAATCACATCCCAAATTTACAGTGGGGATCAAAAGTTTGGGCACCCCCGATAAAATGTTCTGTTATTGTGCATAAAGAACCCAAGAAAAGATGGAAAATCTTCCTAAAGGCATCAGTTTACAGATGAGACATTCTTTTAATATAAAAAATGAGGCTTTATTTCCATCATTTACCCTTTCAAAATGACAAAGTAAAATAATGGCGTGTGCAAAAGTTTGGGCACCCTGCAGAGTTGGTTAGTACCTTGTACTGGTAGTTGTTAGTATCCCCTTAGCAAGTATCACGGCTTGTAAAGGCTTTCTGTAGCAGCCAAGAGTCTCTCAATTATTGTTTGAGGTTTCTTTATCCGTTCTTCTTTCAAAAATCTTCCAGTTCTTACAGATTTCTGGGATGTCTGTTCCACTCTGCTCTTTTCAGGTCTATCCATAGATTTTCAATGATGTTGAGGTCAGGTGATTGAAGGTCACTGCAAAACCTTCTGTCTCTTAATGTAAGACAGCGTGGATTTGGAGGTGTGTTTAGGATCATTATCGTTTGGAGAAGCCATCCTCTCTTCAGTTTCAGCTTTTTCACAGATGGCCTAATTTTTTTGACATATTAAAAGATTGTCTTATCTGTAAACTGATGCCTTTTTTCCATCTTTCCTTGGGTTCTTTCTGCACAGTAAAATAACATTTAACCCGGGGTGCCCAAACTTTCAATCCCCACTGTATTGTGAGTGGTGTAGTTTCACTTTACTGACAGGTTTAACTGCTTCATTCATTAAAAACTGAAGTAAACCATCATCCGGCTTAAAGCCCTTTTATTATGACAAATGTATAAGATCAGATCCATAAGAAACGACAGTAAAATTAACCAAAACGTAAGAAGCAGACAAAACACAGACAGACTATGACCTAAACACGGCGAACAAATGTACCATGAGGTAAACATGAAACCATCAGTCATTTCTCATCTGCGTTACCGGAGCGGATCGAGCTCCAGGTTCCATCAGAAACCGGAACCCAACCGGCCTCTGACCCACACTTGGGTTTGCTATACTCTGTCTACAGGCTGAACATCGAGTCGGTTCTGAGCTCTGGAAGCAGCAACAGATTCAGTCTTTATTTTGGCCTCGGTATCAAACCTGTCTGATAAATAGAAGTGGTTTCTTCTTCAGCGAAAATCATGCTGGAGGAATTTACACCATATATTACAAAGTCGCCTCTTTTTCACTCGGACCGCCTCCTGAATATGATTCCATGGCGCCGAACCGTTGTTGCCTCCCCCTTAGTCTGTCCGTGTGCACTTACCTGGAGAGGCCTCGCAAAACCTGGTTGTTTAGGTGAAGAAGCAGGTCCTCTCCTCCACCACGACTTCAGCACCAACACATTTCATAAAAGAATCCTGAACATGCTAACTTTTTTGTTATAAAACCTGTTCAAGCATCTCTACAAAAAAAAACAAAAAAACAAAAAAACAATTAGAAACTCATGCAATCCAAAGAATTGCCCAATATACTTTTTGATTACAAAATGCTTCTATATATATATTACAGAACAAAAATACAGATATATATACACAGACTGAGTTCATCACTGAAGTCCATTATTTTCCTATTTCTGTCCGTTTTGTCCCAAACGTTTTACTATTCATGTTCCAGGGCTGATATGGGACCTGAACCAGGAGATTTAAAAAAAAAAACAACAAAAAGATGAAGAAACGCTCCAAGTCCGCATGTCATTTTATAGTTAAAAATGAGGTTTCCGAATCCCTCACGAACGAAAATGTACATTAAAAAATACGACACTTTACACTTTTCTTCAAATAGACAACAAATAAAGATTTAGATATACAAAAAGTACATTTAAAAAAGAAAAACGTAAATAAGATGCTAGACTATTTGAGAAAATGAGGACTTTGAGCTACGATTGTTTTCCACCTTAAAAAAAAAGCAAAAAGTTTAACACTGGTGCTGACGGCAGCGCACGTTTTTCAAATCATTTTACAAGTATACAATATACAAAAGCTACTCTAGGAAACAGGTAAAAAAGTGGAAACAAACGCTGGTCACACATACATACATTCTCAAAGGGCCCCGACTGTTTAATGTGAGGATGGGTGGAGGACAGAAGAACGCCAACATGCACGAAAAAGGGAGCTGCGCCTCCTGCCGTCCTCTGGTGAGAAGTTAGCTTATCAAAGAAGGTTTTAGCCGTCATGAAAAACGTGCTGACTTTCCTTTATCACCATGTTTGGTTTCTTAAAATTCACAAATAAAGAAAAGGGGGCGTGGCAACCCTGGCTTTTAATACTTTCGAAGAAACGTGGTGACTCGTTTCAGCGACTCTGATGGATGTAAACTTGCTGAAATCCACAGATTTTTATGAACGTTTTCTGAGTAATGGAGGTTTGACGCTCAGTCAGTTATGGTGGAACTGAACTGTTGTGAAGCTCTTCTCCACAGAACCTGAAGTTGTGGAATGATTAAAGAAGTTCTGGTTCTGGTTGGTTGACGGGTCGCTGTGGGAGAACATTCAGTGGGAAGGTTTGGCAGCAGAACGGCGTGAGGTTGACCTTCCAATGACAAATTGAGAAAAAAACGGCGTAGAAGTATTGGTGGGTGGGGTATTAAAGTTACGCAATATAAAAATACAATACAACAAAAAAAGTTTGAATTTACAATTGTTCGTTATTGCAGACATAGTCCACCAGGTCTGTGACCCCCAACAGGTCGTCCTCGTCATCCTCCGGCGAGGCCATGTCCGTGTTAGCCAGGCCGTTCGGAGCGGCAGCAGGAGTGGAGCTGGCGGTTTTGGGCTGCTCCGGCTGAGCGAGGCCTGGCGTAGCGGGGGAGGGTCGCCTGATGACGCCGTCGTGGCTCCGCCCCGTGCTCTGTCCGTTTGCAGGCTGCAGCTCCGGACTGCAGTCCTCTGTTCCCTTTGAGGCCTCCTCTGCTGCCTTCTTCTCCGCTGGCTTCTTCTCCTCCTCGTCTTCCTCGTCGTCATCATCCGAGTCAATGCGGTTCACTCGTTTACGAACCGGACGGTCCTCTTCTGAGGAGTCGTCAGAGTCGCTATCCGAGTCGTCATCCTCAGATGCTCGACGCCGTTTCAGCGCCAGGCGTCTGCGCCGCTGCCTGGAATCTTCTTCAGACGACTCTGCTCTCCTCTTCACCCTGTGATCTCTCGCTTCATCCTCAGAGTCTCCGAAACTCGCTGGAGATGGAAAACAAACAGAGAGGAAACCTGTTCCTTTAATCAGTATTTACACAACTCAAATTATGTTAACCTTTTAGAAATGTTTTTCTGGTTTTCTTTATCGTTGACTGGATATGTTTCGTCCACGTAGCCTAGATTTAATCAAGCTTAATGTTTTCTACCTTCAACAAATGATGAGAAAGTTGCTGTCCGTGGTGCTAAAAAGGCTCGGTAACTATCTTTTCCTTAACAGGAATCTCAAAATCAGTAAAGCTTAATGATTTTTCTCTGGATGAAGATGAAGCTCTGGATCAACCATTGACTGACCAAATTCTTAATTTCACTAAATGAATTTTTGTATTAATTATGTTTTTATTGAAATATTGCAACCAAAAAACGTTGCTTTGAACAACCTTTTAAAGTGAAAAGAATCTCCCATGAGAGCAGAAATCAAACCTTCGCTGCTGGAGCTGTCCTGGCACCGTCGGGGTTTTATCTTGGGGAGGTTGGTTCCCGCCTGAGAACCTTCGGACTCGGACGTCTCACAGTAGTTCACCTGCTTCTTCAGGCTCCGCCGGGACCGCCGCCGACTCATGTCCAGGTCACTGTCGCTGTACTCGCTGGAACCCTCGGTCACTGCGCACAACAAGGATGGTGGGTTTACAGCACTCAGAGACTGTGGTTGTTTACAATGAGGTTTAGGGTTAAAAAAAAACTAACCTGAATGGAAGCAGGAGCCCGAATATTAACAATAACATACTGCTTTATATACGAATTATTAGAAAAATACACAATTATTCATGAACTTTTGATCAAACTACATATTATTTCCATGAAAGCTTTAAATACAAGAGCAGCAACATTTAAAAGTTACATTAATTCAAATCTTTAAATCACAGATGAAGCAGCTAACTTAGTAATAACAGCTCCAACACACTTTTAAACCTAACACCAGAAATCCTTTTCTAACAAACTTGAACCCAAAAGGAAGGAAAAGTTCAGTTCTTGGTATTATATAAACGTTAAAGACCTCCTGTCTGGTTTTTAACATGTTTTTGTGACTTTTTCTCATGATAGTCAGTCTAAACCTGAATATCTTCCAACCACTGCATACTAATGAATGAACTCCCTTTGGACTCTACAGAGGACGTTTAGGACTTTTAATTGATTTCAAATGTGATGGGGGGGCTCTGGGAAAGATCTCTGCTTCTTTTTAAAACATGGATCCTAAATGTGTTTTTCATAAGTAAAAATAGAGAATCAGATGAGCAGAACTTTAAGCTTCAAAGCTTCCTTCTGTCCTCTAAACTCTAAATCACTAAAGCTCCTGTCTTATTTCATAAACTGGGCCTCATTTGTTTGCCATAACTCACAGAACAAACTGCTTCATTTACCGATTTCATCTTCCTCCTCCTCGTCCGTCTCCTCTTCCTCGTCGTCCGAGTAGCCCCGGGGTCTGCGCCTCTTCCTGGAGCTCTGCCTGCGTGGCTCTGGCTTCCTGCTCCGTGGCGAGGAGTGAAGCCTCCTGCTGCTGTTGCTGCCGAAGTCACTGTTGTTGGAACCCAGATCCGTGTCTGCTTCCGACTCGTTGTCCGACACCACAAACTCTTCTTCAGAGCTGAACGAGAACAGACGGAACCAAAGTTCAGGGCAAACGTTGCATCCGGGTTTGCGTCTGGTTCTGAAGCATCACCTTTCACTGAGGCAGAACTCGTCCTCGCTTTCCTCCTCGTCCACCGTGCTGTCGCTGTCCAGGTCGTTGAGGCGTCGGCGTTTCTTCCTGCGCTGCCCGGCGCTGGGCCGGGGCGGCCGGCCGTTCTCTTTGCCCTCCTCTGCTTGCATTATGGTGGAAATATCTTTTCCTCGGTGAGCTGTGATGTTGGCCATGTCTTTACCCCGACCCGCTCCTGCTCGGAGAACGTCTTCATCAGACAGTTTGTGATTTCACAGCAACTTTATATGCAACATACTATAAGACCAAACTGTTTTAAAAACACATATATTGGGTGTTTAAATAAAGAAAAACAAATATTGGATTTTTTTCAACAATACAAATGAAAAAAGTGAGTTTTTGATTTGTTGAAATTAAGTAAAAAAAAAGAAAGAACATAAATAAATGTCTTGAAAGGTGAACTCTTCAAATTTGTTGATTTTAAAGAATTTGAGCTTTTAAAATGTCTTAAAAAGCTAAAGTTCTTGTGGTTAAAGTGGTTTACCTCCACCTTCAGCCTCTTTGATGTCTTCCTCAATGGCCTCCTCGATCGCCTCGTCGAATTCATCAAACCTGCAGAACAAAGAACCAACTAAAATCAGGACGTAAGACACAATCACCTCAGTTGGTTCCCTCCTGGGATCTGTAGGAAGGAAAACGTCTTTAGTGACCATGAGCGCATCAACAGGTCTGTCTGTGTACCATAACATCCCATCAGTGAAGCTTCTTTTCAAGGCTCATATTTGCTTTTACAGTGTTTCATCGTTCATCACCAAAGGTCTAAAAAAAACCCTGCAAGAGACTAAATCTGCTGAGTGGTGATCGGTTTTTCATTTTAATAATAACGATGTTTGAAGGCTGTAAAACTTTTCACTACACATTTTCACACGTTTGTTTAAACTCTCAAAGTTCAACCAATGTCCAGAATTATAGGATGAAAACAAAAATCTGATCGTGATGAAGATTTATGCGGATTTGGCAAACTGAACGCATTCTATGCAGGAGACGCAGCACGGAGGATACACTTTGATGTCCAGCGGCCACACAGACCTGTAGCTGATGGTTTTCTTCGCCCTGGTCGACCTCCGACCCCAGCCTTTGCTGCGCTTCTCCTTCTTCTCCTTTATGACTATTTCTGGCTTTTCTTCTTCAACCTGTGACGAATTCAGAGTCTAAAAATGATTCTAACATTAGAAAACGAGTTGTCATAATGCAACACACATGCTCAGTGTGGACTTACAGAAGGTGTGATGATGTTCTCCAGACTGATTCCCACATAAATCAGACGCTCTTTCCTGTAAGACAGAACATCAAAATAGACTTTAGGACCAAAAACATCTCACATTTTTTGTGATAACTAAGACAAAAATACACGTTCTTATAGAAACAGCAGAGAAAATGGCAAAATATTAGAAAAATATGGGAAAAATACCACTAAAAGGACAAAAAAGTACTAAACAAGTCATGTGACCTTGTTATTGACCTTCATGCTTCCTGAATAAAGCAGGTTTTGTTTTTAAAGTTTTAATTTTTACAGTTTACAGGTGCTGTTAATTTAAGCTCGTAAAGTTTTTTGTTTAAGGGGTGGGGCTTCACCTCCTCTCGGCTCGTTCCTTCTTCTTCAAAGCGGCGTCCAGGTTTAGGAGCTGCTCCTCGAGCTTGTCGCAGAGCTGCTTCTGCAGACCAGATCAGAGGAAGGTTTCAGTTTTGGTCACGGACAACCTGGGATAGTTTTTGCTGCTCGAACACCTACATGCTGGCAGGGGGGGCAGAACCACTCCCCGTCGGGGATGATCATGAGCGGAGGTCTGAGGCAGGCTGTGTGATAGCCGCTGTCGCACGAGTCACATAGTAAAATCTGGAGGAGAGATGTGGAGACCAGCATTGACCCTCTTTCAGGAACTGTTCTATGCATCTGTGCAAACGTAAACCAGGATGTGGACGCAGCGGATGCAGATCAGCCCGCCGAAGCCTGGCGTCAGCTAATTATTCATAGAAAATAACATTTCTACTTCACAGTTTCACTGCTTAAAGCAGTAGTAAACAGTGAAATATTTAGACCTAAAAACTGGTTTCAGTTATTTTAGTTTTTTAACGTGTTTCAATCTAGGTTTTCTTTTAAGATAAACGAGTTAAAACAGTTTGTACAGCGGTGTTCTTTGTTTCAGCTGCCATAAACACGGGTTCAGTTACATTTTTTTACATGCTTCAACCTGGAAGTTGCTGCTCGTCGATAGTTGCGCCTCGTCGGTTTCAGAGGTCTTGACTCACCAGCTCTGGGTGGTTTGGAAGACCACAGTGTTTGCAGGGGTCGTCGTTTGGAGGTAGATCGTCGTCCGAGGGCGTGGAGGAGTCGGAGCTCCGCCTTTCTCGGTTTCGCCTCTTTCTGTTCAGTTGAACCTTGTAGTCTTCGTCGCTGTCGTCCTCTTCCTCGCTCTCCTCCTCCTCGTCGGAGGACTCTTCGTCGCTGTTTTCTTCTTCGTCCTCAGAGGTTTTCTTTCTCCGGCGGGATCTGGTGTTGGACCAGCACACCCGCCGCCTCTTTCTCCCCTAAAAGAAGACGTGCAGGTTTGGGTTACGGGGGGTTGGGGGCTGCCTGGTGCGGTGGGATGTTTTTCGGTCTTACCCTGGGTTTTTGCTGACCCTCCTGCTCTGGTCTTTTCTCCTTCGGTTTCTTCTCAACAGTTTTTACCTCCTCCTCTTCATCCTCCTCCTCCTCTTTTTCATCCTTTTGCGGCGTAGAAACCTGCAACTTCTCTGGCTTCTTCTCTTGAATTTCCACTGCCTTGCTCGTGGGTCTGGAGATCCTTGGTGACCTTCGCAGACACATGCCGGTGTTCGAGTCCGACTCCGAGTCGGCCAACCGCTCCTCCCTCTGGAGCTCAGCTTTCCTCCGGTGGGCTGGCCTTCTTTTCCGCAGAGGCGGAGCCTCCCTCCTGTTGACCGCCTTCTCTTTCTTGTCTGTGGGCGGTTCTTTGGAGGTTTTGTCGGTGTTGTCCGAGGATTCGGTTTCAGGTTCTTTGCTCCTGGTTTGGACCTCAGACTCCTCCTTCTTTGTTGGCGTTTTGCTTCGTTCCTCCACTTCTGGTTCCTCCTTTTTAAGGAGTGCGTCTGACTCTGTAACTTGGTCACTAGAACGTTCTTTGCTGCTTGTGTCTCCTTCACTGGAAGCCTCCTTTCTACCTTCTGATGATAGACACACTGTGGGAGCGTCTCTGAGTTTAGGCTCCTCCTCCTTTGGCGATTCGGCCTTGTTTTCAGCCCTCGCGGTGGCATTCGTGACCTCTGCAGGGCTGGATGGTTTGTCCTTCTCCTCAGGAGTTTCCTTTGTCTCCTGTTGATCAGAGTCTGTCTGGATCTTTTCGTTCTCCTGCAGCGTTCTCAGGTTGTCTTTGTCACCTGATCTTTCTTCTGACAGAGAGTGACCTGCCTTTGAGGCTTCAGGCGTCGTACTGTCGTCACTTTTCCTAGACTTGTCTGGCTCAGAATTGTCTTTGCCGTCGCTGGAGTCACCGGGTTCAGAAGTGTCCGTTTTTGCCTCCTTGATTTTGTCTGATTTGTCATTTAATTCTTTATCTTCTGGCTTCTCGCTGGCTTCCAGCCTCTTTTGTTCAGCAGGATCATCAGATGTTTCTACACCGACCTGAGCTCGCTGTGTTTCTTTCGAGTCCTCCATCGACTGGCTTTGTGGAAGCTCAGATTCTTTTGTTTTCTGTGACTCCGTTTCCATGGTTTCCTGTGAGATCTCTGGTTCTTTGGAGGTGTTTTCATGATTTAAATTCAAGTTTTTTGATTCTGTTTCTGAAGTTTCCTTCAGAGAAGGAGTTCTGTTCTCACAGGATTCGTCTGTTTTTGGTTCCTGCTTGATGACATTTGCTGAACTCTGTGCGTCTTTACGTGGATGCGTCTCTCCTTCTGGTTCCGAAGAAGGTTCTGGAGCTTCTCTGTTTTCGGCTTTAGTTTCTTCTTGAATGCTTTGCGTTTTCCTTGTGTCTTCTTGGTGTGATGTCACTTCCTGTTGGGCCTCTGCGGTGCTCCCTTCGACCCTTTGGTTTTTGGCGCCGTCCTCCTCTGCAGCCGGAGGAACATTGTCACTCACAGCTTCTTCGTTCCTCTGCTCTTCTTCATGCTGCGACTTTAAAGGCTGAACTTCCCCGTTAACGTGATCGCTCAGTCTCTGGATCTTCTCCGTAGCTTCTGTGGAAACCTCCTTCTGGTTGCAAACGGTCGGATTTTTAACTCCTATCGAACCGTTTTTCTCAAAGTCTTCGGTGAACTTCATTCCGCGTTTCTTCAGAGGGATTTTGGCCTCGTTCTTCAGGGCCTGCTGGATCTCTTCTGAGCTGCTCTTCTTCAGCTCTTCTGCTTTTTCCGTCTTCACGGTCAAAGACGTCGTCTCACATGTTGGCGTCGGTTCAGTCGAGTTTGCTTTAACGTCCCACAGCTCCACGGACCCTTGTTTGATGGTCTGCGCCTCCATGCTGATGTTCCCCGAGGAGACTTCTGCCTCGGCTTTGCTTTCTATGACGCCGTTTAAAGAAGTTTTGACCTCAGCCCCTTCAGGTTTCAGCTCATCTTTCTGTGTTGCTTCTTCGTCGCTTTTCGACTTTGAGGAAATCGGACAAAAGTCTTTCTTTGAGTCCTTTTGTTCTTCATCTGACGTATCTTCAGTCTTTTTAACATCACCTGTAGAAGAAGAAACTAAATGTAAGAATGAAGTTTGGACATTTTTCCCAACTCGTTAAAAAACGTGTTTTTATTTTTAAAGTATGTTAGCCAACACCAGTAGTTTAGACTTTTTTACTTGTGTAAAAATGCCGCAGATCACTGTCAAAACAGAGGAGTTTGTGGTTCATCTGAAATGTTTGAGATGATTTGAATGTTCTGATTGTTCAATCGAAACAGAACTTTTCTTTTATGATCTTTTTCCTGCAATTATGTGCAAATTTTATGGTGAATTCCTACAAAAAAAAAAGAAAATGTAACATAAAAAGTAACTAAATAAACAAAGTCGATAGTCGATGAGTAAAAGTACTGTTTTTTGTTATAAATCTACTCAAATAAAAGCAATTTTTGAGTGCAGTGAAGCTGCTCTTAGGAGAAGCCTTACTGCAAAATACTACTAAAGTTAAAGTAATTCGTTATGAAGCACCACTGTGGACGACAAAACATTAAATAACGTTTAATCATTTAAGGAAAGAAGCCTTTAACTCTGGAGAACCCAGGAACCATTCGCTTCTGGGCTTTTACTATTATTTTGACCACTATTTGTTTGTTTGTTAATTGTGGGTTGCAGCAATTAACTAAATAAAAAAATAAAAATCAATCAAACTTAAGGAAAAACACAAAGGCCAAATTTGAGCTTGTGTGTTCTTCAGGCTTAAAGTACAATAAAACAACAAAGCAATTGAAAGGAAAAATACCCTAAAAAATTAACGTATAAAAGTGACAAAGGATTGTGGGAAACGTTGGCTTCTTTTTATTCTGGCCACATTCGTGGCTCTTTGGC
>BSAI01000201.1:24013863-24190530 GCA_036245035.1 Adrianichthys oophorus
GGCTCCGAGTGAGTTCAGTTGTTATTTTTTTATACAGTCAATGGTTTTTAGAGCGTTCCGACTGGTCTCGATCCAGAACATTTGATTTAAAACAGGAATTCTCTTTTCTGCATCCATAGATGATAACTTCAGTTAATTCCTGGGAAAAAGTGATTTGTTGATACTGGTTTGTGCTTTTGGTAAATGCGACTTTGATCCCGTTAGTCTGCCTGCATTCATACTGTTGCCTGACCACACCAGAGTTCACCTGCAAGTGAATGAAATTCTGGATTCATTTGGTCTGCTCAGAGTTGAGCTTTCACTCCGGCCAAACGCCGACGACTATCGAAGGAAACAAACTCTGAGGCAGGAATAACGTCACAGATTCAGCGTCCAACCACAGAAGTCAACCAAAATAAAACGCCCCGTTGTATTTTGTAAATGTCAGTTATGTAGTGATCTCTTCACCGTTGTTCTCGGCGTCTTTGTCCTCCTCGCCCTCGACTTTGACCTCCTTCTTTTTAAACAGCTCCGGGTCAATTTGAGTCTTTAGCAAAGCCACGACTTCTGCCAAGTCGTTCCGATCTCTGAAGAGGAAGAAGAGAAAAGCAACGTTTAACTGATTCTACCCCGAAAAGACTTCCAGATCTCCAGGAGAAAGAAAACAGTGAAATCAGGTTGGTTTTTTTTATATTCACATTTGATTTTACAGCCGTTTCTCCTCGCGGTTTACCTGACGATGCACTTCCACGAGGCGCCGTCCAGGTCGTCCTGCTCCTCAACGTAAAGACGCACGTTGTTGTCCTGATCCTGTTGGAACCAGTACATCTGACCGTCTTTGTCCCGGCCGATCGGCTGCAAGCGCATCTTATCCGGATCCTCGTCATTGATGGCAGTCTTGAACTTCACGTTTTCGTCAAACTGGCATTCGCACAAAAACTGAAGGAAAAGAAGAAACAAAACAACTTATCGCACAAAAACGGTAAGAAAGACTGTCACTAAACAAATGATCGCTCAAAAACTTAAGGAAGAACCGTCTCTAAACACATCGCACAAAAGCCCATGACAATGGTCAATGGAAGTATTTAGAAATTTAAAAAAGACTTTTAAGGATAGCCTGACAAACACTGTTTCACATGGTTCTATGCCAGTTTCCAAAATGTGAAAAGTATTTTGGTAAAAAGAAAGACACTGAAGAAAGTCGAGAAGTTCTCCCAACATGCCGAAGCCTCCAGTGAGATGTTCAGAGGAAGCAGGAGTCATGTTGTCACCTTCAGAATTCCTGTTTTGCTCTCCATCGACATCTCTTTGTAGCCTTTCTCCTCCAGCTCCCAGGCCCACGTCATGTTGAAGTCCTGACACACCTGGAAAGGTTTTCATGATAACTGAACGTTTCAGAACAAGCACCAGAGACAAACAGGTAAAAATCCTGGTTATAGACGATTTTAACCAGATTGTCATGATGACAGAAAATCCTGAGGGTTCAGTTTACTGCTCTATGTTCTTTATGACACGTGTAAGAAACTCTGATTTGTTCCTCTGACATCACAGTTGAAATGTTCTTTGATTGACAGAGCCCTAAAAGCGAAGTCACGATCGACAAAAAAACAAAGAGTTTGAGAGCCAGAAAACAGGCTTCATTGTTTGTTTTGTTCTATCAAATCATTTCATCACACCAATAATATGAACACAAATACATTTTAAACAAAAGTTAGAATAGAATAAGAGCTGGGCAATACAGCCAAAACAATAAAAAATCTTTGATTTTTTATTTTAAAATTTTTTTTCCTCTTTTTACTTTCTTTTTAAAAAAAATTACAAATGACAGAATATATTTAGCAAAGACTATTTTATTTGAATATCTCATTTGGAAATACGCTCAAGCACAAAGTTCAACTTTATACAAACTGCAAAAATGTTGGTATTTTGTAATTCGTAAATTCTTAAATCATTTGTAATAATAATGTAAATAACGATTTCGTAAACTACAGCTAGCTTAAGCTTGTCATAAAGAGAAACACTTCTTGTCCGTTCCAGATGTTGAAACAAACTTGTCGTACTTCCACTTTTAGCAGCTTTCAAACAGATTTTGCTGTGTGTGTTTTGATGCTGTAAGTTTGAAGTCACAACACCACTGGTCAACGTTTCATTTTTTGTTTTACTCACCACCCAAGTTAGCCGGTGGATGAAAAAAAATTTACCAGCCAGATACATTTTTCACCAGAAAATGATTAAATTATTATACAAAGAAAAACTCGAGGTGTTATTATAAAAATATATATTATGTTGAATACAGAGAGAGGAAGTCCAAAATCCAACGTGAACGTCATTCACTCTTTATGCTGGACGCACATAAATATATGCGAATGACATCGGCCATGTTAGAAATATCCAAAGTTAGACAAAACCAGGAACGGTTCACAGAGATTTGCTAAGTCGATGCATACAGTTAGCCACAACCGGAAATAAAAGAGCCGTCTTATTTTTAACCACACTGCTCCGTGCTTACAGCCCCAAAATAAAATAACAGATACATAAAAAACAAGCATACATATGTATGTGTGTATATGTACATATACACAAATATCAAGGCATTTGAAATGCTTCATTCAGGCAAAGTTAACAAAATAAAAGAGAAAATGCGCAGAAACATGGAGCTATGAGAGGTTGCATCCGTACGCACCGCCATAATAGCTACTTTAATCGGTTTCACGTTTGTTCAATTTAAATCTGCAGTTATGTGAAGGAGTTTTTCATGACAAAAATCGATTTTTTATTTGATCATATAACTGTCATTTTCAGACCACAAGTCACATTTAAAATCCTTTAGTTGTCTCAAAAACGGAGTGAATCCTATAATCTGATGCACTTCATGGTCTGAAAAATACGATCCTCTGTAATTATTTATGCATTTAGAATAGATTTGATCAAACTTTACAACACCAACCAAAACCACACTGACTGAATCTGCAGACAATACAGTATTTAAACAGAAAGACCGACATAACAGTCACGATCAGGAGAATCTGTTCAACAGAATAGCTCGGATTTCAGGTCCAGGTCCTTAAATAAGATTCCCAAGTAAAAAGAAAAAAAATCAGTCTTTCAATGTATTAAACAAGTTAAATATTCCAGTGGAACCAAGTCCAGTAAAACTTTCTGTCAACCTTTAACTGCCGGTCCGTTTTCACTGATCTTTCTTCCTACAAAAGCACAATCTTTGGTTTCCATAGACTTGACATGTTTACTCAGGAATCCTAAAATGAGAAACAGTGGATCCAAGTCCAGATTTACTCACAATATCTTCTGGATTTCTCCAAGTACATTAGACCAATACTTCTGCAACTTGAAATACCACTAATAACAATGTTCCAATTTCTATTTTAGGCACAAGGAAGAAAAATGAAGACAATCTATATTTAATCCAATCACACTGAATTAAAACATCAAATCTAGAGGATTCAGTAGTTTTGATAGTGACATCATCCAGACATTGTTTAACCTTATGTTAACACTCTATGTGCAAATATAGTTTAAAATGTTTGTTAGTTTTGAGATTAAAATTTGTTGAACTCCACAACATAAAGAAAGTTGTTATTTTCCAAAGATTCATTCCTGAATGAGGTTTTTCCATAAACACCAACACATTACAAGCAGAGCTCTGAAGAGGAGGACTCTTCCAGACAACTGGCCAGTTTTCTCTGCGTTCTGTTGAGAGCTCAGTTTGGGGAATAGCGCCCCCTAAAGAGCAGAGAGCAGAACTGCATGGCTTTTCTGGGGAGTTTGGTTCCCTTCAGTCTTTGTTTCATCCAGAGGGGGGTGTTCGTGAACGTTAACAGAACCAGGTGGAGAACATTTAACAGGTAAAACTCACCTTGACGAGGTACTTTTCCCATCTGTCAGCGGTCACTGATTTGCCAATCTTCCTCAGCAGCTTCACGTGAAGATCAACCAGCAGCTTTGGAACTGAGAGGACAAAACGGTCAAACCAAATACTGACTTTAATGAAAACACCATGTTTCATAGAAAAAGGTTGCATGTTTACTTGTTATTATTATTAAAATACATGTTGGACTACATTTATATTTTGCTTTCAAATAAAATGCAAAGCTGGAAACAGGAGGGTTCGTATTTAAACTAAATTAATTGTTCTGCTATTTTTAGTTTGTATAGAAAATTAACAATCAAAATCTTCTTGAAAAAAACAAACTCGGTCTACCAAGCAAATCACTTTGACAATTGCAGTTTGCTGCGATATAAAGAATAATAGTATTTGTATTGATTAAATTGTCATGTGGGATGTTTTGGTGTACTTTGCTGACAGTCCCTGACTGACACTGCAACGTCGCCTGCAGTAGGCGGAGCCAATTTACTAACAACTTCAGTTTAGATTTATTTTCTGCATCTTGGTAAATGGTGTATACTTATATGGCGCTGCCGGACACTGGCGCCATCAGAGGCAATGTGGGGTTCAGTGTCTTGCCCAACACACAATGCATGAGTGGACAAGGTGGGAATCGAACCTGCAATCCTCTGTTCAGAGGGCCGACCACCCTTTCCACTGCACCACAGACACCCCACACTACAAACATTATCTGTTCTGGACACAGACATGTTGGGGCTTTTGGTCCGTTTCAGCTTATAGTTGGCTTGTGTTTGTTGTTCATTTTTTGGGGGAAAATCCCTCAGAATTATAATCTCCAAAAACACAAGGCTTTTTAATACCTTTTGCTTTAATTCCAATTAGACAAAACAAATGAAAACAATTAAATCAGAATTACACATATCTGCAGTAACTGATGGTACTTAAATAAACAAATATAGTTCTGATTTAAAAAATGTGTTTCTTAATCAAATTCATTTTGCTTAAAAGATGCAACAAAGTTTAGTGAGTCCATAAACAGACTTTCTTTGAAAGGATTTTTGCTCCTAATGTTATAACAAAGTCAAATCTATTCTGTAATTAAGCACTGTTACCAATCCTGATAAAATACATTAAAAATGTATTGATTTACTTTCTGATAAATATAATTAAAAAGTAATAAACTGTCATTTATGTTTACAAGGTAAATTAAACTTATAGATATTTATATATTTGCTCAGCAAAATCTAAAAATTTTTGTGGAAAGGATGTTTATTTTCTGTGATACAAATGTAAAAAAATAAACATTCAAACTTTTTCTTTTGTAAACCAGGAATCTGTGAAATGATTAAAATAGAAATACATTTTAACCTTTTTTGAATAATTTTCTCAGCCAGAATTGTAGACATTATTCTAAATGTGAAAACTGTTATCAAAACAAGACAAGATTTTATTCTGACAAGATTAGTCTTTTTAGCAGTTTAATCTACAACTTTTCAAAATCACAAATTGATCATTTTTATTACCACTTTTTTATTTACAAATTCCTTCTTTTAAATTATAAAATACTAGATCACGCAATAACTAACCAGAAAAATATCTTCATATAAATATACCAAATAAATATGATAAAATCACTTCAACAAATGATAAAAATAATATATTTAAGCTGTTGGCTGAGTTGGCTTGTCCTCCTTAAATCAACATGATTGGACAGTTCATAAAACTGACAAACTACTCCACAGTTTATGTAGCTACAGCTGTTTTACATTTTAGCTAATTTTTTTTAAATGGTGAAACTTAAAGTAATGTCAACATTTACCAGAATACAAAAAAATAAAAAGTTATAGCTTTTGTGGTGATTTATTGGTTTAACGAACATTTTATTTTGAAAGCTTCGGCCGGATACAGTTACTACTGAAGGGGAAGTTTGTAAAGGATGAGCTAGCCAGTACCTGGTAAATTATCCAAACAGTAAATAAAGTGCTTAAATTCAAGCCTGGTTAACTCACTAACGTGGTGAACTACAACTAACCTGAACCCACAGAGAGTGTCAGGTGGAATCATCGTGTTAAAACACTCACAAACGGAGTTTTCGCCGCACATTTAACACCAGTTTTGTTGTGAGAAAAGCAGATAAAAGGCTGAAAAATTCAGCTCAATTCGAAAAATCTAAAAAGTGACAGAAAACATCGAATATTTCGGTGAGATTTGGCTAAATTCGTGGATTTAATGGGTGTAGACGTGTTTTTCACCTCAAAGGAAAATTCCAAGATGTGACTAAGTCGTAATTATTTAAACACGAAGGTTAAAAGAATAACACAATAACACACAGGCAGCTAGCATTAGCTCCTAGCACGTTAGCATTGTCATCTTTTCGTCCCCGCAGCAGCTGCATGCTTTTCTGCCTTACCTGTAGATGAGTCCCGCAGGTATCGCTCCAGCTGAGGAAAGTTCAGCTCCGGTAAATCCAACAAGGGGCCGTATCGCTCCAGGAAAGAGCAAATTACGGCGTAATTTGGACACAAACCGGGGGAAGAACTCGCAGTTGCCGCCGAAGCAGCCATCTTTTCCACACCAGCGTCAATAGGGCCGGAACAAAATAAGTCACTTCCGGTTTTAACAAAATAAGAGAGTCATGGAGTTTTTCTGTGTGAAAAAGACGAAGAAAAACTGCTGAAAGCAATGCAGCTCGAACCATGTATTACCATCTGATGGATAGAAATGTATCTACGCCTCAATTGCTGGAATCATTGCAAAAAAAATTTACATAAATAAAATATCTGCTTTTCAGTCAACATTTTTTTTATTAACAGCAGCCACAAATATTGTCTATTTTAGAGGTTTTCCTCTAAAAAAACAAAACAAAAATAGAGTCACATTTTTTATGTTCTAAACTTTTACAGAGTTCAAGAAAATGTTTTGTTTTGTTTTAGAAATGAACAGCACAACCATCAATAAACAAATAAAAAGTTTATTTCAGCTTTTGACTGGAGGCAAAAGTCTTCTCAAAACCAAAAAGATCAAAAATACATAACAAAATATTTTATTTAATACAATTTACTTTATAAAGAGTTTTTATAAATTTGTGTGCAGACATGTTTTCATTTAATTAAAGTAGAAAAATATTATTTTCCGATACTATCTTTGGAACAAACTAACTTCAATCTCAGATTTTAGGCAAATTTTATTTTTTTTTTATTAATTAATATAGATATTTTTAGTCTGTTTTTTTAATCTGTTGAACACACATTTACATGATAAATGTTGTGTTTTTGTTCAGTATTTTTACTGTGGAACTTTGATGATTTTATTTAAATATGAATTAATGTCATGACTTTTTGTTTGACTTGATGATTCAAACTTAAAAAGCCTCCACTGTTTTTTTTTCTAAAATTAGATTATTTTCTATAAAGTTAAATTAATCGACAAAATGCTGGCAAATAAGGGTTTTGTTGTTCTCTTTTTAATGTTTTGTTTAAAAAAGAGAAATAAATGTTAATCAAATAAATAAATGATAAGCCTTGGCTACACAGAAATCCTATGAAACAGCTCGTAATTGTTGCCACTAGAGGGCAGAAAAAACACTTTTTAGATCAACTTTGGCCTCATTGTGATGGTGGTGGCGGTGGTAGGGGGAGACTCAATGACGGGCCCTGAGTCTTCCACAGCTGACAGATTTTATTTGAAGACGCAGATTAAATGCAGTTCAACTACCTCTTAAGAACTGATTCAAGGCTGCTGGACTGACGTTGCTGGGACTCAACCCCAACGCCAGGCTCAGGGTTGGGGTTTGCAGGGAGGCGGGCTCTTTCCTCTGGGACCCAGATGGTCTCAGCCTGAAGACGCTTTATTAGGGATGTGGTGGAAAGGAAGATTAGGATCACGGATGTGTGCCGACAAATCTGCAGCAACTGTATGATGCTGTCATGTCAATATGGACCAAACTCCGAGGAAAGTTTCCAGAACCTTGTTGAATCTCTGCCACCAAGGATTAAGGCAGTTCTGAAGGTCCAACCCAGTACTATCGAGGTAGCTTGAGGATTTAAGTTGGAAGGGTTTGAACTTCACCTGTGTGTTTTGAGGGGAGTACTCCTGGAATACGGGATCCGGGGACCTCTACTAAAGGTCATCCTGTTTCTGCACAACCACAGCAGGAGTTTGGATCCTATAGCAGTACGTGGAACCGGGTTTCTGGAGCTGTTTTGGACTTCCAAGTGTTTGTTTCTCCTCAGAATGAGATTCCAGACACACAAAAAAGCAAATCTTGCCATTTTCATTTAATCTATCTTTATTTCACATTTATTTGTACACAATAAATACAGATAAACGTCCACTGGCGTGTAAATGCGGCGGCCTGCAGCCTCTGCAGAACCGTCCGTGTAAAAACTGAGGAACTCAGGAGAATCAGAACCGTTTTCAGGTCAACAACGACTTCTCTGATGGAAAAGAAACGCATTAGACTTTTTTTAATACATCAGGGTAAAATGCAAACTTCAAAAATAAGTTTGATGTCATTCAGATCTCAAAGAGATCAACCAGAACACAGCAACACGGCTGACAGAAACCTCCTCGGATCAAAACCTCTTCTATTCTTAAATCTAACAGAAAAAAAAGAAACGTTTTGCTATTTTTTATACAACAATCCAAACCTTCTGTAAACTATACATGTAAAACATAAGAAATCTGAATGAAAGACACTACAACGGCTATTTAAGGCTAAATAACACAAGAGCTGATAAGAGAGACGTGTACCATACAGCTGGTAAACAAACTTCAGACATCTTTACCAAATACTGAGGGGAGGAGACGACAAGAAAAAGTGCTTTTCTCTGACAGTATGGGTCTACATCCAGCAGCTCAGGATCCTTGAAACTAAAGTGTTAAAACTCCTCCTCTTCAGTGTCACACGTCACCGACGCTCTCAGAAACCGGCATCGTGACACAAAAAAACCCACCAAAATCTGTGTGTGAACACCATGAACTGGAAAAATAAAAGAGTTAGAGAATTAAAAAGCACAAACAAAAGATTGAATTTTTAAAATGCCTTTTACGGACAACAACGTGATATTTCTCCCGAATCGGCGCGGAGGACCAGCCTCGGCGGGTTCTGAACGGGTGTGGAGGTGACGGGGTTTTGATTGGTGTTGCATAGATGTGACATAAAAATGTGTCTGCAGGAAGTGATTCAAAGAATCACGATGAGTTAGTACTTTTTGTAAGTCTTAAACTGGATTTCCCAGCGTTCCCGGGCGAGGCGGAGTAAACCAAACGCTAACGAGACATCAGGACTTCTGAAGTGTTGCAGGCGCTTCATTACACTTCCTGTTGTCCATGTTTGTCCTTTGTGGACTTGGGTTGAGCTGAAATGACGCTGCATTAAATCCAAAAGTAAACAAAAACAAAACCAAGCTGTTTGTGAATCAACAGCAAAGACTGACAGAGGGGGATGAATGCATTCTAGCGAGAACAGAAGAAACCTTTGAAACTGCTCAAGTTTCTCTGATTAATTTGGACTGAATCAGACCTGAGCTGCTTCAGGATCAGTTCTTCGGGTCTCTGAAGGGTAACCCCCCCCCGTTCATAACTGATCACCTCCAGACCATCAGCTCCAACCGTGATGTGAGGAAATCATCACCAGAAGATCTTTTCTTTGTTTCAGGACTGAAACCGACGACCAGAACACGATTTGTGTTTGTGCTGTGAGTGAAGGAAACGGGAAAGGCACATTGCCCCGCCCCTCTGGCTCTCCTCCGTTGCTGGGGGGTTCAGGTTTAGGTTTCCTATCAATTCTTCCAGCTGCTTCTGTCACACCAGCGTGATCTCCACCTCCTCCTTGCGCTTCACCTGCCCACGGGGATGCTGCTTTGGGGGTGGAGGAGCAGCTCGGACCTGCATTAGGACAGAAAGGAAAAAACTCAGCTTTGTGCTCGGGGTTGGGGGCGTGGTCAGAAGGAGAGCGGACATTTAACCTGACAGCCCGGCTACAGTCCTATGGTTCTGCTGCTGCACATGCAGCTCTAGCAGAACAAAACAAAGCATCAAAGAATCCAAGCGGCTGAAATGAACTTCCTCTGTAGGGAGGCTGTGCGCTCCTTAGAGATAGGAGGAGAAGCTCGGTCACCCGGGAGGAGCTCGGAGTAGAGCCGCTGCTCCTCCACATTGGGAGGAGTCAGTTGAGGTGGCTCAGGCATTTGGTCCGGATGCCTCCTGGACGCCTCCCTGGGGAGGTGTTCTGGGCATGTTCTACTGGGAGGAGGCCCCGGGGAAGACCCAGGACACACTGGAGAGACTATGTATCTCGGCTGGCCTGGGAACGCCTCAGGATCCCCCAGAGGAGCTGGAGGAAGTGACCGGGGAGCGGGAAGTGTGGGCATCTTTACTTAGACTGCTGCCCCCGCGACCCGGTCTGGACTTTTCTTTGAATCCAAATTCCCGTCATTCTTTCGGAGTTTCTGTCTAATCATGGTATTTTGTGTTGAGTTTCATCTGTGGGGTGACGTTTTTTGCTTCTTTAAAATGTTATTTTTAAAAATATTTGGACTTTTATAGACTGTTCTGTTGATCATTCAGTAAAATGTGCCGGTGGCTCGGGTACTCACGGGTCTAATGGTGCCCCCTTCAGGGTACTTAGGAGGCTGCAGGGACCCCTGAGCCGGACCTGTGGGGGCAAAAGGGACACAGATGACAAAAACAGCTCACGGTGATGTTTGGCTCCTAAAAAAGGAGAAGGTCTTACTGTGGTACGGGCTCTTGTGCAGCGCTGGAGGAGGTCGGTGGTGTCCGTTGTGATAGGAGGGCGGTCGGCCGATGGGGGAGGCTGTGGCGCTGGACATGGGGGAGGACAGGGTGGGCGTCTGCAGCGGGCTGCTGTGCAGAGGTCCCGGTTGAAACGGACTACAGGGGGAGCGGTCGCTCTGAGAAAAACCGGAGGGAGAGACCTTCGAGGAGAACCAGACATGAACTTTAGCACAACAGACACAACAGGAAAAAGGATCAGGAAAGGCTGCAGCGTACCTGCGCACTGCCGGGTTTCTGCCCTTCTCCATTCTCGCTCAGCCCGGTCAGGTCCTCCACCAGCACTGCTGGGAAAACGCCAACGACGCCGTTAAACTCCCCCTCCCAGAAGCCGTCATCCTCGTGAGTCTCCCTGCTGAGGATTCGGATGATGGCGCCTTCAGGAAAGGAGAGCTCCTCCTCGGTTTGCCCCGCGTAGTCATACAACGCCTTCGCAAACGAAACTGTAGAGAAGAAAGTTCTAGCAAAACAATGCAAAGAGGGACACAGAAGTGACTGAGCGGAGCGTCGCCTCACCGCTGGAGTCCCCGTTCACAGAACCCGAAGGCAGCTCGGTTTCGGGTTCGGTGGAGTTGCTGGAGGAGTGGGACCTGGCGTCCAGCGAGGCCAGAGACTGCAGCATGCTCAGCAGACTGTTGGAGGAGGGCAGCTGCAGGTACTTCTCCGGGACGTAGCCCACCTGTCCGCTGCGGTTTCTGGCCTGAAGGGACAGGAAGAAGAGATCAGAAAAGCAGATGAAGGAAGTTTCAGCTCTGACACAAAACCAGTCCACCCTTAAAACTGACTTAAGAAGGCAAAACTGTTCATTTACACACACAACTCTTGAATGACAAACAGGTTCTTCAGTTTCTCATCCCAAATCAGAGTTTCAGCTTCAGAAATGTTCCTCCAGCAAAGCTAAAATTAGAAAGGTAAGCACAGAAAGAGTTCCTGTGTTGAAAAGAAATCCACAATGTGTTAAGATAAAAAAAAACAAAGATTAAACTCCTTGTCCTGTAGGATAATCTGAGCCTGAATTGAGTTGTTTTAAAGCAGGGGTCTGCAACCTTTTAATTTAAAGAACCTTTTGGGTTGATTTCTTATTGACAAAAACCAGTAGGAGCCACAAAGTCTGACTTCACCCTTTAGAATAAATCTTTAGAATAAATAAATATAAAATAAATCACTGACTTGTATTTATATTATTGTTACTATTATGATTTATATAAATGAACCATTGACTTTTCTGGGAAAAATAAAACATTCACACGAAGAGAAAATACATTTTTTTCCCCAAAATGTGAATCAGTTTATCACTTTTGACAGAGGGTCACATGACTTCCTTTCAAAATAAAATGTGACATCCTGTGTCACATAGAATCATCTTAAAACAGGAAATGTAGGCAAACATTTGATTTGACAGTTTTGGTGCATCTATGTGTAAATCTAGCGAGCTAATTCATTGACAAATACAAACCATAGGGTGAACTCAAAATCCTTAAATTCAAAGTTAAAATGTTTCTGATACAGACTGTCCTTTCACTGTTTTCAAGTGAGCTGAATACAGTTTTTTTTCTACTTTGCTACTTACTTAACTTTTACTTTAAAGTAACTTTAAAACTAAAAAAGGTTTTATGAATTTTTTTAATCTGAGAGCCATAATGGAGGGGTCAAAGAGTCGCAGTTGCAGACCCCTGTTTTAGAGCTAAAACGGTATTCTGTGTAAAAATAGGGTGGGTCTCTATCCCAGATGCAGTAAAGTCATAAGTTTTTTATTCAAAAAAGGGCCTATGATTAGATTTACCAGATTAATGTTAGAGCAATTTTTACTATTAGTGTCAAGTTTCTGGGTTACTCCTATTTTTTGTTTATTTACCTTTTTTGTATAGTTGTAAATCTGTTTCTAAAAATACAAGGATTTGTTTAGCAAAAATGCTCCTTGCATCCTTTCTGTTGTGGATAAATCATACAGATCTGTCACTGATTCACATCATCCTGTCTGCATTCTGATGAGTGGAAAGGAGTGTGTTCTCTACCAAAGAAGCGCCCTTGGATGTGTGAAGAATGTGGAGTTAGGCTGGGCCTTCAACTGGACAGAAACTGCTTACAAATCTACACATGATCAAAAACTGCTCTTTCTAGTTTTGAACTTCAAGAAGGTGTAGCATAAGAAGAAAATCATCCAGACAAACTTTTTGTGCTGGTTTGTTTTAGTAAAAATTGTCTTGTAAAAACCTTTCATTTAGAGTTTTAATTTGGAATAATTTACTGAAAATAGAAATCAGTTTTTTTGTTTTTGTTATTTTACACAAATTAAACATCTAGAACATAAAAAAATTACAATTTCCTGAGTGATTTTACAAGTTAAATGCATTCTAGAAAAAGGGGCAAAAAATGTCACACATTAAGCCCATTTGAAAAGATAATGTGATGAATAAAGATAAAAAGATCCAAGCGGACTGTTACTATTACAGGGATTAAAGGGTTAACAATAAGACGAGTAAAAATGATTTACTTTGACCCAATCCTCCATGTCTCCATCATCAATGACCTCTAAGATCTCCTGCTCCTCGATGGTCAGTTCATCGGGCTGAGAGGCCTAAAAACAGGACAGAATCAACCTGAGATCCGACCCAACAAAACAGAAACTTCCTGTGGTATCGGTGTTCCATGAGGAACCTGAGGTACCTTATAGGAGTAGAGAACTTTACAGGTGAGCGGGTAGTTTTTTAAGGTGCTGGAAGGGCTGGAGCTGCTGTCGTCCAACACTTCACCACTGTCCTCCATCTCTTCCTCATCCTCACATTCCAGATCTGCAGTTCCCTGAAGAAAGGAGCTTCAGCAACAGGACCCGTAAAGTCTGAAACGCTGTCTGCGGTGCCCTTACAGAGAGTGAAGGATCGTGGGTACTGAGGTTGTTCCAGCGCTCGTTCTCCAGCTCCTCCATCACCTGGTTCATGGCACTCTTCAGCCACGTTTCCACGGCGACCCCCGCCTGCCTCAGCAGGTCCAGCCGTGCCTCCGCCTTTGCTTTCACCGTCTGCCGAGGAACAATGAGAAGTTACGTCACTGGAACTGCAAAGACGAGGAACGCCACACAGGTTCTGAACAAGGACGAAGAATATGGGTTAAGGAATCTGTCAATAAGAAACATATGCATAAAACAAAAATGTACACATAACTTTGCAAGAAAACATGAATATATTTGTTATAAATACGAATTTTCTTTGCTTTGAATACACATTTCTCCTGTTAGATGACTAAAATACGGCACGGGTTTACAGGTATTACTATGGAGTCACGAAACATCAATTCAACAAAGTCCACGCAACGTCAGCAAAAAAAGACGCCTCTCCAATGACAACAGTCAGGCACAGATGAACACTTCATATGTTTTAGCAAATTACTTTCATTTGTAAATGTAGATATAGACATAATATCGTCACCAAACTTCATGTCGCAGCAATGACATCATAATCTAGAGACAACAGAGTTTTTTAACAACTAGAAAAGTTGCATTACCTGCGATAATGCTAGCGTGAATGCTGTTTGCTGACTGTGGTCGCTGAATATGCTGAAGCTGTTGGCTGTAAAGGCTATAGCTATTTGCATAATGCTAAAGGACTTAAATTTGCAGAAATTACACAAAGAATTTGAAGAGTTTGGTGAAAAAAATCATTAAAATTGCATAAAAGGTATGATAAGAGTTTTTCTAATGCTCCAAATACAGTGGGGATCAAAAGTTTGAGCACCCCAGGGAAAGTGTTCTATTATTGTGCATAAAGAAGCCAAAGAAAGATTGAAAAATCTCCTGAAGGCATCAGTTTACAGACGAGACATTATTTTTATATGTAAAAAAAAATTAGGCTTTATTTCCATCATTTACCCCATTCAAAATAACAGGAAACAAAATAATGGCGTGTGTCAAAGCTTGTGGAGGCAGGGATCCTCCGCCGCCTACTTGGGCGTTTTTGTTATTTTTCTTTCATTATCCTCTTATTATCATCTCTTTTTTGATGATCATGGACTTTTTTAAACATTTAATAAGAAGCATGCCTACTGTCTTTTTTCCACCACTTCTGAGTCTGATTCCACGGGTGCATTGTTTACACAATCAGCTGTTGTCACCTGGCCGTTATCATCATCTGTTTTTCTGAGTTATGGCAACAAGATTAGTTCCCTTCTATGGGATCTTGAGCCTAAATATCTAAGCACACTTTGCTCCTTTGATGTTTCAGGACTGGATGTATATATCTGATCCCGTCACATATTTTTGACAGTAAATTTACTGGGGAAATGCCGTATTCAAAACAAAGAAAAGTAGTATTCAAAACAGACATGTTAAACACAAAACTAGATGTTGTATTCATAGTTTTTTGTAAAGATGTGCACAAATTATTGATTTGTGCTCAATTTTGTCTTCAAGAATACATTTCTTTTTGACAGATATCTTACCCCATAAAAGAACCACAGACACAAGCGTGAGCTTTGTAGAACCACCATGAAGGTAAAAGAAAATGTTAATAAACGTCCTCAGTTGCTGTTGTTGCAAGACATAACAAAGAACCTTCCAACTTGCGCCTCATAGTGGTGAGAAATAAACATTACATCACAAAGATACACTTAACTCAACTACAAACAAATCTTTCACTAAAAACGTGGACACGAATAAAGAAATGTAGCTGTAGAAATGGAAAACAGTGAGAAAATATCAGTAGAATGAACGAAAAACGTATTCTAAAGGATTTTTGGTTTAAAATTAAAACGTTTAATCCATAAAACTCCTTCACTTTAAACTAAAAACTCTCAGTTTGATTTAAAATCTTCTTCCAAATGATTCGCCTTTTGCATCATTTACAAATGTCAAGACTTTGCTTCAAAAATGTTTGGGTATAAATTTCCTAATCCTGTGACAGATTGGCAACCTGTCCAGGGTGTATCTTGCCTTTGCCCACGAGTGGCTGGGTTAGGCTCCAGCAGCCCCGTGACCCTGAAAGGGACCAAACGGATGGATGGATCTCCTAATCATAAATAAAAATACATATTTAAACCTACTTAATCTGTACTGTTGAATAAAATAATACAATCAAACAACTTTGAACTGACTGACTGATATTTTACTGAGTACTTTTATTTTTCCATTATTTTTCAAAATAAAATCCCACTAACCCCCCAAGAAAAAAAGAGAATCATCTTGTGACTGATTAGTGTTCAAGAAACTATTTTTTCAACAAAAATATGATAAAGCTTTTGATTCAGAGCCCAACAGGATAAAAAACATTTTCAAAACGTCTTTTGTTTACTAAAATCCTTAGCGAAGTTTTATTCCTTATGCTCCTGACTACCAGCAATGCAGATTTATCCTCTAAGAAGACATTTCTAAACCTGAATACCTCCCAACCACTGCAGACTACTAAATGAACATCTAGAGAGGAGATTTAGGGCTATTTAAGGACACCAGATTTGACAGAGTAGAGTTTTTTTGGACGCTTTTTCTCTGGTAGTCAGGAGGATAATGTATGAATTTAGCATTCTAACCAGTTGGTGGCACTCTGGAGCTGCTCCTGTGTGCACAAAGTGACAGGCTCACCTCTGCCCTCCGTAGACTCTGCCTGGCCACCTCCATCTTGGTCTCCAGCTCAGCATTCTGCTCTGATGCTTCCTGCGCGCCGTAATCCTCCAAAGCCTGCAGTAGAACCACAAACAAGCAAAGTGGATTGTTTACAAACTCAGATGGAAAATCCAAAAACAATAAAGTAGCAGAGCTGGATTGGGGAGAGCGTGACTCATTTCCTGTCGTATGGAAACAAAGCGTTTGATCGCAGCCTTCTGGAAACACTCACCACGAGTTTCCCAATAACTGAGGAGGGGAAGCTGGGATCTGACGTGAGGAAGATGAATGTTTGACCTGTTGCTTCATCATTTCTGTCACACAGACAGGCAGCTGCAATGATTTTACGACATCCTGGTTTATTATTAGCAAACTGTCTTATCTCGCCGGCCAACGACAAAGTTCCTGCTCAGTGTAAAGACGTTTACATGTGTTTAGAACCTGGTATCTACTGGAGATGTTTGTGGAGGAACCAGAGAAAACCTGAGATGTTGAGATCTTCTGCAGGCAAACGTGTTTGGATTCTCACCCTCTGTGTGTGGATGATGCTTTTGTATTCACGGGCCACGCGGCTCGCCCACTTCCTGGCCTCCTTATCCAAACTGTGCCCCTCTGCCGTTCCGCCGTCCGTCTGCAGCTGCATCACCTTTAACAGATGCAGCAAAAAGTGACCCACACAGGAACACAACAGATCACCTCAGTGAAGTGTGGGTGATCCCTCCACTCACTGAAAGAGTTCTGCAGCACTTGTGCACCACAACAACCGCTCTGTTATATTATTAAGCTACATGCATCTGTCAAAGTGGTCTTTACAGATTCTGCTGCTCTGATTCGCAGTCAATATCCTACAAGCAAATGCATAACAGTGCAACGAAGATGATTGGACATGCATCCTTTAAAGCAGCAGAGAATTGAAGCAGCGAGCGGTGTTGTACAGGCCGCAGGCACCCTCCCTCACTGGTTGAGCAGCTGGTAAATGCCCCTCCCTCTCGCCTTCTGCCCCTGCCACCCTGGTCAGAGCGGTATTTGTTTTTTCTTTTTTTTATGAATTTGTCCAACACTTTTTTTATTGGTTTTATCTCCATAGCAACCATTTCATGTTTCGGTTACCTGGGAGTGACAAACAGGTTTATGTCATTTTTAGAAAGTTCTGCAAAAGTATATTTTTGGATTTCCTTGGAACTGCGGCTTTTTGTTAATCACCCCCTCATTCCTAATATGTTCATAATGTACGCTATATTGTGTTGTTCAGATTGAGCCAACGATTCATGCATTAAATCTTCACAACATTCCAGAGAAAAATGTCCAAGCAACAGAACACCACCACATTGCAAACTTGCCATGCTAACACCATTAAAAATCTACAACTTGAAGCCCCAGACAGCATAGATCCTGGGATCACACGAGCACTCAAACCCATTTTATATGGGCACTCAAATACCATTTTTTATACATTTTCTTGTTAAACCTATTTTTTGTTGATATTTTTTCTTTATCACGTTGTTCAAGTTATAAACTGACCAATCAGATGCCTCAATAAAAGTAGGAGGGGCCTGCTGGCTCCAATGTTCAAAACATTTGATTGACAGGTTTTGTGTAGCCCACTTTTACATGGTAGGGGTGTGGCTTTTCAACAAGCTCACTCCTGTTTGGAGAGAATGGTTCCCATAGAAACGATGACTCAGAAGAATTGCTGCTTGCTGTTGATTTCTGGTTCTGACACGGTGACATTCATATTACCGAAAAATAGTGACTGAATTGCCTTCATTTGGTTGGAGACTGAAGTTTTTTCTATGTGTGATGTCACACCGACTCACTCTAGATGTCACATTCAGTCAGTGGGACAAATGAGAGTACTTTAGGCTGGTGTAAGACCTCTGAGAGGCTTCAGCAGAAGCGTTTGTTTTATGGGTTGTAAACAAAATAAATGTGGGTAACAACAATAGTGGGGGGTGAGGGTGGGGTCAGTGTGCCAGAAAACTGCTGCATAAACACCAGCAGAGTTTTTTTTTGCAAGTTTTTTTTGTTGCAGAATATTAAAGACATTTGATTTGTCAATTTCCTTGAAGATGAGCACCATGGACTTGAATTTGACTCCACCAGCTAAGATCAGTGGGGCGAGGTTGGAGGGAAAGGGCTGGAGTGGTGGGGGGCAATGCACTGATGAGGCCCGCTCACAATGCACCCTTTTCAGGGAGCCTGGCCTAACTCCTGCCCCTCCCTCCTGGATCAGCTCCATTCCTTACCGGATCCCTCTGTCTGGTGCGAGCGGGGTGGGGTGGGGTGGGGGGGTGGGGGGTCAGGGAGGCTCTCCACCCCCAATGTTTTCTTTAGGAACAAGCTGCCGCTTGTCTGACGACCTATCAAAACAACAGCAGCATTTGGAACAAATTGTCCAGTGTTGTCCGGAGCGGTAGAGGGACGGTGCAGCGGAGGAAAGGTCTGGCAGCTGTGGCCCGCAGTCGGGACAGGACTTCTTTACACTCCATCCAGAGGCCTCTATAAATCACTTGGAGATCTGAACACCAAAGGCTGCTCGTAAAACATTTTTGGACTAAAGTTGACATTTATATGCTTTTAAAAGTAAAGAAAAATCCAATGAATGGTGGTCAAATCAAGTAAAAAATGTCCGCAAATGCAAGAATTTCCTAGGAAAATTCCCCACTGGGGAGAAGGACTTCATTTCTACTGCTGAGACACAAAAAACGTTGATGCAGAGAAGTGACAAAAGCTTATTAGCAGTTTCTAATGCCAACTTAAGTAATGACTGGGCATTTAACCAGCAGATGGATGAAGTCAGCTGTCAGCTCACTCACTTATGTGGCCTGGTCCTGGTCCTGGGTTGGTTTGTGAAACCAAGCAACTAGTGAACTGCCCAATTATCAAACTACCCACAAACAAAATAGCAAGTTTTACCCCCCACCACTGTTGCAACTAGCTACAGATCACAGGAGACAGCATTTTCATTCATTCATTCAGTCATTTTTCAAAGATTGTGTATTGACAAGACCCTCAAGGATTTGGCCAAAGCGTTAAAAGTTGCTTTAAATGTTACCTCCCTAAAAATTTATTTCGACCCGTCGTGTCTTTGCCAATCAAGCTTAGAATCTCAAACATTAACGTCATCAGCCCAACCAATCAAACATGCTTCATGCACTCACTTCCTTGTGCCGACATGGCTGATAATGATCTTGCAGGTTCAGGTATCACTGTCAATGAAGCTCTGAAACTGGCGTCTGTTTGTCATCACCACTAACATTCATTTGATTCACTAGGTTAACATGACAGCGTCTCTGACTGCACCGCTGTAACTATGTTACATAACAAAACCAAACACTCAACAGTCTGTTACAACTTTTTCAAGTATTCTTCATGAAAGATGCGGTGAGCAGTTCTCCTTCAACGTTGTCTTGGCGCAAAAATGAAAGTTAATGATTGAATTTACAATTTGTGTCTGTGAATTTAACATGTGTTAATTTACCATGTGAGTGAATTTATATTGTGTGAATTGATAGATCTGTTGGTAAAGATATGAGAGGTTAGTCATTTTTGTGTAAAATGTATTAAACATCCTGCTGTTACAGAATCAAGAACGTTTTAAAAGTTGCTCTTAAAGAAACTGTAACTTTTTTTTTACCTGAATCAGTATAATAAGGAATTTAATCAATGTTAATGTTTTTTTGTGGATTAACTTAAAATGACAAACTAACATAAAAATAAAGCTTTAAAATTTGTACATTCTGCTCTAGCCTGAGGTTGAAAATCATCATTGAAAAATAATGCAACTTTTATTGCAACTTTTATAAAAATGGTTGCACCTTCAGATTTTTTGTTTCGCAACAATCATAAAAATAGGCCAAAAAAGGTCCTGGAGGAACTGATTAATGGTGTGGATGTGGCTGGGATTGTGTAAGAACTCTGTTATGAAACCTTTCAAAGTTATCAAAGTTATCACAGCTGCATCCTTTCATCAGAGCTGCTGAAACAAGTTTCAGTCCAATATTCTGGCATCTTGTTGCCTCCTTCTTGCCGCATGTATTAGGCATTTGACATGAGGCTAAAATCAGTTCAGGAACCAAGGAGGAGAAAATACTTAGGAGGAAGAATTTTCTGAGCTGTCAGTCATACTTTAAGGATTTAAATCAACCAAATATTAAGATTATGCAAAAATAACACAAATTATTCTGATAATTATGAACAATTGATGAAAACCTGTAAAGGGGGAGAAACTATCAACTTAAATGAGCTGAAAGCAGAACCAGTACTCATCCAGGGCGCCATAAAGGAACCAGAACAACAAGGACAGAAGAGCAGGCCTCACTTGACCTAGGTAAGGTCAAAGTTCATAATTCTGTTACATCTAGAGCAAAACCAGCACAAACTTTCAAAATGCAATAATTATATCAACCATAAAGCATGGCGGCCCGAGTGCGATAGTGTGTTGCTGCTTTGCTTCTATCTGATTTTTGTGACAGTATATCCTGTCATGTGGCTCAAGAGCACTTCAGATCAGAGGAATGACCCAAAAATCCATCTCTTAAAAAAAAAAAAAAAAAAAAAAAGCTAATGTATCTGGACTTAAATCGAACGTGCTTAACTTTAAAGAAGTTAAGCACAAAATCTCAGAACATAAAACAGGAAGTCAATATCAGCTCCAGTTTCCAGCCAATAAAATGCTGAGGCTTTTCTCTTCTCTAAAGCTGTAAATTAAAGAACTTTTGAACGTTTACACCAAAGCTATTCATCCAAAATGTACATTTTACAGCTGTTGAAAGAAACAGAACATTTCTGCTGAATCACAGCTAAACTCAGATTCAAGACCTTATAAACCCACAGTTTCTTTGTTTTCTCTGTTGTAAATGTGAAATAACCTCAGCTGCCGTCCCCTGCGAGAATAAATGACCCACATTTGTTGTCACAGTCGGGTTTCAGTCTTTATTTCACAGCTGCACCAGCAGGGGACGGGTACATCTTTGTTTAAATCAAAGCTAAAAAAATATTATTCTAATCAAAGCTGAAGACCAGCCAAAAGCACAGGGAGATTCAGAAAAGTTAAAGTACTGTCAAGAGTTTGATGCATAGATTCATCATTAAACTACAGTTTGATCCATTCTGCATTTATTAACTCAAAAAGTCTGAACTTACCGTGTCCAAGTCGACAGGCTGGTACAAGAAGTCTGGGCTTTGTTGAAATAAAGGGTTGCTCTGTACAAACAACTGTTGATGAAACTCCTGAACCACCTGCAGAAATGATTGGAAACAGAGCAGAAGACACACCTGAGCCTGGAAAACAGCAGCAGCATCATTCAACATGCTGGTTTGCAGAAGTCCTGAACAAATCTCAGGACCAAAAGGCCCTCTAAACAAACTTCTGAGAAAATTCACTCTATTTTTATGATTACATATTCATTCATTCATTTTTTTCAATCATTCTTTCATTTCATTACTTAATTCATTCATTCTGATTACATACATGATTTACAAATAGTAAGCTAAATTTAGCAAAAAAAAAAGAGAAATTAACCATCAAAGCACATGAAGAAATGAAAAAAAAAAACAATCCAATGCAAACAATGTGAATTTGTTAAAAAAGGTTATTACAAATATAAAATTAGCCTTTTTTAATTTGAACTAAAGATACTAATGGATTTATACAGAAAAATGTGACATCTGTGCCACATTACAGGCTTAGCAGAAGTTTTTTCCTTCTTTATTGGAGCGATCAATTGAAGTTTTTGCTCATGAAACAACAAGATTAGGCAAAAATAACAATATTTTGTTTTATTAATAGTCAAGACAAACAAAAAACATTCAGAAGAAGTTCCTCATATAAACAAAAAGAGTTCTGATGAAAACCATTGCTTCTGTTTCCAACATTTGCTCATATTCTGGTCAGAGCCAGAAACTATTTTGGCTTCAGAAAAGCAAACTAAGTCAAGAAACTAGATGAAAATGGGCCAACAGGAACCGGTAACTGAGGAGATGTGAGTAACTAAAACCCTTTTAATAAATGATCAGTGGTGATGGAGCTCAGCTGACATACAGCAAAAGAGAAACTTGAAGGTTTAAAAATGTTTGACAGTGTGTCCAAACCCACCAGATTTGGGAAAATCTTTCTACAGTGGTGCGCCTGTGATGATGTGAACTCTGGATACCGTCACAGAGGAGATGACGTCCATTTGCACCCACAGAGCGCACATACTGGGTCAGAGGAACCTTTTCCTGTGTCCTCTCATATATCGCATATTCCTTTTTGCTCTTGAAAGTAATTTCCTGCATTTATTACCAACAGTGGGAAGTATTCAATCATGCCTCCCCTGTTACTCCTGCCAAAAGTTAATAATGAAAGGATTAAAATGAGGTCTAAACACAACAAACAATAAAGAGGAAAATATGACCAAAAGTAAATATAAAACAAAGTATTTTGTAGGACTTTGTTCTTCAGTGTAAACACAGAGCTCTCAGCAACAAGGAAAAAGGGAGGAAGGAACAAGGATATTCCTGCTTTACATCGTCTAAAGCAGTGGTCGCTGACCACTGGGCCGCAGACCGGTACCGGTCCATGGATCAATTGGCATCGGGCCGCAAAGGAAATAATTAATTTATACCGTTTTTTTTTCTTTTGAGTCTCGACAATCTTTTATTTTGAAAAATAACCAGACTCTCTCAGCTACACCTTTGATCACCAAGTTTGGTCAGGGGAGCAAAATGACTACGTTTGAATGATCTTTTATTCTGAAAAATATTTTGGTTTTGAAGAGGACAGGATTCTTTTGGTTACATTACAACGACATGAGCGCTAAAAGTAGTCTTCTAATCTTCAGCGGTTGACTGGTCCGCAGCCACAAAAATGTTGGGGAACACTGGTCTAAAGGTTCTGATCCTCCTGGATCCTGTGTCATGGACAAACTCACCTTATTGGAGTTGTACAGGAGCTGTTTGAAGGTGTCGTGCACCGCCTGGTGTGTTTCTAGCTCAGTCTGACAGAGGGAAACCAGGTACTCTTTCACTTGTTCGTAGATCCTTCCATCTAAGACCTGCAGCCAAGGAAGTATGTTCAGTTTTAAAGTGCATGTGTGTGTCCTCTTCGTCCATCTCCCACTGAGAAGCTGAGCTTCACCTTAATGCAGTCCATGAGGTCTGTGGTGTAGTACCGCTGCTGGTGGGCGTTGGCGGCGGCTAGCGTGAGAAGGTAGTCGTTTCTTGCATGGGTGGCTTTGGAGTTGCACTCGTTCTTCTTGGCTTTCAGCTGGAAGAATCAAAGTTTCATAAAATGGTTGGATCTACACTGACTGAGCTAATTTGTTGGGATCCTACCTTTACGGTGGCCCTCTGGAGGCTGGACTTTGACTGGAAGAGACTTAACCTGGATCTGTAAAATAAATGACAGACCAGAACAACATACGGTAAGAATTTACACGTTTATATGCTACTTTCTTGTTTCATTGTAACAAAAAAAATCAGTTTAGACAAGTATGAAGAGAGGACTCTTAGTTTTACTTCTCTTCTTTATAATAAGATAAAGAAAAAGATATGGTAATGCCTGACGAGATATCTGTCCATCCATCCATCCATGTTCAATTACCTGTGTGAAGCCCATCGAGACAACTTTTTTGTTATTTTGAGTTATGTAAATAAAATTGAATTAAATTGTTCTTCTGCTTATCTGAGAACGGGTCAGGCAGCAGTCTAAGCAAAGATACCCAGCCAGCCACTTCCTCCAGCTCCTCTGGGGGGACCCCAAGGTGTTCCCAGGCCAGCCAAGAGACGTAGTCTCTCCAGCGTGTCCTGGGTCTTCCCTGAGGTCTCCACCCATGACATGCTCGGGACACATTCCCAGGGAGACGTCCAGAAGGCATCCGAACCAGATGCCTGAGCCACCTTAACTGGCTCCTCTGGATGAGGTGGAGCAGCGGCTCTACTCCAAGCTCCCTCCAGGTGACCGAGCCAGTAATCCTGCAAAGGAAGCTCATTTCGGCTGCTTGTATCCGGGACCTCGTTCTTTCGGTTAGGTTTTGTAAAATTTTCCTTTATTCTTGGAAATATCTTTGGAAGCAAAGATATATATAAATATATAAAAATAATGCTTTGATAAAAACAATAAAATAAAAAGAATAAATTCATCACGGTACCATATTACCTGTTGCTGAAATGTCATAGTGTAATAAAATACATTTTTAACCAATTTTTAGCAACGTTTTACTCATAATTACATATTCAGTAACTGTATTACAATAAACTTACCAAACAAAATGAACATTCTGATTTTAATCATTTTGAGGGATTTTTTTAAGTTATGACTCAAATTATTAAGTCAAATTAGATGATTCCTGTTTCTTTGACCAAAACATTTTGTTTTACATTGTGCAGCCCTAATATTTTACAGTTATATTGTTTAAACTTAGGAATCCATGTTTACTAGTGTTTGCTATCAGTTCATTTTTTTTATTATTTTGAGAGAGGAAAACGAGTGTACCAATGGCTGGTTATTAAGTAAAAGAGGAAGAAATAATGTTTTCTTCTTTCCATTTCCATTTCAGTATAAAAAAAAACACAAGTTTGTATGTTGATGCATTTTTTTTTTGTGGAAAACAAACAAATAAATAAGTTTCGTTTTACAGAGCCAACAGCAGACTCTATTGTATTTGTTGCTGCTAAAGCATCTGCTCCCATAGTTCAGATTCAGCCTTTCTAACATAATTAATCCCCTTGCGTTAGCAGGTAGTCAATTAATCACTTTACAACTAAACTCTAAAAAGGTTTGAATTGTTTTCGATTTGTAAATAAGCTTTATAAAAACAAGTCATATTACACCACATTGCTCTGTATGTTAATGAAAAATACTCTGTGATACATTTGTCACCATAGATTTAGTTCTACTTTTAAAATGGACAGAAGAGTTCATTAAGATTCAGTCATGAGAGCTTAAATCCATAAAACGTATTGTCGAATGTTTCTTGAATGATATTTTTGTGCCTCATATTAGATGCAATACCACAGCGTGTGTTTCCTATTTACTTCTCTGTTGGCTTTGGGCAGGTAAACCTGTAGAATTTCTTAAAAAATGTTATAAAAAAATTCTGATGAGTTGAAGATATCTGGCTGAGAGGATAAAGCTGGTTTGTGAGCATGCCCAGTAACTTTGGATGAAGGAGGTTGCATGAGCATAAAAAGAACAGAAATATGAAATAAACAGCAATATATCTATCTGTTCGTGCACTGACAAAGTTAAGAGGGTGAGCAATAAAAAAGGTTCAGTCATGGAAAAAAGCTGTCGGATGACCTGACTGTCCAACAATTGATCCTTTCTGACAGAGATTATTCACACAAGTCTGCCCTGGCTCTTCAGCATGCTTTCCCAATGGGCAGAAAAATGTTTGTAATGTTGTGTGTCAAACCTGCAGCAGCTTGTGTCGTGCCAGGACAAACTCCACAGCTCTCTGAGTCGGAGTTTTATTTTAACCCAAAATATCCTGATTTCTGTTTTCTTACCCAATGGCTTCTCTTGTTGAAGAAAAACATTTTTAGTTCTCAGGTGAGACTTTAAGCCTTAGTCATTCTCTCCTTGAACTAATGCGGGACAGCAAGTTGTTAAACTGGGTCACAGAGACAGCAGTACCATTGTCAGTCATTCAGACACAGCTCTTGCAGTGGATGATGAACCTCACCGTTCTGTGTCTGAATGATCTCATGATCATAGAGACGTGATCACTGATGTTTTTGTTGAGCTTTTTAGAATAAATAAACCTGATCTCTCATCATCATCCGTGTCTTCCATGCTTTGTAAATGAGATATACAGTCAACGCTTCCATGTGGAAATGAGGCTAAAAACTGAAAGCAATTCATTTAGAAGTGCGTATCTCATCTGCTCAGAACTTTGTAGTTCATTGGTGTTTTATGATTAAGAAGACAGGTCTTGTGGATTAAGGCCCATGATGATGACGGTCGGCCGGGTCGAGGTCAGGACTAATTCTATTACTGCAGATCCTGAGGTCTGTTTTCCATCATGAGGAATCTCTCCAGTGTGAGCTCTCCGCTCACACTGGAGACCACAGATAACCAGAAAGGCTAAAGGTCATTTTATTTTACTTCATTTTTAGACTAAAATCTTCTGAAACCTATTTAAGTGTCAGATCAACATCTGAACTTGAAATGTTTAACACATTTATAGGTTTAGTTTGATTTGATTTTTAGTGCATTCCATCAGATGCACTTCATACCTGTAACTAATTTAATACCCGTCAATCCTCATTGCACTACTATAAGGATAATACACTTCTGTATATATTTTTGATAACAACTGCACTACTGTAAATATTGTATAGATAACCATTTCACATACAACTATTATAATTTTAATACAAATATCTCACCATAGCCTGTATGTATATATATATATATATAGCTCTGTACTGCAGGTGCAATGACAATAAAGTTGAATTCTATTCTATTCTATTCTATTTCTTAAAACATTAGAAGTAAATATATGATAAGGATAAAAACCTGCAGCATTAAGATGAAAATAAGAAAGTAAGACTTATTTTTAAAACATTTAACCCTTTTTAAACTGTATGCAATAATTACTAATGTAGTTTCTAAGGCTAATGCACAGTTAATCCTTCAAACACCATGGTGTTCTGTATGCGGTGTTCTGACATTTGTTTCTGGAAAACATCTGTTGAATCTCAGATTGTTATTAGAGCAGAAGTCTGAATCATACTTGGCTTCGAGCTCAGCTTTGTCCCGCACAGCCTGTGCCATCAGCTCAGCTTCCTGGTACTTCTTCCTGCTCTTGGAGAGCTCCTTCACTGACTCCTGCAGCTCGGCCTGGACCACTGTCAGCTGCTCGATGCACTGGCCAAGAAGAAAACGGAGAAATGTAAATTCATGCAAATGGAGCTGGCACTGCGTCAGCAGCAACCTATGCAAATGGGATCCCAAAACAGGTGAGCTGCAGAATGTCATGTTAGGAGCTACGCTGGCTTGGACAGAGCTCACATTGAAGGATGAGCGAGGGGGGGGGAGCGTTTGCACCAGAAACCAGAGAGAAAATTTGGATCAGTTCCGGACCTGAGGAAAACTTCCAGAGCTCCAGATCACAGCTGGAAAGCAAGTAAAACACCTGCTTCCACGTCTACCTCTTAAAAAACAGGTGAATCATTAATCAGCTTGTTAGCTTTTTTATGTTTGCATTCACATCAAAGGCAAACAAAGACAAGAAGAGGAATAAAATAATAGCCAACAACAGCAGACATGCTGTATTTGCATTAACATACATGCTAACAAATACAAAATGAAATGAACAAAAAAATAAGAACAACTTAGACACTGAAGAAATTACATTTAAAATTCTGACTAAAATTGTGTTTTTGTTTTGTTTTTTTATACATGTTTTGTGTCATTTTCTGACAAAGCAGGACATTTGTTAGGAACACTAAACTCAAAATTGCTTTTTTGAATTTGTGAATCATGAGCAGATGAAAAAAACCACGTCTGAAAAAGAGCAAATTTGTGATGTAGAAAATACACTGGGCAGGTTATAAGCTCCTTGCTCCACCACATTCTGATGCATCCACTTGCAGACAAATAGTATGAGGGGTTCTAAGCTATCGGGAGATCATGTAAACAGAAAATAAAATAAATAAATCCATTTTTAAAAGGAGAAACAATTTATCATTTTAGTTCAGCTTTCACAGCACAGGTATCTTCACAGCTAAAATTGCATCATGAATATGTGTTTGTGTTGTGTTTTTTTGTGTGTCCTAACTATGAAATTGACTTTGTTCCTGCTGGGGTCAGAAAAACAGGAAGCCGGGTGCTCTATACTCTTCATCTGGTGTTATTTCAGATCATGAATGGACTTTAGGTTTCACTGTTTAAGCAGATGGTATGGATTTAAAACAAATCTACAGCTACTTTAAAATGTAATAGCAGTCGCTTTCAGGAAGAAGTTTCTGTAGTTCTCGATCAGGAACATGAGTATTTTTCAGGCAAAGTTGTGAGGACAGAGGCGACAGAAACTTGAGCGGCTCTGATAAGAACCGACTTACCTTTCGAAGCTGCTGCTCCTTCTGCATCCGCGCCGTCTTGGCCGGATCTGCGACCTGGACTTTGTAATTCTCACAGGAACTGATTCTGGACTGTGTGGCCTGAACTGTGCCCTCCAGATAAGCCTTCCAGACACAATACATGTTCCTGCAACAAGTGCAACAAAGAAATGCAGCAAAAAATGCACACAAGACAAAAATAAAATGAACATTTCTGTTTTGAAACAAGAGCAGAAACAAACTGAACATTTGAAAATTGAATTTTCCTTCACCTGGGGTTGGGTTCCTCATCTTTCACACTGTCAGGCCAGTCCCTCTTCAGAAACTGATTTGCCAACTTCTGCAGAGCCTGAAAGAACAAATACAGATATAGGAATGAGCTTCCATCAAAAACTATCCATAAAGCCTCTTTAAGAAGCAAGAACACAAAGAACCATGATAATCAAAAAAAAACTCCTTGTTTGAGTTAAATTTAAGTACAACAAAGTTAAAACCGTAATCATCACATTTTTCCTACAGTTACAATGAAAAAGTCATGTCTAAGCTGCTAAACTGATCTTGGATCAGAACCATTGACCGTATCAGAAAACTGTTGACACTGAGTTGACGTTACTATGGCAACCAGTTTCACCAATTAGGGGTGAGCTTATTGGAAGGCTAGACCCCTACCACTTGAAAAAGGGCTACAAAAAATCTGTCAATCATTCTGAATATTGGACATGGGGGCCAGCAGGCTCCGCCTACTTTTTAATAAGGCATCTGATCGGTCAGCTTATAACGTGAATAACTTGAACTACAGAAAAAGCAAAGAGGATCATCAAAAACATATAAAAAAAAAAAAAGGTATCAGATCAAGAATAGAACCAATAGAATGACTGAGTAACAGCTGTTTATTTTTCTAAAGAAGTCTATGGGACTTTGGATTCTTGGAGACAGCAGGTATTTCCTGTTTGGAACGCCAGGGGGGAGGAGTCAGTCCAGTTCTCATATACAGACAATGATTAGATCCATTGTACTCGCTGAGCTTTAGCGAAGTATTTAAAATGTCATATAAAGGTTTTCTCAGTCTTCACTAAAAGTGGCAGGAAGAAACAGCAGAAATGTGTTTTAATCTGCACTAAATCTTGCTATTTAAGCAAAAACAAAAAATCCTGTTCTAAATTAAAGTTCTCTGCTTTGGCTGCAGTTACATTTTGTTCCCATTATTGCCAATAGAAAGTTTCCAAAAATTCCTGACATTTGCCAGGTCCACACTAATCTAACACCCTGGATTAAAAAATGCAGATGGTGTTGTTATGCAGTAACTGGAGACTACAACCGTCGACCTCGCAAACATCTCTGTGCGGCAGAGGCAGGCCGTTTTCTCTGGATGAACGGCTGAGGAATGCTTTGAGGAATGCTCATGTTCAGGTTTGAGTTGCCCCCAAAATTCCCCTCATTTCCCTGCCATCCAGCATCTGTGGGATGAGCTGGAGAACTTCCCGGGACTTCTAACTCTGCAGACGAACAGGTTGTTTTCAACTGTGCTAATAATGAACAGAGCGTACCATGCAGTGGGTTCCTCAATAACAGAGGCAAGATCATCCACAGGATGATTAATTAAATCAGAAAAACTCAAACAAAATACAAAATATACATAAATGTACACATAATACAAACGTGAGGAAAGGCAAAGGAAACATAAATACTTTCCAGAAAAGTAAGATGATGGTCAAACATTTTTAACTACACTTTTTCACCATAAATTCCTACATAAAAATTTTAACCACTTCATTTTTTCATTTTCTCCTGTAACATTTCTGAAACAAAAAGATTAGACTTTATGTTTTTTGTTTCATACAAGTCAATTACAATTTCCTAACCATTGTTTTAGAACAGTTTATTCTTGGGCACTCCTTACATGTAACATTTTAATTCCCACTCTAACTATATATTTTTCTATTTTCAAAGTGTTCCCGCTGGTCTTTTATTTATGATGATGCAGTTTTTAGTCAAAATTTAAAAACTTGTGTTGTTTTTAAGACATATTTTCAGCACCACAGTAGGAGCTCATTAGAAATTTGCCCCTGAGATGTGGGCAGGACCGCTGGCGCCTAAGTTAGCTCTGCTTATTTCCCATCAGCAGTTACACTCTCCCGCTAGCTTATAACACCTAACAAGCACAAGCTAAAGCTAGCAAAGCAAAAAACAAAACCCATTATCTGAGCTTTTCAGTCGTAAAGTTTAGAGCCAGATGCCGGCTTTTCAAAATCCTGGTTTTTATCTCCATCCTTAGAAAAATGCTGCAAGAACGTGTTAAAGCATTATTTTCATTGGAGTGGCTTCAAAGAGTCAAAGCTTTACTCTTTGGATAAAATGGTTGTTTTCCATCTGTCTAGCACAATGTTTGTCATCCTTTTTGGAGCCAATTTGAACTTTTTTCTTGATAAAAATGCCAAGGCACACCACCAACTGAAAATGTAAAACTGCAAGAAGTCTGTCTTAACAATATACAGTCACTGTTATCAAAGTGTTTTGAATAATAATCAAATAAACACAATGTGTTGTAGGATCTTTCATATTTCTACAGTCAGTGTGAAACTGGGGCCTGTTTGGATGAACGCAGAGCGGGTATGCTGGGAATGGTAAATGTTTTTTACACCAATCAGTTAAAATTGAATAATTTCCTACAATACACCTGACTAGCGCAGCACACTGGTTAGTAAAACAGTGGTCTAATGTACAGTCACAGAGAAAAACAGACAAAATAGTCATGTTTCGCCTCTATAAAATAAAAAACAAAACTGGTGCATCTATGGTTCCCTTGTTTGAAAGTGCACAATCCTCTGGTCTTGATTCTCTTTGTGCCGGAGCTTTAGTGGCGACAGACCGGGTCATTGTGGGCTCGGACACAGAGGATCACTGAGTTGGGCTGGTGGACACGTCTGGAGAACTGCGGAGGAAGAGCCGCACAGAGGAGGACTTTTTTACCGCGCCGTGTGATGTGCATAACGATGATCTAACAGCTAAAGCCACCAGCAGGTGTAGGAAACGCAGGAAAAAGCGCTTTCAGCGAACGATCTGAAAAGCTTGGATGGAACTAAAGTCAGCGGACTGTTCCAGAGTCTCTGACCCACTTTGGTTGAATCAAATGGAGCATCTCAGGACAAACTTTGAGTGAACAGCAGTACAATAGAAGAAAATTATTGAACAACAGAAAAACTCCAGCAACAGACCAACAAAAAAAATCATGTTTTTTTTCAGTTAATTCAGTTTTAAATACTTTCATTTTAACCACAAAATAAACACTTTTCAAATAATCTTTAGCATTTTAGTTGCATCTTTTTCATATGTAAATTGTTTGTTGTTCGGGGGGGGGGCAGGTATTGATTGTGTATTTTAGAGATAATTTGCCATTTATCCATCCATCCATATATCACATTTTGGGTTCCCCAGTAGTTAATTCTGCATAACTTAAAAAAAAAAAATAAGAAAGGAAGCTCGGGTCTAAAGAGGTTAATAATAAACCAAGTAATGGAGAAGATAAGACCTTAATTTTTAGCAGATGTGGGTTTTGGGTTTCTGCATAGATTAGGCTTTATCTTTACAGGAATCTCAGCATCTTCATGATTTATGAAGCACAAATAAAGACTTGTCAGCGATGTTTGTTTATATCAGTTTATTCTGTTTAACTGTACAAATGTGTTGTGTCTGTCCATGTGAGTCGGGTCTGTGAGGTTTACATTTTCATTAAACTTGGAAGTTTCTCCTGCACTGGTTGAAAATGTGCACACGTGAGCAGATCTTCTCCAGGTTTTTCTTTTTAAAAATCAACATTGGGTTTTTGCACATTTCCACCTAGTTTCCACAGCGTTTGGTACGTAAAGACTTTTGTAAATGAAGTTCCTGAATTCTGCCCACTGCAACATCTTCAGTTTCTCAACTGTTTTGTTTGGTTTTGTGCCGTGTGCATCTTTAAGCGCTTCCACAACTTCTGACACACGTCAAAAACTGAAAGCAACTTGGATTTTTTTTTTATGCAGCAGACTAAAAGAGGTTCTTAAAGACAAGCAAACACCACTGCCAGCTCATTGTTATCAAACCATGAAGCCAACAGGACCAGTTAGAGCCTAAAACATGAATGCAGCAGGTGGGAAACCTTACAGCAGAGTTATGGCTGATGAAAGCGCAGATATACAATATTTTTCGTAAGCGTTAAAATCGTTGCGTGGCTGGTTTACTTTGCTTTTTATCATTCTTATACAGCGTGAATATTTTATATGTGGTGACAGGATAACCCAGACACGAGGAAGCAGCATCAATAATGGACTAAGGTGCGAGGTGCAGGTTTGTTTACTCTTTAGTTTCAGGAATTTGTGACTAAAGGAACAGAGACAAACTGAAAAGAATTCAGATTTAAGAGAAAAAGTTCAGTTCTTATCGTTCAAGCATTCAGAATAAGATGAGAAAGAGTTGAATTTGGATTAAAAAAGCTAAATATGTATAGTTTCAGCAAAGTATGAATTGAAACTTTAAATATTTTGTTAGAAATAATATTCAGCATATTCTTTTAGAATAATCCCCCCCACCCAATGGACCTGTAAACTGTTTGAGTCCAAATTTGGCCCGACTGCTTCAGGTCTTTGACTTTTCACAACAAACGTCCACATCCCCACATGCTCATGAGCAAACGGACGTGTAAAGCTGCTCAGGGGGAAACTACAAACGTTTAAAGCTCTCTTGAAAGCCCTGCTGGACATTCCTCACACAACTGCAAAACCAGAAGAGTCGGTGAGGTCGGGTTTTCACATCTTCAGCTGGTTCCTGCAGGAAGCTGCAGGCCAGACAACAATCAGGATGAAACCACTGCAAGAGTTCCTGCTGAATGCAAATGACAAGTCCTCCAAAGACCCACATCCTCAACCCCACTGTTATCTGGTGTCTTTGGTTTGTTGAAATGGAAAAACAAAAATAATATGGCTTATTTCTGGCAGAATAAATGACAGGGCAGCTCTGCTCACCAGCATTGGGAGTGTAAAACAAAGATGGCTTGTTCTTACCTGGGCGTAGTCCTTCTCCACAGCCGCCCTCTTAAGGCTGAACGTCCTAAAGAGAAGAAAAGCAGAGATTTTAGGAGGGATGATCAGGAGACACGTTTAACCAGATCTCATTCATTCATTCATTCATCTTCCAATCCGCTTTATCCCTTTCGGGGTCACGGGGTTGCCGGAGCATAACCCAGCTACTCATGGGCGAAGGCAGGGGACACAATCACACACCCATGCACACTCACATCCACACCTAGGGACAATTTAGAGTGACCAATTAACCTATGAAGCATGAAGAAAACCCACGCATGCACGGGGAGAACATACAAACTCCACACAGAAAGGTTCCCCATTGGGGGGAACCTACTTGCTGTGAGGCAAGAGCGCTAACCACTGCGCCACCGTGCAGCCCCCTAACCAGATCTCATCTCACAAAAACCTTCCTTAGAATCAACTTTTAAAACGTCTACAGATGAGCAAAGTTTTTCCAGCAGTTTTTCTTAAGAAGAATCAAAATGATTTGATATTTATGTCCCGCAGGAGCAGTGCTGGACTGAAGGACCAGATGGTTTTTGTATTTCTTAGCTTTGCAAAAATGTCACCACTGCCACATTCTCCAAAACTCACCAAACTTTGCACACACCTAGTGCGAACTCTCTCATGGGGTTAGAAAAATATTTCAGAATCCACAAATAAAACCAAAGCACACGTGTCGAGGGTATCCAAAGAAAGTTTTGAAATTATTAAGGGATGGCCACAGGACCAACAGCTTTGTGGCCATTTTGTGGCAAAGTCTGAAATATGTCAATTTTTACCTTTTCCCACAATATGGGAAATAACAGGTTTGTCCATCTTCATAAAATTGCACACACATCACCGAGTTAAGTCTACAACCACAACAGTAGTTTTGTCAACCTTTAACCTTAAGAAGAGGCTGCCAAAAAGAAAATCCTTAAAAAGTACCTTCTACAAATTTAAACTCCTACTAGGGATTTTGGTCTAATGACTTCTTACTCCTTGACCATCATTTTGAAGCTATTGGGAAAAAAATCTTGGTTTTAAAGTTTGTAGGTTCAGAACGGCGTTAGTGTGGCGAGCTTTCTAAACTGGCGTTAACCCTTATGGCAGCACATTTTTAACCACAATGTGAAAATTGAATACCTTAATCCCTAGCTCAAGCTGAAAACAATATAATTATAACATACAATATGACCATATTAGGACTGTGAGCGCAGTTAACAAAAAAAGAAAAGTATGTTGCAAAGGAAATCCAAAACTTTCCTTTTGCCGATTTTTAAAAAAATGATTTAGACCTGTTTGTAATCCACAGAGAATGAAAAAAATAAATGGTTGCCATGGAGATGAAACCTACATAAAAGCTGGAGTGTAGAGTGTGTAGCAGTCGCTCAGCCAGTGAGGGCAGCGGTAGGTAGTGTCTGCAGGCCATACAATGGCTCTTGTAGCTTTATTTTCCTTGTTAGTGCATGTAATTCCGCTGTAAATTTGTGTCAGGTTTATTTGCTTTCATTTGATTTCACAGAGACTTTTTTTAATTTGGTTCTGTTTTAATTAGTATGATCATTTATTTTATTTTACACATCTAACACTTGTTTTTAGTTTACTCAGTTTTCATGTATTTTCCTCCTCTTTGGCACAATTTTATTGTTTGTAAAAATGCTTAAAAATAAAGTTATATTGAAAAAAAATAGCTGAAGGTTTAGTGCATGCATCAAAAATTAAAGATGTGATTTACGTCAGTCATTTTTTGATCATCATTTTTTAACATGTTTACATTGCAACGTCATTATCTTCACAGATGCCATGATTTATCTTTTTTTTGGATGAACAAGAAATGTTTAGTCCTAAGAGTTTGTTTCTACGTATTCCACATATTTCCTGGAGTATAAATCGTACCAGAGTATAATTTGCAGGAGCCAAAAAATGCATAATAAAAAAGAAAAAACAATATATCAGCTGTTCCTGAGTATAAGTCGCACGCACCCCTGGCCAAACTATGCAAAACTATGCAAAAACAGGCAACTTATACTCCTAAAAATACAGTACACATGAACGCAGCCCTAAAATGTTTTGGCTTAATTTTCCTCTTTAACTTTCTTTGGTTTCTAACCCTTCAAAAAAAGGAACGCTTTAATCTTCTCTGCAACCACCGCATCTTCTCTTTAGCTGCTTTCCTCTGATGCCTAATTTGGCAGTTACTAATGATACAGTCTGCCGGAAGTTTCACCGACTTCTGATTCATTTCTTTTTGCTCAGAGGATTTTCTGCTACAAGGGAGAGAAAAATTCTAATGTTTTTTGAACAGAAGGACACCGTTTTCTGGTTTCATAAATACAAACACAAACAGTAGGAAAATGTTATGGTAAAGCTTGACTTTTAACATTTTTTTAAAACATGACAATAATTGAAGTGAGGCTTGTTCAAAGGAGTAAGAATAGAAGACAGAGTGGTGTCCCAAGACAACTTTTTTCACAGCAGAATCATTGCTAAGTCTTTAAACATGTCCAGACTTGGTTGCCATGCTCCACCCTGACTCTATAAACCCTCTGCTGCACTTTCTGGGATCTTCCTCCTCTTCCTCTCCTCTGCATTTCCAAGCTGGCTTCTGCACTCGTTCTCACTTCCCGCACTTTTCCAAAGCTCCACTGCATGGCTTCCAGTTTGCTGAATCACTTCTGATCCCTGATAAATGAGGGACCCCTGAGGGAGCTCAGCGCTGTACCTGTCTATAGCTGAACCCTCTGGCCTCCCACAGTGAACACTTTAGAGCAACGAGAACATCTACCAGCTCTCACTGACCTTCACTTCCAGCTGTTTGGAGCTCCAGAGCTCTGCCACCAACCACAGACAGGAAGCGGGGAGCCAGAAGGCTGTCAAGTCAAACCAACACTAAAGGCAGAAAACTCAACCACTACCTTTGGCTTTTGAGCTGTAACATGGCTGCAGCTGCCCCCACGTCTCGCCTGAGGATGTTAACTCAAACTGATCTTCAAATTTAGGGACTAATCCACCTTGATTTTTGGATTAAAAGGGTCAAAAGCCTAAATGCCAGAAAAGACATTCAGACTTCAGGCAATCACAGGTTGAAAGAAACAGCCAGGCTCTGACATGTTTGAAAAATGTATCCTTGTTCATACCTAGTTCATGATGCTTTAAAATGACTATTTTGGTCTGAATTTAAAAGCAGAACTTTTATACTCTACAGTTTCCATGGGCTACAAGCTCCCTGCTCCGCTATACTTGTAGACTAATAGATCCATATACGTCTTTGTTTTCCTCGTCTGAGCTGGGATCTGTATCAAAACTGTAAGGCTGGATAGCTCCAATACTGCTGTAATGACAGGATGATGGTGTGAGGGGCTGTAAGATAGCAAGAGAGTGTAAACAGAGAGCTCTCAGCCACGAGGAAGGAAAGGGGATGGGGTTGTTCCATGCCAACAGTCCCGCCCACAACTCATAGGTGAATTTCTAATGATCTTCTGCTGCTCTGCAGAAACTATGTCCTAGAAAATGACACAAGGTTTTTGATTTCAGCTAAAAATTGCATAATCATAATTGAAAGACCGCCGCTTTGAAAATAGATCAAAAGGTGATCGGAGTTTGGTCCACATCGTGTTTCCTCAGACTGGTGTGAAAGCTGAGTTGAATTCTGTTGGGGACCAAACCAGATAAATTCTCTTCAACCTTAAAATGAGTCTCCTCATTTGCAAGTGAACCCTGGTGTGGTTCAGAACTGTGTGAATGCAAACAAGTAATCCAGGTGATTCAAAGCAGAAGTAAACAAAGTACTGCCTCCAAAGGAGCAGCAACTGCACTGCGTTTTAAGGAGCTTCAATGTAAAAGCAAAAGAAGGATGTCAAATTTATTGGCATCTGTCACTCTTCAAGTGGACTTTTTTTTAGCATAAACCAAGGTTAAGTTTGATGCTACAACAATAGGAACAAAACTACAGAAGATAAAAAGTTTTAGCTGCAAATGTAAAAGTCAGCAGTGCACCACCTCCCTACAGACATTAGCTGTTGTGTGTTTTTATGTTTTCTTTGAAATATAACCATTGTGGCTTAAACATCCTATTTTTCATCTGTGATTGCCCAAACTCAAACCAGTTAGCTCATTGTTTGGAAAGAAGAACTTCCTGAATTCTTATTATAACAAAAATGAACTCAAAAACCCCTTTTCATATGTGATGTTAGTCTTAAAAGTTTTGAGCGATAAAAAAAGAAAAACACAGCCTTAAATGTATTTAAACTACTTCAGGATCACGTGGAAGGCACTGACAGTATTCTCACTCGGTAGTGAAACATCAGTTCAAACGTTTCAGCGTGCATACCAACATCTGCTTTTCAATCGGTTTCAGCAAAGTTATAAACACAAACATCTGCGAGCTCAGTCATCGGCTCCTGGCATTTGTGCTCCGCGACAAAGCTGCAGGCGAAGATCTGCAAGCTCGCAGACATATGCTCAACAGTCACAACACATCTTCAGTCAATCTGGACGGCTCAGACTGGTGGCTTTTGGATCCGTCCTTCTCCCTGAAGCCTTGGTCACATGTAACCATACGGGGTTGACGTGTACGAGTGCTGTGGGTTTTTTGCCATCCATGGCTGGTTGCATCTTAAGAAGAGCACAGGTGTGTTTTCAGTTCTTTGAGGCTCATACAGACACCTCAAGGGACACCATGAAAATGGAACGTACCATAGTTCTAAGTGTGATAAGTGTATCGTTAAGTATTTGTAAGGGTAATGGAAATTACACGCACTTATGACGTACGGGTGATGCTGTCATATGGTTGGCTGTTAGTATGGTGCAAGTACTGGCTTTTTACTGACAGTGTGCAAATGCTGCATGCACAGGGTGTGTACGTGACATGTAAGCACTCGTAGGACATCCTCACAATCTACACTGATGTCATTTTCCTAATTTCTAACAGTCTCACTCGTATCATATGAACATCACTGCAGGATTTTGAGGGTAGAAAAAATGAAAAATCCGTACGTTCACTACGACCTGTCACCCACAGCATGCCTGTAGAAAAAATGTCTATGAACATTTTCGCTCTACGGGTTCACTGAGTGATCTACAACTTTGATATTTTGTGTGGTCTACCTGTGTGCCACGTACAGGATCGCCCATTTTTCGCCCACAGACAGCCTGTATCCACCACAAGGGCAGTTCTGAATATTATATATAGTTCTTTATAGTGCACTATGTAGTCAGGCAGTAAAAGAATTCTAATATACCTTCAGTAGTTTGTCTAAGTTGTGTTACTGTAGTGTAACGTCACCACTAGTTGCAAGCCCCCGTATTGATCTGGCAAGCCGAACACATATGGCACCTCCACCGGCCCTTGAGGCCTGGAGTTTGATGCTCCTGATCTTAACCATTAGTTCAGAAGCATCGATTGAAGCAGAAGTTATAAGGGTCAATTTTCTCATTAAATTGCATCTTTAAGCAACAAACAACAGGCAACACTTAAATAATTATAATTTTTTTTAAAATGAAGGCCAAACCAATAACTGCCAGCGGATTCAGGCTCTTGATAAGGCCTGGAGAGGTATCAGATACTGAGAGCATCTGGTATGTGAGGCATTTGGATGGTTTTGGGCAGATTACTGTATGAAGAGCCAAACATGGTCAGATGGAACGTTGCACGGTTAAGCTTCCTTTGCAAAGGCTTTCAGATTTGTTTCTGTTTTAATATGTTTTGACAAAAATGTGGAGATTTTTTGACGGTCAGCGGTAAACTCCAGAGTTTCACATCAAACCGCGTGTGGTTTGATGAAACAGCAGCAGACAGAACCAGAGCTAATCTCCTGTTTGCACAGGAACGCGGGTTTTTTTTCCCCAACACTGTTAACAGAACTAGTTCAGAATCTGGTTAAGATTAAAACCTCTTAGAAAAAATAAACAAGGTTACAAGTTACAATAAATGTGATTAAAACATGTCAATAAAATGGAATTAAATACAACAAATTTGGACAAACTGAAACATTTGAATCCAAATCCAAACTGCAAAGCCTTTACTCAAAGACTCAATCTTTGCTTTAAAATTGATTTAAAATAGGCCGATATAATCGTATCTGAAAGCTACAGTTCCTGCTTCTCTCACCCAGAAGACCAAACAGAATTAGTTTTGGAAGGTGAACCAAAATTCAATTTAAAATTAAAAAAGATTTAAAAAACGTCCTGAAACTTGTTTGGAGCTTCTCTCGTTTAGGCTTCACATCTTCATCTTCACATGAACGTTTATCCTCAATGAAAGATTTTGATCAAAATTAAACTGTTTTAAAACATTTTTAATAGGTAAATAAAAAATATTTGTATTCCTAAAGGGCCTTTACAGAATCTGATATATTCAATAATTAATTAGAATTTTGCACAATTCCAGTATTATAAACATAAAATCAATAACATTTTAGAGGAAAAACAAAATAAGGATTTTTTTTAAGTCATAAATATTTATAAAATATTAATATTTGAGCTGAGTAGGAAATAGTGAATCTTAAAAGCCAAATTAAATTTACAAACTGCGGTAACAAAACACAGCAACTCCAGCTTGTAGAATTATGTAAACAAAAATGAGAATTCCTTGTCAGTCTAAGCAGATAATTTTGGTTTTATCAGTACATCTGCCAAAGGGAGGCATACGTATTGATCCTTTAATCATCTCAGTGGAGTTTCTCTCAATTTTATTAAACATTGTTCTGTAAAACTACAGTAAAGAGGTGGTGAGGTGTCAGATACAGCTCTAAAATTCTGTTTAACAGGATGTGTGAACATCCTGTTAAACCTTTTTTCTATGTTCCTGAAGCTGCCTGCACTAGAAATATCTGGATAGCATCTACTTGATGTTTGTTCTATACTCCTGCAAAACCACTGCTGCCTTATTCAAGCTGAGAGTTAAACACCAACCTATTCTTTAAAACATAGTTCAGCTTTACTCTTTAAAGTGGAGCCAAAAACGAAAACCCTCACTCACTGAAATAAATGACAAAAAAAACAGTAATTAATCATTAGCTAATAATGCTCTTCACTAATTCCATAAAATATCTCCAAGGTGAACATCAGCGGTCCACCTCAGATTGCTCACCTTAGATCTTCCAGCAAGTCACATTGTGTCTGATGGTTGATCTGTAATTGGCTCATCTGCTCGCCATGGATGTGTTTGAGCTCCTGCGTGACCCGGACCTAAAATAGAACCAAAAACTGTGAGAAATACTTATTGCTAGTTCCTTAGGTGATCCTGAAGACCATCAGGATCTAGACTGCTAGTTTTAAGGAAACATTTCAGGTTCATGTTATCAACAGTGCGGGAAAATTAATTTTCCAAAATTACCTCCACATTTCTCTGACTAAAAAAATAAAGTCAAATATGTTTTCATCTTATAAATACATTTTTCCCTGATAATCAACAAATTTTTCATTTATCTAAATTACTTTACTAGAATAAATATCATTTTAAAAAATATATTTTTTTTACTGCTTTGTATAAGAAAAAGAGACAAAAATTGTCATAACTAAGCAACAGCTTAAAAAATGCTGAAAATACAATTACACTTGTTTAAAGGACACTTATTTGTTAGAAAAAAGTGAGAATCTGATGTTTTTCTAGTTTTGGGGCTTTTTAATCAGACAAAACAATCTTAAACTAAATTAAGAGATTATTTTAAAAAGTTCTATCCTGTGTTTTACAGTCAGATTAAAGTCGGTATTCTTACACAGTTTTAGTTATCCTGAAGGTGTAGAACCACAGAAGAAGAACAAACCAACAGACTGAGAGCTACTATTGAAATGAGTTGCGATTGTATCAAAATGACAAATCTGTTGCAGAACTGTGTGGTAAAGTGGAATGTTTCTTAGCGGTTTTATTTTATAATAATCTATAGGCGCACGTGTATTCAACTGCACAGTGTTAGTTAAGCTTTTAGTGGGGTAATACTGGACCTCCAGAGACAATAAAGGAATATAAATTCTGTTTTCTTTAAATTGAAACCAAAACTTTTCTAAAAGCTTATTTTTTTCTACCTCTAAATGAATGCCTTAGTCATGTGCATCCGAATGAGAAGTTGACCTGTGCGGATGCTACAGGTTTTCCAGGTACATGGAAGGTCCTAGAGAGGAGTGGCCACATCTTAAGGGAAGAACAGGTAGGGAGTCGGCAGGTAACTAAGCGGTGAATAAGAACTGCAGTAGAATGGGTACTGAGTGATGGACGAAGTTGGCGGATATTGACAGTGATGTTATTAATATGAGCAGTGAAAGAAAGAGTGCTGTCAATGATGACTCTTTACTTGAGCAGAGGGCAGGATGGAGGAGTTGTCAAAGAGGATAGAGAAATGATTGACTTTATTGAGAATTAACTTGGTGCTTACAAGGAGAAGTTCAGTTTTATCACTGTTAAGTTTAAAAAAGTTTAAGGTGAACCAGGATTTTATTTCCAGGAGACAATTAGTGAGGGACTGAGTTCTCGTGAGGAGACGTAGAGCTGGGTGTCATCTGCGTAGCAGTGAAAGTGAATGTTGTGCTGGTGGAACATATGACCGAGAGGGAGGAGGTAGATGACAAACAGCAGGGACCCTAAGACAGAGTCCTGGGGCACACCTGTGGGAGTAGGGACCATAGGAGACGCAAATGTTTTTAGTTGTATGAATTGAGTGCGGTCTAAGAGATATGACCGAAACCAGTGGAGGGGTGAGTTTGTGATACAAATAGAGATGAGTCAATTCAGAGGGGTCCTGTGGGAAAAGGTGTCACAGGTCAAACTTAAATCTAGTAGTAAAAAGATGGATAAGGAACTAGTGTCAGCAGCTTGGAAAAGGCCGTTAGTTATTTTGAGAAGGGTCGTTTTCATGCTATGGAGGGTACGAAAACCAGACTGGAATTGTTCATAAAAAGGATTGGAGGGGAGGTGGGTATGAAGTTGAGCAGCAACTGTCTTTTCAAGAACTTTTGAAATGAACGGAAGATTTGAGATGGGCTGACAGTTATTTAAGTTGGTTGAACCTGATCCAGGTTTTTTTAAGAACAGGAGTGACCACTGTTAATTTGAGATTGTGGAACAGTTCCAGTGGTAAGAGAAGAATGAATAATATTGGTGATTAAAGGCGACATTGAGGGAAGTATAGACTTAACTAATGCAATGGGAAGTGGGTCAAGTTGGGATGACGTTGTTTTAGACTTATAAATCAAGTCAGGGATCTGTTACTCTGTTAGTAGGGCGAACTCTTTAAATGACTGATGTGAGGCAGGTACAACAGAGGGAGGAAGATTTGGACCTGGGGTAGATTTCAGCTCTTGGTGAATGAGTTCAATTTTTGAGGAAAAGTATGAGACCATGATGCTGCAGAAGTCAGATGAGTACAGGTGAGCAGGAAGTGAATTCTGGGGTGTCGATAATTTTGAAAGTACAGAAAAAAAGAACTTTTGAATTGCCTTTGGCCGAGTTTATTATTCTAGAGTAGTATGTGGCCTTGGCAAGGGGAGAAGGAGTCGTTATATTGAAGAATAGGATTGAAGTACATCTCTTTATTCACACTGAGACCAGTTTTCTTATATGCTCTTTCAAGCTGTCGTCCTTTCACCTTTAACTGCCTAAGAGTAGGGGTAAACCAGGGGCAGTGTTAGTGAAGGAGACAGACCTAGTTTGAAGCGGTGTTGTCGCTTTTATTGGGGTTTTACTGGGGTTTACAGTAAGTAACCAGTTCTTCGGTGGTGAAAAGATTTTCAGTGCTGGGAAGATTGCTGATACTCTCATGGATAGATTTTCCAGGTTGATATCCTTAATTTTATGGTAGGTCATTTGCAAGGAATGTTTGATTTGGAGAGTGTGAGGCTTACACTAAGATAGTAGAATGTGATCGGAGAAAGGGAGAGAATCTGCAGGACAGGAAAATTGTGAAGCGCCTGAACAACAGACAAGATTGAGTACATGACCCTTGGAATGTGTGTGGAAGTTAATATATTGATGGAGGCCAAAACTATCCAGGCAGGATGTAAAGTCATTGGTAAGAGTGCTCTTGACGTTGTTTATGATGTCAAGAAACAAGTTTATGGTGTTTATGATCATCATAATAATCATAACTGGTGGAAGGTTGGTGTTCGGCAGCGCAGTGTTCAGTGTGTGAATGGGACTGTGACTGTAAAGCGCTTTGGGCCTTCAAGGAAGGTAGAAAAGATCTATACAAGTATATGCTATTTACCATTTATAAAGCTTTTGAACTAGTTTACGATGTTTTTATGGGAAACTGATATCATTCAAGGCCTTTGCCAAATACATTAAACTAATCTTTATCGGCAAGAACAGCTGGCCAGGAAAAGTGTTAGTTCCTCTGATGGAACGAGTCATAAATCACTTCTTTATTGAAAAAGCAGAAACAAATTGACCTGATAAAAACAAATATTATCAGGTGTCGTGTTCAAACCAAAAGATAGAGTTAAATATTCACAAATGTAAGTTTAATTTTGATGTTTTTTTAAACCTACAAGACCCAATAAGTCATATAAAAAGCTGTAAACCCCAATAATGACTTAAATGTGTGTAACTGCTTCCAAACTGGGCCTAAGTGAGCAGTAATTACAAACCAAACGTGTTGCATAACTTATCTATAAACGCTCTGCAGTGTGATGTTGGAGAACATTTAGGTCCACAGGCGTCTGAAGGACCATTGACATCTCCAACCCCCGCCCCCCCCCCCCCCCCAAAAAAAAAAAAAAACTTTATTTATGTAACGATGACAAACCATGTTATTGAAATCTGATCCACATTTTATTCTGGTGGATTTGACTCACAAATACACAATAAATACACGTTTAAGGCCCCAAACACTTTTTTTTTCACAATAAAAGCACCAGGAGAAACTTGCAGATTTAGCTGCAGGTTTCTAAAGTAAACAATCCATGTTCTAGTCTCCTGATGGATGTAACGGGCGACAGAAGGGGCGTGCGCACAAATCTACGTGTTGTTTCTTATGGAACGTGCTCGTTTAAAACATTTCCCTCAAAATTAAAGGTTTTTCATTTTTCGTTAACGTTTGAGGGGGCTCGGGCGACCCCCCCCCTTCCAAAAACAGAAGAGAAAAAAATCTGCGGCACATACGATGTTTCTAACGAACTTTTCTTCCTTCGAAGCGCTTTAAACCCACAGCAGGAACGCTTAAAACTCCAAAGGCAGAAAGTTCGGCTCCGTCTGCTAAACGCTAAACCACAGGCTCGTCGCTGAAAGCGGGCGAGCGGCAACAAAGCGTACATTTGCAATCATTAAATATGCACCACTTCGTCGAAAATCACATTAGCTTCGGAGGCTAAAACTCACCTTTCTCGGCGGGGGTTGCATTCTTGTTTTCTTGACATAAAACCACCCAAAGTCTTCCTGAAAAAGTTTGTAAAAATGTGTTGTGACAAATGATAACGGAAGGAGTCAAATTTCGCTTCAGGTCAGGCGTCCATGGTGAGTCTAGTTAGTTGAGTCCCGTTGAAAACACTGATGCCTCAGGGGAAAGAAAGCACACTTATTAGCGATGCAATGCACTTCCTTTTGTGCCTTCAAAATAAATTGCCAAACACGGTCCTCAAACTGCTACTTCCGATGGTATATTTCCAAATAAGGTGTTTCTTTTCATGTGAAACATTTAAAAAAGCATTAGAAAAAAAAGGTTATTATTATTACGATTGCATTTCAAAATGTTATTTAATTGTTGTAAAGTACACAACTTGATACTCTTTTTAAACCCATTCTTAAGTCCAAAAACTGGTGCTAGCTTTTTAATCACTTAAAAACCCGCTCTGATGAAAACTGTTTTTAACATGTTCGTGTGATATTTTTCTGACAGTAGAGAACAAGGCACATATAAAGAAATTTGTGCTCAAACTTACATTTCTGAGTATTTCTTAATTTACATCACAGTGAATCCGGAGCAGGCAAAAAAATGCTGTTGGAAAAAGATCGTAATTGTGACGTAGAAAATACATTGGGCGGGTAGAAGCTCCTTGCTCTGCTCCAGACTGATGCATCTACTTGTAGATGACTAGATCCAAGTGCGTGTTTGTTTTTAGGCTCAACAAAAACAAATACTGGAGCTTAGCTCCAATATTGCTCGCCATTTTTTTTGCACTGGTAACGTTAGTTTGGGGGTGTGAGGGGCTGTAAGATAGCGGGAGAGCAAGATAACAGAGAGCTCTCAGCAATGAAGAGAGGAAGGGGGTTTACTCCGTACCTCAACACAGAGGTGAATTTTTATTGAACTCTTGCAGCTCTGTAAAAACTGAGTGCTAAAAAAACAACTGTTTTTATTATTATTATTATTTTGGTTAAAAATAGCATAATCTTAATTACAGGACCACTGGTAACGCTTTGAAAATGGATCATAAGATGTTTGGGGTAGGTCTTCAATAGTGTGGGACCCTATAGGAGAATTAAATAGATTGAAGCTGTTTTCAGCTTCTTTGGTGCACACAGATGGAACCAGTTTCCTGTTGAACTCTAAGTTCATCATCCAGCTCTATATTCAATTCTAAACGTAAAATACAATAAAGTGTTGCTGGAATTGCCTAAAGTATTACACTGCATCTGTTTCTTTTTAATGTATTTATTTTAGGTGTTTTCTTTTAACTTGTTCTTTTGTATGCTCCCACATGCCTTTTTCTTCCCAAAAAGCACTTTAAATTGCTTCTGTTTTTGAACTGTGATGACCGGCTTTTCTTTTTAGTTTGAAAATGCTCAATCTAACCAGAAATAACCTGTATATTTTATATTTCTGTCTAAACATCCAATGCAAAAATGTTTAAAAATATACTATGCCAAGAACTTTTAGTATATGAAAGTTTTTACAGATAACTTACAAAACTGCAAAACCTTTTACTTTTACAATTTGGGGAAATCTGATGAGTTGATCCTTTCTTGATTGGTCTCCCTGTGTCACGTGATAAGTCACCGCCTCCGTTCTAAAGCAGGTCAAATTTTTATAACACATCCTATGCTTCCATAAAAAGCTTTCAAAATAAAAGTTTTTACTTTAAACAACACTGGACATTCGAGGGATTGGGTCACAAACTCACTTACGTGCACATTTTCTCTGAAAAAAAAAAGATTATATCATAAAAAACAACGATTGTGATTTTGTGGAATTGAATTATATTTACTCCTGTTTGAACACATTTAATGCATTTTTCATCCACCTGTCGGGACAAAAAAAGTAACAGAATTAATTCCTTTTAATATCTAAAAATATTTATGTATTCTAAGTCAAGATACTTCACATAAAGTGGTAAGATTCTGGATATGAATTTTCCCCCATTATTTAAGTGTTTTTCCAAGTTTTCCCAAATTATAGATAGATGAGCTAACTTGATTATTTGTATATTTAAACAAGTAAATATGTACCTATTTTGCCACTGTGTATTCCACTGAATAAAATTCAAGCCAAAATTTAAAAAGCAAGCAAGATGAGGTAAAAGGGGTATATTAATTGTCTTAAAAGACTTCTTAAATAAAGCCTTACTTGTGCTGTATATGTGATTACATTGTATCAGATCTACAGTACTAATATAACTGGAAACAAAACAAACATGTTAATTTCTCTTTATGCAAAACAGAGTATTTAGAATCAAAGGAACACGTGGATGCAGATTTGGGTTTTGAGTAGAACTTAAACTAACAAATGTTTGACTTTTGAGGGAAATCAATTTTTCAAAAGGACCTTTAAATCGTTTTTACAAAAACAAATTATGGTAAATTTGTTGTTTTGGTAAATATCTATTTTTAGATTAATAATTTTTCTCATGGTGGGAAAAAAACGAGGTCGTGGTATCAATTTACCAACTTTTATTTTGAAATGTAAAGCGGATTACACTGACTGCATGTTCCTCTCTTATTTGCTTTACTTCAACTTTAGTCCTTTTCGGTGTTAAATATAAACAAAGGCGTGAATTCCGTTCTAAAAAACCCACGCGCGGTTATTTCCATCAGCTTTTGGTTCACGCGGTTTCCACGTCGGCCTCCGTAGTTCCTCTAACTTAGCTTCGATGTCGGCGTGGCGGCGGATCCCCGGAAAAGCGCGCTCGGCCCCCGGGTTCCTCACCTCGGCCAGTGTGACAGGGCGGCTCAGGGACCGGCGTGCACCTTTAACCTGCAATCAGAGCCTGAGCACGAGCGGGTCTTTCCGAAATGACTACTTTAAAGGTGAGAACACCGTGGAAAAGCAGGAATGAAGTGCAATCAATAAAAAGCCAAATTTACTGTAAATAGATCAAATTTAAGAGATATTCACGTGCGCACCAGTCTATGTAAGGTTTTTATAAAAGCCAAAACGTTACTATACATATTTCAAAGTTTGATTTAACTCGACCAGTTTATATATTTTTAAGTCACATCAGTTTACAGGGGGAGTCAAAATAGAAGTCAGATTTATATAAATAACTTTAAGATGTCAATGAATGTCTATGTTTTATTGTAAAGTGAAGGTTTGTACATTGTAAATTGTACATCGTGTGATGCAGACCTGCAGGCTCAGTTGGCAGGAATGAAGAAAAAAGCAGCAGACGTTCTTCCAAGCAGCAGCTGGACCTCTCTGGAGATCAACACCAACCTGCCTCCTAAGAGGGTGGATATCGTGATCGTGGGAGGCGGCGTGGTGGGATGGTCCATCGCCTACTGGCTGAAGCAGAAGGAGAGGGTGCGAGGAGGGGTGCAGGTCATCGTTGTGGAGCGGGACCCAACCGTGAGTGACCTTGAGTCTCCAGAGATTAACAACATGAAGTTAGACTGTAATAAGAGACTGTGCAACAAACGAAAAAAACTGTTAGTAAAGAGACACAACTGCATAAAAAATTATGTTAGCAGCTGTTTATTTTGAAAGCATCAATCGGGCCTTCTGTTTGTAAGGCAGCAGTGATGTGAGTAATGCGTTAAAACTATAAATTCATGACAAATTTTTCAGTAGGTGAGATATAGTGTTATATTTTCAATATCAAGGAAAACTGTACATATCAGATATTGGTATTTGCAAACCCCTAATGCAGCATTTGATAAACTTTAACCTTTAACACCAGAGCTTTAGCTCCAGTTATGACATTCTTTCAACTATACCAGTAGGTTTTAAAGCGGAAAAAAGCAGCTTTGTACCATTAAACAAAACATAAAATGGTGCAAACCTGATATGAAAAGCCACTTTTTTCTGCGTCAGAATCAACTGATTCACGTGGATCATGTAGACAGCTGAATAGTTACACTATATCAAGGAGCGTGTGTTATTTAGGTGTCACCAACAGCACCTGTGGTGCTAAAGGGTTAATGCAGTTGGTATGAATCACACAAACCTCAAACCTTCAGTTGCCAGGTTAGCACAAACCAGAAGGTACTAGGGGTTGTAGTTCCTCAAAAGACCACTGGGGGCAGGTTGCAAAGGGCAGCAAATTCCTACTAATTCTCATGTTAGTAAACTGTACCCTCTATTTTGTTTTGTTTTCGATATTTTTGTTTTGATTCAATTGAAGCTTAAATGTATGTTGATTTAGGGGTGTGGTTTTTGATCGACAGGTGGGTGGAGCCGACAGAGCTTTAAATGTCTTTTGTCCCGCCCACTCATTGTAAAGGCAGGCGTAGCTAACTCCAACCACTTCAGTCGCCATTTTCTCCACAATATGGCGCTGTTGGAGCCTCATTTTCCCTGTTCAGAATCCAATGCCTGATGTTAGAGATTATCCATCCATTGAACATATGGAATCCTGTTTATCAGTGTCTTATGTTAGCCTTAAAATCAGCGGCATGCCGGCAGAGGTGAGGTTTTAATTCCCTTCAGTGAGTTAACTACCTATTCATCATTTGCTTCAGCTGCCACGGGCACACCGACTTTAAGGTGATACGCTTCCATCCAGTGAACATTTTCAGAATCACTGCAACACTACAGTTTCTCCCTTAAGTCAGGAAACTGCAAAACTGCAAAATATAAAGAAAAATCAAAAGTTACAGAATCACAAATGAAATGTTTCTGTTCTTTGCTTTCCATTTCCATTCCTTTAGTGTCCCAATCTGTTCTCTTACTCGCCTCCAGGTTGTTTAGCTGTAGCGGTGAAGGTGGAGTTAGTGTTGTGACCACAAAGAACTATGGGAGGAACTTATGACCTTTTTTCCCCGTCTCAAATGATAACTTATCATGATTTCATGTGAAGTGAAGTTATTAAGAAAGTACTGAACCTCCTGTTGGATACTTGCTGCCCTCCTAACTGCAGCTTTCCTCTCTGCATGTGGCCGTCTGCAGTATGCCCAGGCCTCCACTGTGTTGTCAGCAGGGGGGATCCGCCAGCAGTTCTCCCTGCTCGAGAACATCCACCTCTCACTGGCCTCCGCAGACTTCATGAGGAACATCAATGTAGGTCGAGGTGAACTCGCTGAGGGTGAAGAGCTCGATGAAGAACAGAGAGGATGTTCTGTGTGTTTGCATAAAGATGGAGGACAGTTTATTTTGTAGGCCAAATCTACGGCTGTGTCCGAATTCCCTCCCTCTTCTCTAAAACTATAAACTGCAGGACTATGGAGTGTTCTGGTTTTTAAAAGCAGTTCATAAACCATGCTCACCACTTTTTAAATCTGAGGATTTGGGAATTGTAGATTCAGACAGCTGTGGCAAACACACTATACAGGTCACTTGTGAGTAGTGAAGGAATTTGGATACAACTTACAATTCCAAAATCCAGCATGAAAAATTAGTGAGCAACAATTGTCATTAGATTGGCAAATATGGACCACAATGCATTGCAGTTAGAACAATTCCTCATTTGAAAAAGATATATTTAACTTAGTCTTTTATAAATCAAATTAATAAATGGCAAATAAAAATAGTTTTTTAGGGAGTAGTGAAGGAATTCAGACATGACTGAATAACCTGACATATCATCACAAAGTCATTTTAATGAAATAATGTTGTTTTTAAAAATTGAAAGTTAGACATAGATTGACATTTTAAGTGTTTGTTACGTTTAGATTTGATTCTTACTCAAACTCAAAAATAAAGACAACCCCAATAGAAGGTCTTGAAGTTGGTTAGATTATTTTAAAAAGGGATTTTTACACAAGAGTAATGGACTTCTAAAAAGTACTCGCATGTCTTTGGTTGTGACTCCTTTATCTTGACATTTCTGCATCAACCCACGGCATGGATGTAAAACTTTCCTCACATTACTGCTCAAATGAAGTGTTACAAATGTTTAAACCTGTTTTTTTGTTCAAAAATCTATCTTTTCAAGAGGATGTGAAGCATAAACTTGAGTCCAGATTGAGGAGATCCTCTCCTCCGAGCTCAAAAATGGAGTCTGTTTGTGTGGCTGCTGCAGAATGTCCTCCTCCATGTCCTTTCAGGAGCATCTGGGAGTGTTGCATGAGGAGCCCGTAGACCTGCAGTTTAACCACTCGGGATACCTCTTCCTTGCCAACGAGAAGGTGGCTCACATCATGGAGGAGAACTACAACACCCAGAGGTGTCCTTGTCTTCAGCAAAGCGTCAAAGCCCTGACATTTGGCTGATCTGTTCAATCATTAGTCTGATGGTGTGGTTGCAGGCTCGCCGGAGCCAAAGTGTCTCTTCTCTCTCCAACTCAATTGAAGGAGATGTTTCCGTGGGTCAACACGGAGGGCGTGGCGCTGGCTTCCTACGGTGAGCTTGAACAGCGATTGAAAGGATCCCTCTTTCTGATTGATGTGATTTGGTCAGTCTTATCCAATCTCTCTGCTAAGTTGATGCATTTTTTGTAGACAGCGCATTGAATAGTTCACACAAACATAGCTTCATACTTCAACTTCCAAATTTAAACAGTTTTACATGAAAACTTTAATCATGAGAAAAATAAACAGATTTATGAAAGGTCAATGAAATGGAAAGTATTTCCTTCAGAAATGTCCTGAGGTCTAAAAGGCCTTCAACTGATTAAGCTGCCAAAAGCATAAAAAAGGTCATGCACTCATCGAGCATCTATTAAAAGTGAACATTAGACATTAATGCCTAAACGAGCTTTCTGTTGCGGTGAGATTTGACTCAAAGTCGTCAGGAACCAGGAAACATTTTTGCGTTTTAGCTCTGGATTCATTTCAGAGGGAAACTGTCCGGACTTGCTCAGAGTTGTGTGTGTTTCCTGTCATGCAGGGTTGGAGAACGAAGGCTGGTTTGATCCCTGGATGCTCCTGAATGCCTTTAAGAGGAAGGCCATCTCCATGGGAGTCACTCAGTTTTGCGGGGAAGTCACAGGTGGGTCACAGCTCCCCAAAACCAGAATTTTTTTTTCTCTTATGAATGACTCTGAAATCAACAGAAATGGTCACATCAAAGGTTTGATGAAGGTGTGAGCTAATAGTCATACCTGCAAATGAAATTTCTGATCACAAAATTGGCGGCTGTCTCCTTACATTTCCACATTTTCTCTACAGTTAGGACGACTTTCCAACTGAAACAGAGGGTTTCTCTTTTCTCATTAAAATAATGCTTGAACTTTCCCTCTCTTTGTCCTATTTTAAATGCTCCTCCAACATTTTACTGCAGCAACTGCACTGTCTGTAGAAACTCTGGAAACCACAAAGCATCTTTCATCTGCAGGTTTTAACACCTTAACAAATGTTATGACAACTGTCGATGATGAAAAAGTGAGAATAAAGAGAATCAAGTCTGTCAAAGTAAGTAGAACTTTAGTTTTTGTCATGTCTGTTCAGTTTTGTTTTTATTTAAGTGTTTTGACATGTGAGAATATGTCACAGCTTTGACGTTGGGATAGAAATTCGTTTCCATTTTCTAGTCTAAGACCTTTATTGACAAAGAGTTTTTATATAACTCCTCTTTCAAACTATGCAGAGCTAGATCTTAAGTGATCAAACTTTTAGAATGAACAGGTGAGGACCAAACACTGCATTATGAAAGCGGTCTTAAAAATAGATGATGAGTATAGAGGGTGTGGCTTAACCGGGCGACTGGAGCTGACCAAACAAGAAGAAAATCAACCTCAGTGATGTTTATCGCTCATGAACTAGACATTTAAAAATATATATTTTATCTTCCCTTTTTATTTTAATTTTGCTGTACATGTTGTAGTTTTACTGACGTATAAAAAGACATTTTTAAAGCTAAAATGTAATTAAAATATTTATTTCTGCGTTAATTTAATTCATAATGGCTTTAAATGAACTTCCATTGTAAAGAGAATCAGTCTTGCTATTTATGTTGTTAAATGTTCTATTTTTATTGATTTTTTTGAATAATTTTGACCAAAGAGAATGTCAGTTTACTTATGAAAGAATTGGACATTTTTGGTCTGTAAGTAATTAAAATAAAACTTGGCACGGAGGGGGAGGCTGTGTGTTCTGGTGAACCTGTGACCCCTCTGTTCCTACTGATGATGGGGTGGTGGGTTTTTTGTGGAGCAGGTGCAGATTCCCAACAGTCTGCAGTACCAGCCAGTAGATTGTGCCATCGTTGTGAATGCGGCGGGACCCTTTTCTGGAAAACTGGCTGAGATGCTGGGAATTGGGCTCGGCCCCAAAGACTCCTTCTCTGGAATTCCAGTACCAGTCGAGCCTCGAAAGAGGTAGGTCATCGACCCGGGCTGCTTGTTTCCTTTTAAAAGAGTTCCGAATGCTGTTTGAGTTCTGTTGCTGGGACAACGGCTCATGCGGGGGGTGGGGGGTCTCATTGGTGTACCAGCATTTTTCATTCTGTGCTTCTTTTTTGTGCCTCTGACATCTGCTTTTACTGCGTTTTCAGTGTCTAGCTGTATGAAAAAATCTAAATACTCAAGTGTTTTTGCAGGACGGCAACATAAATAAATGAATTTAAAGAAAATTAAGGTATTCAAGGTTCTCAGTAAGGTTCAGATTCCTTCCAGCAGAAGTCCTTGTCTTGTCCTTCATTTTAACAGTGTTCTGGGTTCTTTCTTTAAATTGTTAAAATACTACTCTTTAATTTATATATTGTGTGATTTATTTTGAAAGCTTGCCTTTCTTTGAGCTTTTCTGAAGTTCTTTGATATGTTTCTAGCCCTTGGGTGTGTCAAAACTTCATGAAAAATGCTAAATGAAGATCTCATCTTGTTTTGATAATTACTTCTCTAATGTAATGGAAGAGGTGGAGCCAGTATAGTCTTTGTCCCTTCTGAACTCTTAAATGCCTTATCAACAAAAGCCGAGTAGAAAGAAAGAGGTGGTCTGTTCTGCTTTTCCAGGTATGTGTACGTGGTCCACTGCCCTGATGGTCCGGGTCTGGATACGCCATTTTTAATTGATTACTCTGGAGTTTACTTCAGGAGGGAGGGCTTAGGAGGGAACTACATCACCGGAGTGTCACCAGAGGAGGTAAGCAGTCTCCCCATCTGCATCCTTACATCCTAACTCATTATCTAACCAGGGTTGGGTTTTAGGAGGAGGAGCCAGACACCAGCGATCTTGAGGTGGACCACCAGTTTTTCCAGGACATAGTTTGGCCCAAATTGGCGAGCAGAGTTCCTGCATTTGAGAAACTCAAGGTGGGTTTTTTTCAGAGATGCAGGAGTTGGAGAAAGCTGCTGACCAACAACATTTGTTGTATATTATCTTATACAACAGTTCAAAACTAATCCATAAGTAGCAAAAATAAGGGTAGAACCCCAAATCTTCAGATATAGCATAATGCAGAGAGGAGGAGAAGGGAGGGGTGTTTCCACTCCTACCGATCTGGTTTTTGGGTAGAGGTCCTGGGATCCTCTGGTTAAAACGAACTTTATCACAAATGTCCTTTATGTCTTGAACACCACTTAGCGATCAAAAGAATGAAGAAAAGATTCAACTATGGTTCAACAAGTGTTTCTTATTTCTTTACATTTTATTTAAACTTTGAATTAACTTTGTGTGTGTGGGGGGGGGTGTTCTTTTAACTTAATTTAATTGATTTGACTGAAACTGGCCACTGTCTTACTTTTTTCCTAATGTTGAAACATGTTTTATCTTGATTAAATGTTAAATCCATTCTATTAATTCATAAAAATAGCCTTCAGAGGGCGCTAGAGGTCAAACATGCTCGTGAGCCAACAGCAGATTAGTCACAGGATGTTGACTCTTGTTATTTTACTTTTTTCTTGTTATCTTACTGCTGACGCTGAACAGGTGAACAGCGCCTGGGCCGGCTTCTACGACTACAACACCTTCGACCAGAACGCCATCATCGGCATGCACCCTCTGATCAATAACATGTACTTTGCCACCGGCTTCAGTGGCCACGGCCTGCAGCACTCGCCGGCTGTGGGTCGAGCCGTGGCAGAACTCATCCTGGACGGGAACTTCCAAACTCTGGACCTGAGCAACTTTGGATTCAAGCGGATTCTGGAGCAGGAGCCCATGTTGGAGAGGAACATTGTGTGACAGAGCAGCTGAGTGGAGGCTGTCATTCTGGAATGCCTCAACACAAAAAAAACCCAACTCTAATTTGCAAAGTAAAAGAAGACATCTGTGGAATTTGCAGCTCTGGACGATCCAATGATGGTTTTGGCAGGACTTTTGTGGATGTTCGGTTTGTGAAGAGAAAGCTTTTAAACAACAAACCGTCTTTTCTGTTTTGGAGAAAATCTGTTGAAGAGAAAAGGCCTGAATGGAGCAGAGGGAGGTGGGCCAACTTTTGACTTGCCCCCCAAGCAGTGTAACTTGTAAAAATGCCAAAAATCCAGCCTTCTGCTCCTCAGATTCCAGTGGAGCTGTTGTGTGGTGCCGGCTCACACAGACAGCAGCTGCTTTGTTTTACAGAAAAATCCCACAAATTTCCTCAGTCTTAACATGGATGTTCCACTTCTGTCTTCCTGAGTGTTCTTAACCTAAAAGAATATTGACTGATTTAAAATATACCAAAGATTCTCTTATTTTTTGAAAAGACTGTTGTGTCATTACTTCATATCTTTGAAATACCTAAAATATCTCAGCCGTTTTTATCAAGTCACATTCGTCGTCTCACATATCCTGATAAAAAAGTCCAATATTTAAAATAAATGTTTTAATTATGACAAACAATTTAATAAATGGCTGAAAATGTTTATTTTTCTGTTTCTATTTGAACTAGTTTGTTTTTAACATATATTTTTAATTTACTTAATAATAAATCCAAAAAACATTAAATACAATGCAAAACTTTGTTTTATTTGAGGAATCAGCATAAATACTTTTAGTTTAAGATCAAATTAAATATTTTTTTACACAAGATGGCCACAAGATGGCGTCATTCCTTAGCCAAACTGCTAGTTTGGATTCAAGACATTAAATCAAACTGACAAATGTTGACTAGTCTTTACCCAACAGTAATGGCATAATTTTGCCAAATTATTCTATAGGTTTTAAAAAATTCATTATGTGCATACAAGACAATATTATTTTACTAGTATAAATCTGCTCCTGAATTTCCAACCCTTACTGCGAAAGACAAAAGCTTCCTTTCAGTTATTGATAATGTTTTGCTCGAAGGCAACATCTTTTAAAACTACAGTCCGTGATGAGCATCTTCATAATTAATGCCCAATGAAGTTCAGACAGCTCATAATCCCAACACTGAATTAATAAGCTGTCTGTTGGGTCCACATGTCGGTATGTTCACTAAATATAATCCTAACATAAAGTAATTAGCTTTTTAAAATTTGTTTGTTGAAACCTTGTTAAAACTACATTTTGCAATAGAATATTGTTAAAGGTTAAATGGTTTTATTTAGATATTATTCAGATATTTTATTTCGCAATTGTTTTTCCTTAAAATTATATGAGACTGAAGCTTTTCATGCATTTTCCCTGAATCAACACGTTTAGATTGACTAATGCAAAAATATTTTGAAGATCATTTTTGTTGACAGTTTATATTACATGAACATTTAGTTATAATTCAAAAGCTATGAGCGAAATCCATTCACAAAAATGCTATTTTCAAAAAGACACCATGTCCTTAACCTTTTGGTTAAGACACTTTAGGTAAAGTCTGAACCTCTTCCTCTGAGATTTTAGTTACTAATCCTGAGAATGTCAAATTTCTTTATGGCCGTTGGCCAAAAAAATAAAAAAAAAAAACCTCAGACATCATGATTCCATCACCTCCATGCTGGACTGCTGTCAAGTTGTGTTTTTACGGTTTGTTTGGAGGTAGCTGGTGTTAGACTAGAGGATGCAGAAGACAGGGTTAGATGGAGGAAGCTGATTCGCTGTGACGACCCCTGAAGGGAAAAGCCTAAAGAAAAAGAAGATGGAGAGAAAATACAAAAATGTGATTTGCAAGCTCAATTGATCATCCAGAATTAACCTTTTAGGTACTTATATATTGATAGCCATTTGTTTAATGAATACTGGTCTTAAAGTCATAAATACACAGGCACAGAAGAAGTTTAGTTCTTAAAAAAATTGTATGTGCCACATACAATTTTAACATGTATCCAGCAAAGGGCGCTGAATCGTTCTAACATGGAGTCGCCCAAGTTTGCAACATTAGTCTACAGTTTGCATGGTTGAAGTGCACTGTAACTGTTTTTTTTTCTTCAAGTTTCAGGGAAAGATTTGACGAAACAATGAGAACCCCCAAACCTCACTATTGACATTTTTTCATTACACTGTCTCACTCTACCCGCAGCTAGAACCCTCAACATGTCAATGACCTGTATATGAGAACTGGTCAATGAGACATCACCCATAGAAAATGGTTTACTTCCAGCTACAACCAAATGAAGTCAATTCTTTTTTTGCAAAATGGACACCATGTTGGAGCTAGACGTTGTTAGTAACCAGTGATTGGTCTGAGTCAGTTTAAATAAGAGTAAATGTTTCTATGGCAACAACTGTTGCAAAACAGGACTGATCTTATTGGGATTCCACACCCCTACCACTAAAAACGGGCTACATAAAATCCATCAACCATTTTGAATGCTGGACGTGGGGGCCAGCAGGCTCTACCTACTTTTATTGAGGCATCTAATTGGCCAGTATAAAAGTTGAATAACTTAAAAAATACCATAAAAAAATGAGATAACTAATGACTAATAGCAGTATATTTCTCTATAAAAGTCTCTGAGATTTTGGCTTCTTGGAGCCAGCGGACACTTCCTGTTTGTCAAGCCAGGGGGAAGGGTTCACGCAGTCCAGATCTCATTTGCAGTCAAGGATTTGAACTGAATTTTAATCACCTTTAATCCGGCCTCAAATTAATCAAATTTGTGTTCATAAGGCGACCAAAAACTCCTCAGACGTCCTCCTTTGTGCAGCAACTGTTGTGTTTTTTGTGGAGAACGTTGAGACGGTTCTGATGGGTGTGGTTCTCCCAGCCTTCAATAAATCGATGGAATCAAACCATTGAAACATTAACCGAAGCTGCTGATAGGCCTGTGGATTTTTTTACACCCAGTAAGGTTTATGAGGGGCTTGGAATCAGGTAACATTCTAAAAAAGTGCGACATTTCACACAATGAAGCATAAATTAGCATAGAGCGAAATCATGCAGAACACTGTTGGGCTTACGGGTAAGCAGCTTATGACAAAAGACTTTTCTGTGTGTTGAGACATGTACAATGGGTAGTGACCTTCTCCCATCCATTTGATTTGTATTTGCATAATGACATCATCCAAGAAGCAGTCATTTAATTTTCTTTTTTAAATATTGATCTCAAGGCATTTGTTAGATTCTATGGTTTGCTGTTTGTTCATGGATAAAACAATAGATTGTTTGTGAGGAAAATGTTTCTGAAAAACAGAACATCAAGACAGACGTCTGACTCTGTTGCCCCATTTCTGCATCTTGTGGGTAGGTTTTCACAGCTCCCCACCACAGAAATTTCACATCCTCCACCTCTGAACTTCCCACAGAACGATGCATCTCACCAGACAAGCCCACCTGCAGCTTCTGCAGAATGTCTGAGGTGCTGATGATGAGACAGGATATAATGAACTTCTTTATGTTCAGTTTAACAAGCTAGCAAATAAGATGCAGAGAATTATCTACCAGGAAATTAAACCTGAAAAGAAATCTCTGCTCACAGGGACAAACTGCTTGTCCGTAGTTGCTGGGTGTTGTGACAGAAAGGAAATGAGGTCTGTCTCTGTCCGATGTTTCCTTTAATGAGGGTGACGGCAGACATTCACCAACAGCCTGCATGTACAGTGCCTTCACAGTTGAATCAACACGGCAGGAACAGGATCTTCTGCTCCCTTTGTTTTCACGCAGCTGTGTGAACTCTGAGCGTCGAGAATTCATGAAAATAAGCTCCATGGACATGAAAATGGTCCTTCAGGATACAGCAGAGGATGTGAAGGAGAGGTTGCTGGTGCCCCTGCAGCCCCTCATTTTAATGTAAATGTGAGGCAGCCCTGTAGGTTTGTGCTGGGGGGGGGGGATGAGGGAACACAGCTGAGAAGATTCTTTGTGAGGCCTCCTGTAAATCTGTTCCCGGCACTGAAAACAAAGCTGACGTTTGTGATCGGACTGTTTTCTTTGTTCCTGTTTGTGCCTCAAAGTAGCAACCATCTAACCCTGTCTTCTGCTACCAGAAAATGCTGGGTACAGTGCAGGGGCTTGTGGGGGGTGGGGGGCACCACTGGTTGTGTTGTTGGTGATGAAGGGGAGTGGCCCCGCCGGGAGTTCTGTGTGGCTACAGGGGGCCTGTGTACATGGTGGCATGTGGCTGGGATTAAGAAATTTCAGTGTGGATTAAAATCTTTTAAAAGGCCTCCTTGGCCACCCGCTAGAAAAAGAAAGGAGTCCAAAGTTCCAGCACTTTTTGAGCAAGCACTCGGGGCCCATGGTCTGTGTGAGCAGGTACGTCCACCTCAACAGAAATGTATTTTTAAAAACAAGACTAATGCAAACTGTACTGCTATCACGGATGATTTAAAGCTGCTGTCAGGTGGATTTTCCTGCCTTTTTAAAGATGATTTGAACTGGAAAACCATATTAATAAGTTCATGAGATTATTTTTCATGCACTTTAGACCTAAATCACATTGCATGTGATAATGCAGGATTGTACATGAAGTCTTAAGTCAAATTAACATCCTTACACAGACAGTAATTTGAGAAGATAAATCTACAACTTTGTACCTATAGAAAACTACAATTACTGTTTTTATAATCCAGTAATAAATAACTGTTGTCAACATTTCCCCAACAGAACAAGCTTTTGTAATTCTTTAGCTACATCTGCACCTCTTCACCTTTGGAGTTTCCATTTACACTTTAGAAGCTAAACGGATTGAAATGAGAATGGCCACAGCTTACACTGCAAAAATTGAATCTAAAGAAAGCAGAAAAAAAAACATGTTTAAAAAAATGGCATCTTATCAAGAAAGTGTCTCCAATAGCAAAATCATCATAGTTTCAGAAAACTTGCCCAAGACACTAGATTTTTTTTCTTAAAAAGAGAATTCCTGGTAAGACAATTTTTCTTTAAATATCTAAATTCTTACCAATGGGGAAAGAAGTTTGACTTTGACTTATCTCTGTTTAGCAGTGTACAGTCAAACAATGGTGTCTTTATCGAAGGAAAATGACAAACAGCTGAGTCTGACCGGTGCCAAATTTAGGTTGATGTATAAAAAACACAAATAAATCAATTTATATTTACATATGTACATCTGTGGGACTACAATATTTACTCAGTTTATGATAATTTAATTTAAGGAAAAAATAAAACAGAAAGTTTGTTATTGGCAGTGCTAAAACAGCAAAAACTAATTTTTTAATCCCATTGTTGCTAATAGCCTAGCTAGCATGGTCTCTCCTCAGCACCATTTAATATCCACAAAACGTCCTCTATTTCAATTGTTGTTGTTTTTAAATTACTACTAATTGGTGTAGCATATTTAAAAGCATCTGTAAAACGTGTAATCACAATTTTACCTGCACATTGCCGCCAGCAGGACTTTGCCCAGAGTAGGTACCGGAACAGCGGAGTTCATTTCAATCCAGTGTGTTGCGTTTAAGGCCACATAAGGACGTGAAAAGCGCGGTAAATGACAGCTCTGAAAAGAAACTGCGGAGTAAAGACACTTCGGTGGATTGATTTGAGCTATTTCAGGCACACCATTTCGCCTAAGTATTTACTCCACTTAAATAGATATATTTTCGCCAGCATTATTGCATTTTTTGTGAAGTTATGCATATCCAAGCGCCTGCAGTTCCTGAAGGACTTTACATCACGCGTTTCTGGTTAGACCACGCCCCCAACGCCAAATGAGAGCCAAAAAGTTTTTTTTAAAATTCATAATTCAAAGTAATATGCAATTTTTAAATGACAATCCAATATGCAGTTCAGGCTTTTACTATAAAAATCAATTTTGCAATTTAGAATTCAACATTAAAATGTATGATTCAATATGACAATCTTAAAAAAATTGAATAAAAACTAAATCAATTACATTTTAAATTGTCATGGATTTTTTATGTCATAATTTAAATGACAATGCATTTTGCAATTTATACTTCAAAATGCAATTTGACCATTCATTATAAAAATGCATTTTACAATTTACTATATAATGTTTAAAAATGACAGTTCAAAACACAGTTTGCTTTAAATGTATTTTAAATTAACTTAAAATCGATTGCATTGTAAAATGCCATGCTTTTTTTGTGACAACATTTAAATGAAATTCAAAAGCAAAAAAAACCAAAACTTTTTCTTGTCTTCTTCCCGTCTGATTGTTAGAGGACATTTTTAAGCATGATGTATGAGGATATTTTTATAGTATGCCCAGAATGTATCCATCTATCTAAACAGATTAATTCACACGCATGCTTATCTATACAGCAGAACAAAAACATACTAGTGTAATTGTTTGAACAAGTGTAATGGTTTAGACTTAGCCTTTGTGTTGTGAGCCGATGTGTTAAAGGATCCTTGCAGACCACCAATTATGTATCAGTTTGAATACATCAGAGATGTTAAAATGGGTTTCCTAACAAGATTCTGGCACAAACATACTTCTGTGTTCCTGCAGATCCAGGATGTTCCAGCTGTTCCCTGGTCACATCCAACCAGTTGGACTCCGAGGCCATAAAACCCGTCTGGTGACCAAAGATGGGCACTGCAACATTGAGTTTGGCAACATTGAATACAGTAATCATTTTGCATACCTGGTGGACTTCTGGACCACGTTTGTGGAGATCCGTTGGCGGTTTGTCCTCCTGCTGTTTGTGGCTGCATTCACAGGCAGCTGGTTTGTTTTCAGTCTGCTGTGGTACTGGATTGCAAAGAGTAACGGGGATTTGGCTGGGCAGAACCATACCGAGGGACATGTCCAGTGTATAGACAATGTTAATGGCCTAACGGCGGCGTTCCTGTACTCATTAGAGACCCAGACCACCATTGGATATGGCGGCAGGGCACTAACTGGGCACTGTGCTGGCACAGTGGCTCTGATTGTCATCCAGTCTCTAATTGGAGTTTTCATTAACTGTTTTATGTGTGGTGTCATCTTGGCCAAGATCTCCTTACCCAAAAAAAGGGCGAAGACTGTCACCTTCAGTGACACAGCTGTCATCTGCTTGAAGAAAGAAAGCTTGTGTCTCCTCATCAGAGTGGCTAATCTTCGGAAGACATTACTGATTGGAAGCCAAATCTATGGAAAGCTGCTGAGAACGACAACCACACCAGATGGAGAGACCATTATCCTGGATCAGGTGGACGTTGACTTCATGGTTGATGCTGGGAAGGATAACTTGTTCTTCGTGTGCCCGCTCACCCTCTATCACATCATCAACAAATCGAGTCCTCTCTATGAGCTGTCGGCAGACACTCTTCCTCAGCAGGACTTTGAACTGGTGGTCTTTTTGGACGGGATGGCCGAGTCCACCAGTTCTTCCTGCCAAGTCCGAACTTCCTACATCCCTCAAGAGATTCAGTGGGGTTACAGCTTCCTGCCCATTATCTCTCGCAATAAGACAGGGAAGTACCGCGTAGATTTCTCCAACTTTTCCAAAAGCGTCCAGGTCACCACGCCTCACTGCATCCACTGCTTTCAGGCAGATGTGGACCAGAAGAACCACAACATCCACAGCAAAGATAGCCACAGCAACCAGCAGAAGCAGGGCATCGACAACCTTGGGTTCCAAATAATTGACATTCACAACCTGATGGACGTCACCAAAATGTGATATGCTGGCAGAGCACTGTTCACACGGTGTACGCCTCCAAATAAAAGCTGGCAAAGCTGCTTCCATCAGCTCAGTTGATTTGTTGTTGACTCTATCACTTTAAGCAGTAAAAAAAAAGCTGATCATGTCAGGATAAACTTTTAAAAAGAGCAGCAGTTAGGCTGCTCATTACGGTCAAACCGCAGTTGGGACTTTGCATGAATAAAGCGTAGAAACACTCAAAGGGTAAACAGTGAAAGGCACAGCAGGTTGTTCTTGAAAAGGTTTTGGCCTGAGCCCCCTCTAATGAAAGTTGCAGTGTGAAGGCTGACAAAGCAGTTCGCTCATTATTTTTACTTTATGACACAAATTCCTTCTGTGGGTTTTTTTCATGTTAAAAGATGTTTCAATAATTAGGAAACTTAGATGCCATGTTGGCCGGTCTGCATGTCATAACTGTAATGTAGCAGTGCAACGTCTCAGGGAAAGTAAAACTTTTTTAACTACAAACTGAAATATTGCCTGTCCTTGACTAAGTTATGATCCCACTCACTAAACTGTCATTGGGGCTTGTTGAAATGTTTTTACTTGCAGGATTACTAAGCAGTTAAGCAGACAATTTTCAGTTTTTTGTTTGTTTTGTTATTTAGGACAAATATCTCCATCTTTCACAGATTTGCTTTACAATCACATTTTGGAAGCAGATGCTCAGCGATTGAAAAATGTTTGTGTTTACCCCTCAAACATGTGACCACATGTTAGATGTTACATGTGGTCACGTGATCCACTTTTTTTTAATGAGAATCTGAAGAAAATAACGTTTTGGAAGCACACTGCTTCATTCTGTTCTAAAGTTAAATACTTTCACACTTGACCGCTTGTGTCACAAGCCCCTGGTGGTGATTTGGTGAACTCTATAGTCCCTTGTTTTTAGAGGATCTTAAAGTCCTATTCTGATCATCTTGTGATCTTTTAATCATGATTATGCAATATTTTTAGCCAAAAAAAAAAAAAAAAAAAACAGTTTCATTTTTTAGAACATAGTTTCTGAAGAGCGGCAGGAGTTCATTAGAAATTCACCTCTGAGTTGTGGGCGGAGCTGTTGGTGTGGAGCAACCCCAGCGCAGACGAGGAAAACAAAGACGTTCACGGATCTGTTTGTCTGCAAGTGGATGCATCAGAAAGGAGGGAGCTTGTGGCCCCGTCCAGCGTATTTTCTACGTCTCAAATATGATGTTTTTTAAACTGCATGTTTTTCCATCTGCTCCTGATTCACAATTTGAATAAAGAAATAATTAGAAAAATATCAATAATTTTATGTTTTTCATTTTGCACCGATTTACTTTTGTGTGATATTATAATAGTTTGTTGTTTAGAAATATTTAGACGGTAAATTATACTTGAATGCGTTGATAAACTCTTCTTTAAACACTGTTGATTACTAAAAAATAAATGCAGTTTTCTCTGATCATGCTGCTCTGAACAAAGGCAGTAAACAAATGACATCAGTGTTGTGACAGTTGCCTGCAGGCCACCAGAAGTCAGTTACACAACAGCCTCATTTGAGTATTTTAACATATTTGACACCGTCTGTCCCAGATCTGCCAGCAGTCTCTTTTCAGTTTGCTTCAGGCTTCATCCCACCAACTCTTGATGTTTTCGTTAACACCTCAGAGTGCACCAGAGACGTCAGCCTCTGCATGCATTTGTACAGCGGCCTGTCCATCTGTGGCAGAGCCAGCTAACTGCTCATTTAAGTCTGGCTACAACATGTTTGTCACGAGGTTTCAGAAACGGCTTTCATCTCCTCTGGATTAGCAGGAGCAAGTTAACTGGGCCTCATCTGCATAACAATGAAGAGAAGTGTTGGGGGAGATTGGCACCGTGAGGCCAATGCCGCTGAAAGGAAACAGCTACAGAAAGATGACGGCGCTGGGTGGAGAGCGGAGCGCTGTTTGGTAATCTCATAGAAAACTAATTACAGCAGCTTTCTTTACACTCAGCCTGATGAGAAGGGACAGCAACACAGAGCGCATGAGTACTCAACACATCCTAGAAATAGCGTGAAAGCACTGCAGCCCCTTCATAAAATATTAGCATCTGTTCTTTTTACTAATGAAGTATTACTCTGTAAACAGCATAACCTGATAGTTTATCAGATTATGATGGATTTAATTTCAGGAAATTGAATTAAGGCATCTTTGTTTTTTTTAGATCCAGCCTCCTGCTGGTTTTCTAGAAGTTCTGCCTTATCTGCTGTTGATTACCTGGATCAGGTGTGTTTAGCCAATAAGGAACTTTAGTGGCAGGTTGGTTAGATCATGTAGGATACCGGCCATCGATGCCTGGATCTGGATACCCCTGATTTAGATAAAGATTTTGTGTTTCTAAACATTTTTACCTTTAAGGTGATTTTTCCAGGAACTTCTACTTCAGCAGACGTCTGTCTTGAAGGTTTAAAAACCTGTTAGTTTTTCTGCAAACACAACCCTAAAAGTTAAAACACCACCATACATTTAAGTCAAAATCCTCAAAATTTTATTTTAAGAGGCTAAAGTGAAACAAATAAAAGAGAAACAAACTCCCTTTGAGTTGAAAATGACTTTTATTGACATTTCCTGGAGTAACACGAAAAGCAAATGAAAGTTTTCATGTAAACATGTTGTTTAAGGCCACTTGAATGTTGGAGTGTTTGCAGAAGTCAAAAGTACAGCGAGAAACTCGCCAGCAGTTTTTATCGGAAATAAATCAGCAGATTTCTCACATAAAGCTCAGCATGCAGAAGAACTTTCCCAGCAGCCTTCACACCGACTAACGCAGTTACCGTAGAGCCAACCGAGCTGTTGGTCGCCCAAAAAAAGGAATCCTATTCTGTAAAATGACTTAAATGAACTGAAAACTAGATTAAAAATATGCTGTTTATTACAATTTTTTGCTAAAAATAATATTTCGTGTCAGTCTAGAAATAAGGAGACGATAAAGATGTGAATCGCCTGCTCTCAGCCTGGCAGGCAGCGGTTTGAACGGAGGCGTCCTTTAACTCATCATTAAATGTTTAACTGGCGGTGCAGAAGCAGCAGCAGCTTCCTTTCATCTGTGCAGTGACCTCTGCTGTGCAGTTAAACTCTGATGGACCAACTTCAGGAGTCAGGGAAACGGTGTGGTAAATTTAGCCACGTTTCATTTTTTCACCACACAGATAACGGCAGTGGTATCAGAAGATGTGACACGCATGATGCTTATGAGGATGATAAGAGCTTATGGCTCTTGGATGCAAGCGTGGACGCTTTCAGATGCACGTTTTGGAGAATTTTACCTTATTTTTGTTGGTTTTAATGATGGGCACAGAAAATTTTGTTTTGGGGTGGGGGTGGTTCTGCTGCCTAGCTGGGGAGGGGCCAATAAATGGGTAACTTTTTAATTGCCTTCATTCACATAAATGATTTTATCAGTTTATTTGGGCAGAGGGTTGGCCTGGGACCCACCTTAGGTCCCCCCCACGATAGCTGTACAGGTCCACTTTTGGGGGTGTCCACACAGTGCCCACACTCAGCTAGAGTAAATCTTTCAGGGAATTAAACAGAGAAACTTTCAAAATAAAACGTCTGCAGCTACAAGTCATGAAAGTGTGAGAAAATTATTCCGAGCCACTCAAACACAGGTTCACCTCATGAGGGCGCTAAAGCTAAAGCTGCCTGGTTTCGTCTTTAGGGAGTGGACACAAAATATCATCTTCCAACCCATAAACCCAATTATTTCAGTCTGAACACAGTGATGGATGAGAGGCTGCCACACTCAACCCCCCAGCTAAATATACACAACATTAGCAGCTTTGAAGATAACTGCAGTCGGGAGGGTGGGGGGGGGTGACCGAGCTAAATCTACTGGTGTTCTCAATGACAGGACGGTACAGTGGATTGAGTTCAAGTCCACCTTGTGTTCATCTGGAAGCAGCAAGGCTTCACCAGACAGAAGAAAGGTGAGTACAGAACAGTGCACTCCGTTTGTCTTTAACACCCGAGCATTAGCTTCAGAGTTGAAGTTCTTGGACTACTGAAGACTTACTTACAAAAAACCAACATTATTATTCCAATAGTTTCTGAATCCATTGGAGTTATGCTGATTGATGAAACTGTTAAAAAGTTACGGCACGTCAAAAAAAGTGTTATTTAGGCGTCACCGGTGACATCTCAGGTGTTAAAGGGTTAATATTTTTACCATGTCGTGTTCTCATCACTTTAAGAGGCTCATGCTGGTTTAAATGACATAAAAGCTTATTATTCCTGACTTTTAAAGCTGGATCGGCATCTTCTCACCACACTGACAGGTGGGGAGATTTGTGGGGTCGTCATTTTTCCTCCCAGAAGAACAGCCGATATAAACCTGTGACCTTTCAGCCGTTCAATAGCCAAGAGAACCAGTACTGGAAGGAAAGCTGAACATATGAGGCTCATACTTTCTGGTTTAATGCTCTGCCTGTAATAAAAGATCTAAAAAGGTCAAATTTTCCTGCTTTTTGTGGTGATCTACGGCAGAATGAAAGTCCTCGAATTGGGTCTCCAGTTTCTTCGTTTCCTGAGCTGATAATAAAAGTTTCTCTCTGGTGAGGTTTTCTGTCGGCTGCAGCTTTGGTGACGAAGCTGTCAAACCACAACAATAAGAGCTAAAAATGTCTGAAAGTGGGTTAGAATAAATACACCGACAGAAGGAAGCAGCTCTGCTCTTTAAGTCTCTTGTCTCGTCCAAATCTTCTTTTTTACTTGTCTTAACAAATCCAGTCATCATCTCCAGCATGTTCAAAATGCGGCGAGTTTTTTACCGCGAACCAAAAGAACGACCCTGCAGTTTCATTCTGACCTGCAGCAGCCCTGGATCGCAAGGACCAAATAATTTTTACAATTCTTTTGTTCTGCACCTTTCAGCAAAAAATTCCACAAACTCAAAACCTCAACAAAATTTGCAGACACCAAGTACGCCGTGAAAATGAATTTTAGACATAATGAAAGGACCCCCCACACACAAAAAAGAGGACATCACAGTGGGAGAAACTGTCAAAAAACAAATGGGGTCAAAATCACTTATGGGGCTAAAAAAAAAAATTCAAAATCCACTAATGAAACAAAAATACACCTGTCATTTTCAGGGATATCCAAAGGAAGTTTTAAAATTATTATGGGATGGCCCCTAGGACTTAAGGTTAGGCGGCCATTTTTTTTGGCAAAATGGGAAATTTTGCAATTTGTGCAATTTTGCCCAACATGGAGAAGCAAAATTTTGCTCCAGTGATCTTCATAAAAATTCACACACACGCCGCCAGGTTGACTCAACAACCACAACTGAAGTTTTATTGACCTTTGACCTCAGGTGGCCTCAAGCGGCCGCCATCTTTAATTTAAAAGTATAAAATTAAAAAATTCCTTTTCAACCGGTGAGGGAAGGTCCAACGCACAATGACACACATTACAAACTATGCTTTACTTTTAAGTTTTTTTTGTATTTTACTTACACAATGTAGAACATTGATTTTATCTGTAGAAAGTGCTATCTAAATAATGTTCCCATAAAAATGATGAACTAACCTTTCTGTATGTGTATGTGTCATTTTAGGGTTTTCTCTTATCATTTTCTTTTTGCTAATTTAAATTCCGACAGCCCACAAACGCTGCATTTTGGCTGAATGTAGAAGCAGTCGCTTCGTTTAGTTGGTTAGTCACTGAGCAAAATGGCGGCCTTTGATGTTCCTTAAATATGAATGAAGGAATCAGCCGTGGGAGCTGAGGCGACTCTGATGAGGAGCTTAGTAATTTGTTTACTATAAATCCATAAACTGTTTATACTGGAGGCTCCAGGGAATTAAGGAAATCAGCACTTTAGATCTGAGAGAAGCTGGCGTCATGTTTGGTTTGGTCCTGCTAACAAGCTGCTTGATGGTGAAGCAGAGGCATCCACGAGCGTGCCCGGATTTAACCAGCTGATCAGCCTCAGCATACTCTGCAGCTTCAGGAGATGCTGTTCTTTATCACATGCTCCTTTTGGAGTGAACTCTGAACCTCTCCTGTGTTTGTTTCACAGGACGCTCGTCTGTGGGAAGGCTGCTGGCACCAGTCTTGGTTAGGAAAGTCTCTTTTCCTTTTTTTAAACAGATTGGAAAAAGAAAAGCACAGTTGCAGAACAAGCACTTTACATTTACTAACACATCCAGTCGCACAAGAATCCTCACGCATGAACAAAACCCCCGGACAACATGTAAGATTCAAAAAATTCAAGAACACGACAAGAAGCATCCCTACCACCGCTGCTTGGTGAAATTTTGGGGCCAAGATGGGATGTTTTTTTTTCTTTTTTTTTTTTTTTTTGGGGGGGGGGGGGGGGGGGTGGGGGGTGTATTTGGTGTCTCGGCTCTGTTTATGGTAACAATCAGAGCTGGTCTCAGAAATATCCATTCATCAAAGGCAACCTGTGTTTTGCAGCCATACACATTTTACCATTTTCCCTCCTCTAACAAACCCGGTTCAGCATAGCTCTGGTTACCATCCACACTTTGAATCGGGTGTTAAAGTAAAAACAAAAAAACCAAAAAAAACCCCTGCAGGTCAGGTGACTCCAGAACCAGAGTTAAAAACACAAAACGTGCATCAAAACATCAAAAATCTGCAGAAATTTGACAAATCAAAACAGAAATCAAACTGAATGGCGAGCTCATGAACGGAGAAGTAATGCATTCAGCGTTTTGGCAGTGAGACCCATCCTTAGACACAACGATCTGTCAAACGTGACGTCCACAAAGGCCAGCTCAGCCTCCATCTGTGCTCATGAAGCGGTGCTGCATGTAGACCCTGAGTGGACACTGAACTGCATGTTGAGAGCCGGTGCCTGGTTGCATCAAACTGCCTTTAATAACTTTTTTGCACCTTTATTTTTTCTAAATCCTACAGGAAGGCGAGCGCTGAAGGTTCAGGAAAAACTCAGCAGGGGGAGGAGCTTCATAATGTATTTTCTGAGAAGCATGACTTTATTGAACATGACGTTCATCACTGATCTGAACCTTCCATTAAAATGGGCAGACTGAATAAAAATTATAAATGCAGAAAAGAGCGACTTCATGCTGAAGATAAATAGACTTGAAATGACCACAAACAGCCGTTAAAAACACAATAATGTTTGTGAAGCAGCAAATATAAACTGTAGAGTTTATCTGCAAATAAATGAGCGGTGAAATCTTTTTATCAGACTCCAGAGCATCAGGATTCTGCACGATTTCTGCTTTGTCTGAGCAGAAACCAGAGTGGAAGTTCTCTCTTTTTGGAAAAATTCTAACGTTTGTCTTTTCTGACTCTGGCGACGGAAACGATTCGTGTTTGGAAGGAAACTAAAAACCTGCAAGTGAGTTTCAGGATTTTCTGCTGCACAATCATAAAGATGAGCTAAAGTTTTTGGAAAATGCCAATCATTTAAAATCATTTGATTCAAATTAAAAGTTTGACTTTTGAACAAAGAAAAAGCTAAAATGTGCAAAAAGAAGCCATAAAAGCATCACTTGTCCTTAATGATCAAGTCTTTTATCAGACCCTTGTTCTATTTTTGGCCTGTATTTTCTGTTCCACACAAAATACATTCAGAAAAATGTTTGTCGTTAATTTACAAAGGCAAAAAAAATGAAGTGGACGAATGTGACAGTTAACAATAAAGTGACGAATTGGAATCAAAACGACACTTTTTTAAAGTTCTGGAGCAGATCGCAGCACATGTGGAGAACCACCCTTGAAAAATAAATCCCTTTCTCACTATTCCGCATGAAAATAATTATGTTATTGTTTTTTTAAGCAGATTCTGTTTGATTTAGAGCAACCAGGCACTGGCCTGTAAAAGGCATTTTCATGTACTTTGTCGAGCTGTAGTAAGCATGCACTTATGAGTTACTTATGAAGGAATGCACGTAAAAGAGCAGAATCTTGACAACCCAAAAATCCAGCACCACCGTCTTTGAGTTCTGCAGGGTGTTTGGAGGCGTGTGGGGGGGGGGATGAAGCGGAAACCTGAACCTGCTCCTGTTGGGCTCTGACTCCAGAAGTCAGTAAAAGACTTCAGTAAAACAAAAAGCCGTTTAAAATGGGATATAGGGGAATAAATAGCTGAGCTGCAGCACTGCTAATGAAACCGAAAGGCAGGAGGGCTTTGAGTTATCGACTGTTACTCCACCCCGCTGCAGACAATGTTAAGTTAAAGTCGGGGAATAAATACCACCTGCTCTGTTTTGCAGTCCAAACGCGAACAGTCGGATCCAGAAACCGGATCGGATGAGAAACAAAGCTGCTCCACATGAACGTCACGTCACTGCAGTCCGTCATCCAGAGCAACGACGCCTTGCGTCTGACAAAGCCGCTCTGTTTCACGCTGCACCAAATAACAAAAGCATCCTTTTCATCCGTCTGGAGTCACATGTGCTTCACATCCGACTGTGTAAACTAGAAAAGCAATATAATAAAATAGACAACTCTAATTCTGATTAGCGGCGGCGCTTGTTTGGGATAAAATCCAACACGGAGAGGCTAAACAAGCTCCAGATGTTGAGTGAGATCCCAGCGTCACACAGAGGGGCCATCAGATGATCATTTCAAAACCACCAGCAGGCTGATAGATTTGGGCTTTTTCTTTGTGCTTTCTAAATGAAAGTTATAAGAAATGACGGCTTCAGAGGAGAGTTGCAGCTCCTCTTCCTCTCTCAGTCGTGATGAAGAACAGAAAGGAAGCTGCCTGTCTCTGAGGAAGCCTCCGCTGGCGTGATCGTGACAGCTGCTGTTGGAGTTCAGTGCCGGTCTGTCTTTTGCCGCTCGCTGTCTTTATCGGTACGGTGGTTCTGGCTGCTGAGGGTTCGGCCTGTAAAGCTGCTGCACTCTCACCGGCCGGCCGTTTGCCCGCCAGCCGCCCGGCAGCTGCCCGATGACCCTAAGGCCCACTGGTTGGCCGTGTCCCGGGAGGGGGTTGCTGGGGCTGAGGATGTGGGTCTGTCCCACTTGGGGTTCGGCAGGTGAGCTGCTACTTGGAGGCGCTGAGGCTGGGGGGGAAACGGGGTAATGTGGGAGGAGGATGGCGGGCGTGAGCCCGTAGCGTACCTGGAACACCCTAAGAGGTCCCTGTGCCATGAAGCCGTTGGGCCTCTGAGGCTCTGGAGGCAGCTCAGAGTCCTTCTTGACCTCTGGGACCTCCTGGCTCTCCTCTGCTCTCTTGCTTCTGCACGGCTGCTTCCTGGCACGAGTCGCCTCTTGCATTTTCTCTACTTGAGCCCGTCGGATGTGGTAGGTCTTCCTGGAGCTTTGGAAGGAGTCCAGGAAATCATCCAGGCTGACATTACCCTCCATGAACTTCTCCAGCAGCTCCTTTGAAACAAATAACCCAGAATTAGGAGACAGGACAACACATAAAGAGCAGGAGTCCAGCTAAGGAGACCCGCTCCACCAAAGCAATTAATTAATTCATGGAATTAATAAGAGATTCAACAGAAGATTACATTAAATTCCTTCTTGTATCCATGTGCTCTTAAAGCTTTCAGTCAGCCTGAAACAGGCTTCACTTCCTTCATATAAACATGTCATTGTAACCCCACAAACACGTTTCCAGCATCATCATAAAACCACCATCTTTTAATCAGCATTTGGATTTTTCCTTCACTGCAGCTCAAACATTTTGCTGAGATCTTTGGTGATTTTGTTCATCCCCCTGCCAAACAGCTGAGCAGGCTGGGTACCTAAAACCAGTCTGGTACCTCCTTTTCTAACTGGGCCAGGCCAGATGGTCGGAGGCCCTTGGGTCATTCCGGACGGTCCTGGCTTCAGGGAAAACATGTTGGAGTGAATGAGCTTCACTGCTGCCTCCTCCATCTTCCCCACGAGTGAAGGTAGATTTGGAGTTAAGGGGTAAACAAAGCAAGGGCTTGAGCCACAGGGGCAGTGAGTCAGTTTCAATGAAAGCAGGTCGTTTTTTTGTGGGTAAACAGAGACTGATGTAACTGCCACTAGGTGTATCAAACAAGAGCAGCTCAGATGCTCTAAATGTACAGTTATATAACTGGAAACCCCAGGTTAAATAGAGTTAAACAAAATTAATGTACAATATATTTCCATTTAGCTGACCTTTGTGGGAAAATCTTACAAACCAAAGTGTAAGAAAAAAAATAGCAACATGCAAAACGCAGTGTTTTTCTAACTGTCTTATTGCAACTTAAAACAACCGGATATAAGAAGGACCTTTATAGCAGATCCATTTTAACCCTTTAACACTGCAGCTTCTTTCAACTTTCATAATTATTCTACAGTTTTCAGTTGCAGATGATTCTGCCCCACAGAAAAGCAGCTTTGTGTTGCAATGCAAAAATCATACGAAAAGCCGCTTTTCTCTGCATCAGAATCAGCTGATCCATGTTGATCGCATAAACGGTCGAAGAGTTACGGTATGTCAAGGAACATGTGTCACCGGCGACATCTTCAATGTTAAAGGGTTCGATCTCTCCGGATGGCAGCCATAAATATCAAGTACAACTGGCCACCAGCAGCCAGGTAGCCCAGGGGTGTGTAAAAAGTGAGCCATTCTGCATGGCTGACAGCTGCTTGACTACCGCCACCTACATTCATGACCACGACAAATACTTGTTTTGAATAGAGTGGCGGCACGACATCTTGAAGATTCTGCCGATGCCTCCCCATCACGCGGTGACAGTTGTATTTGTGAGCATAGCATTAACATAAGTTTTGTCAGCAAATCTGTCCTCTGCGAAGAGGCATGATCAAACAAACCTTCACAGCTCCAATAGTGTCCGTAAAAAATAAACTGCATCCACTGCTGCTGCCTGCTTTAATAGTCATTTATGCATGAGAACTGGCTACCATTGTTCACAACACAAAACACACGTCATTACCATCCTCATGCTACTTCTTCAAAGCAGCACAGCAGACACATTTAAGAATTGTACAAATCAAAATCAACCTTGCTGGGTGCTGTCATGCCCTCCTGTGGCCTGCTTGGCATTGCCATTTTTTTCTATTCCCACAGAAACTCAGAATACAGGAAGACAGAAGACTAACACAAATTCCTGTTTGCCTCCATCCTTGTTGGCACTCGACAGAAGTCTGGCTGATAAGTTTAATTTTTAGAAATGTAGGGAAAAAAAGACCAGAAACTTCAAAGGGTTTGATGCTTGTTTGACAAAGAGGCAGAGAAAAGACAAGCTTTTCCAGATTTTACACAACCATAATGACTACTGGGGGGAAAGCAAGAAGAGGTCGTGCAAGTGGTTGTGCGTCGTAGGCTTGTTGCTAATGAAAACCATGAAAATCAAGACTCCATTCTACTGAATCAATGAATCTGTGCTGCAGAGTGGTGGATGACCGGGAGCTCAGAGACGGCCATCGATCCTGAGATCAGATTAAACCTAGAGAGGAGTCGTTTAAAGCTGCCGTTTATCAACAGACAACAATAGAAATCATGTTCAGTCAAACCGTTCTGACTTTTGCATTTCCTTACATCTAATAATAATCAAAGGACAATATGAAACATTTAGATGATTCTCCAACCAAGCGTTTCCCGAGTAATCAGTCAGTGAAGCTTAAGCCGGCTGTTGGCTTATCAATCAGAGAGCAGCCGATTCAATGACTAAGTCATGAAGCTATTGATTGCAGCTGGGTGAGAGCAGGGAGACCAGACGCTGGATCAATGCGAGCCAGCAGCAGCAGCGTGGGCCTCATCGGTGCGTAAACTCCATGAATATCCTGATTGGGACCAAAGGGGACACCGGGCGATCATAATGCACTCCAGACGTCTGCAGATTTGAGGAAAGTGGCATTTTCCAGCTGTGCTTCTTGGACATTGAGTAATCTGCAGAAATAAATTAGAAAACCCTTTCCTGGGTTGATTTTACCTGCAGCATAAATAATGTCGTGTCACGGGGCTTCTTAAGTCACTTTTTTTATAGAAAGCATGGAGTAAAGTGCTGACTTTAACCTCATTTCAACTTTAACACTTGGAAAAAGATTTTATCTGAACAGAACTACTTGATTTAGATGAGAAAAGATCAAATAAATAAGGCAACCACTTGTGAATGAGCCACATTCACGCAGCTGAATGTGATTATTATTGTAGGACTGCAGAGTTTTAGCTCTTTGTGTCAAACACCCACCGTCCTGATGAAGATAAATGATGCAGAGAGCGTTTGGATAACCAACTCCTCACTTTTTATTCCAAACAGACTTTGCTTAAGTCTACTTTTAGGGAGTTTTGTTATTGCAGTCCATAATAAGATCAGTTCAAACACTGATGGTGTGGACTGTGCTGAACAGACTTTGCAGCAGTAGCTTTCCTTCAGGCTTGGAAGTTGTCTTGATCTCCGTGATTGCTGTGATGAACTGGAACCAAAACCTCTCAATTCTTGTTTTTGAATGCTGCCGCTTGTGCTGCACACAGGATTAGATCCTTTCTTTTCTACAAGGTCACATCTCTGTTCCAGCTTGACGGTCTTGGAAAATTGTTTGAATCAACAGTGACAGCAGCGCTGCCGATAATCTCTGCATTATAAAACACCATAATTAGGACTCCGACTTCAAAAGCTCCCAGTTTTGATCTGGAATGCCTTTAAGACCTCAGATCTTCATGAAAGCATCAACTCAGTCAGTCTCCTCTGAATTACACATGCCAGAGAGGAAATCTGGCACTGCAAAGCAAAGCAAACAATCTAATGTCACACGGCGAAGACGTCCACAAGCCTCGAGAACGCTGCTATGAGCTGAGTGGGTCAGCCTGAGAGCTCCAAAGAGCAGATCAGGATGTTTAATCTACATCAACATCCAAAAACAAGTGTGTTTGTGTTTTGTTCAATGCAGCTCCACTTTGGCAGTACCACAAGAGCTGAGCCTAACTGAGAGATGTCCAGGTGAGCTGATGGGACCCAATGTGAACCACAGGTGTTGACTTATTCTTTTAAAAGGTGTAGCTGTGAGGAGAGCAGAATCAGTGAAGAGACTTGCATCAATCTGGCCTACAGGCATGTGAAAGCAAGCGCATTGTGGATAAACATGTCAGCATGAGTCTTTGGACTCAGCTGCTTGCCACAGTGAAGACCCTCCTTTCACAGTTGGGTTTAACAGACATCTGAGAAGGCATTAGACACTTAAATGACATCTGGGAACGTCAAAGAAATGCGAAATAACGTGAATCCAGAGCAGACAGGCAGGGCCGTTTCCATCTGGGTGCACTGTCATCTTACCTCTGACTGCTCCTCAGCTCGTCCCACCTCCTCCTGCAGGAGGTTCTGCGCTGTCTGTAGGCTGTGCTTCTGTCCGTGAGCATCTGCAATGACAGTGCAACATCACTGACGCATGTGGAGTGATGAAGATGAAGCACGACTTCACTGGAGCTGGAGGACAAATCCAGAAACCAAGAAACCGCGGCAGAGAAAATCCTTTTCCAAATCACTTGAAGGCTTTTTGGATGTGCTGATGAGGGGGCGGACACTTTTTGAGCTTTAAAAAATGAATAAAAAGAGGAAATATGCAACTTTGACTTATTTTGGGAGACAGGTTGCTTTTTCATCCGACCACAGATCTGCATCCCTTCAGTGTTTTCCTGATCCACCATTTAGCTTTAACCACGAATAATGCTTTTAACCAATACAAAGACGTCCACTTAAATTATTCAAGCAACTTTGTACAAAAAAAAAAATCCAACTGCAAACTTTAAACAAAACAACTGAACGGTAAGAAAAGGGCTTTAGAGCCAAACAAAAACATGAAAAAACAGCTAAACTAAAACACAGTAGAAGATAAATATTACAAGATATAATCCTTGTTTGGAAGCTTTCCTTTCATTTATCTGAAGCACATCAACACCACAACAGTGATAAACATACAACACCAAAAACTCATCTAAAACAACTGAAATCTTTTCAATTTAAGGCTGTTTAAGAACAAAAACAGTTTCTGTGGTGTTTACTTTCCACCCAACAGTAACCGTCCTGCCCTCAATACCCTGAGATCTGGAAATATGAACTAAAGCTAATAAAACATCTAAATATCCTTAGTGTGGTCACCCAAAGGCATGAACAGTTCTTTTCTTGTTTTGTGTTGTCTGTACTTGGAGCTTTCAGAAAAAAAAAACACTTCCTGCTTTAATGTTTAAAATCAATTTCAATACAAATTACTTTCTCTTTATAAACAGGCAAAAAATGTTTTAATCCAAAGCAGCAGCAGGTTGGAGCTGAACCAACAGGGAAAACGCTGAAATTATAAACATAATTTTAATTCCTGTAAAAAAAAACAATACAATCTACTGTGCTTGAATTCAATAAAATATTAAGAGAAAAATAATTTTTCATTCATTCCATTGAAAATTCCAATGAATAAATGAATTTTTGGTTTAAGCTGAACTAAATGATATAACATACATGGCATTATGGTTTTTCCTTTTTGATGAGCGAGCCACCAGAAAACTAAAGAAAACAGATCAGTGCATCACTGAGACAAGTAATGAAAAATACAAATAATTATTCATAGAAAAATCGTTTTTGCTAAAAGACCAATGTTAAAACACAAAAATATAAAACCCCCAAACATCCCATTTGTGGATCACACCAGAGCCTGCACCAAGTCCTCCGCAGCTCGTATAGGCGTCCTTCCAACCCGGCGCACAAGTCCTGATGACCCGCTATTTTCACTTTCTGCCTTTTCTCTATTTATTTTTAAAAATTCACACAGGATGCAAAAATGAACCGAAGTGACACCCTGCTGCTTGTCTCTACGCCAGAAGTGCTCAATTCTGATTAAATCTTGTATTTAGAGGAATTGAATGTGATTTCTGGATGTTTTGGTTGAAAGCGACGCCTTGTGTTTTGGAGAAGGATTTCCCGGCCCAGCTTTGCCGATTTTACAACAAAGAAGGAACTGGAGCAGTCTCAGCGTGTCTGCACCTCCCATGAATCACGCCCAGCAATCTTCCAGAACAGGCCTGACCCATCTGACTGCAGAGAGCGTCCAGTCCCTGCCAGAGACGATGTGACAGCCACGCCATTCCCGACAAATCATACCGGTTTCAGCAGAGACCGCGGGGCAAAGAAAGGTCACAGTAATGATGCTAATAACTGAGCCCTGCGGGGACGTTTCCACCCCGCCCATCAAAGCCAACACATGCAGGGGGCGGGGGCGCATGTGTGTGGTTGCTTTTCCAAACATAATGTTCTCAAATCCTTCACTCACATCTTTGCAAGAGTTGACCAAAAGAGGTTTGTGGTCTGTGAAACGCTGCAGCATCAACAAACCTTCAGCCTCCTGCAATAATAATCTTTCACTGCACCACGCAATGAGAACATCTGAGCCCGCTGAGATACGAAGCAGCCATGCATTAAGGAGCAGCCCTGTTCTTGACCTAACGCTGCCCGTGCTGGGGGAGGGGCTGTGGCGAGAGATGATGAGTGCACAAACAGTTGGACAGCAGCTGGGTGTGACCTACATTTGGGGTGGTGATGGGGAAGAGGAGCCCCGGGGCCTCAGGAGGACGGTGTCGGAGCCCCACATTTGTCTGGAAGCTGAGATGAGACCATGAGCAGCATGGAGGACGTGAACTTCAAACATCCTGAAGTCTGCAGGTGACTCAAAGCCAATGAAGCTCACATCGCATCCTCTCTATTGCTTTTAAACATCTATTTTTTGGTCACTAAATTGGGTTCGGGTCTGGAGGAGGACACCTCCAGCGGGGATGCTCAGACCTCCATCTCCTCAGCTTTTTTTTTCTAGCTCTTCTAGGGATACTGGAAGGTTTTCTGGATTTTTGCTAAACCCCAAACTGTTGAAGAACCCACTCCAAACTCCATCCAGATCCCTGAATTTTAGTCCATCTCTTGGGTCAAAGGTGAGGAACTGAGATTTACTGGTAAATTAAAAGCATCTCCTTCCAAACTCCCCACAACAGACCAGTAGAAAGTCCTCATAGCTGCAGACAAAACCCCTTTGATGAGAGTCCAACGCCTGCACCTGCAGACGGGAGTCCTCGCTAACAATCTCATTGGAACTCTAACATTTGAGATTAAAGATTAAGACTGAGTTTACATGCAACCGACAGTTTCAAACATTCAGGATGTTCAATAATCCATTCCTCTTCAAGCCTTAGTTTCAGTTGCCATTTACAGGTGGATACGGGCCGTCTGCAGGTGAAAAATAGACAAAGAACTCTGAACAGGTATAAACTGATGAATTGAACTCCAGCTGAGAGGAAAAGGATTTTGTCTTCACTCATTTCTGAATCCTGAGAAGCAGCAAAGCCACATGGGAAATTCCCACATTAGCCTACTTTATATTAAAGTTTGAAGAAGACGGAACTAAAGTGTTATGACTTTGATACCATTTACGTGAGTCTTTCTTTATTAATGGAAGCTAATAAATGACTTATACGTTTCTAACACGAATCTTAATGGTTTTGAGCTCAGACTCCTCATGTTCACTGTTCAGAAAATCTCAGAGATGCAGAACGTTAGTTTCCCACAACTCCAGTTCCTATTTTTGTTTCTCAGCAGAATGAAACTGTTCTTTCTTATGCAGCCTTGGTTAGAATATACGTGCACCGAGTGTTCTCTGAAAACTAAAACCAAAAAATAAACAATAAAATAAATGTTACTGCTGAAGTTTGACACATTGTTTTATTTAAGTAAAAAGAAGAATGTTGGCAGATGTGTATATTTTATTTAAATGTACATTTTAATAATCAATAACTAAAGTTTAAATGTCAATATTAAGGCTTTTCTTGATATTTCTCTGCGTGTTGTGTCTTTTTCGCATTAAAAAAATAAATTTAAAGGTTCAATAGCAAAAAATGTATTTAACAAACTGCACAGCTAATTAATTAAAACTGTAGTTCTGCTTTAATGCAACATAAATATATCATCCACATAAGCCTTTTTTTGATTGCAGACATGTTGCACAAAGTCTTGAACTTAAACTTTGCAGACTGTGACATCTTCGTCAGGCTCTAACATTCGCTCCAGCACAAACAGCGTCTTTGCTTTGGGGTTTGCAGACATGATCTAACTTGTCTGTTGCCTTTTTGTCATTATTCTCTTCTTAAATAGCAAAAAATAGGGGAAAAAAGTCTTTATTGCTTTCAGCGGTGAACATTTTTTGGGGGTTTTTATTGTGACAAACATCTCTTCAGCTGAAATCTTTTAAAAACCTGCTGCTCTAAGTCGACGACACGTTACAGGATTTAGAATAATCTAAGAATTTTGAAAATAATACATTTCTACAGTTTCCATGGCAACCCCTGCATCTTTGACCCTTCAGCTATTAAAAGCGGAGTAGAAGAAGAAGACGACGATCTGATGTGAGTATCAAATAATATGCGTACAACAGCTTTTAGGCGGAGTGAATGTGCAGGTACACTGCACCGTCTCCAGCCGAGTCGCCTCCTGCATGCCAAGAGGAGAAGTTCCTCTGGAAAAATGAAGCACTGGTGAGAGAGTGAGTGAGGTGACTCAAGGTCTTTTTCTTTCTTCTAATGTCGCAGAATCACACCAATACAGATTAGTGAAAGTATGTGGATAGAACCAGCAAAAGAGCTCAAGCTCGCACTTATTTTAGCTTTACGGGTGGCCCCAATGTTTTTTATTTAAAATATTCTGCATAACTAAGTTTATCTGTAATGAATATATTAATCACAGCCCTGAGCTCCGTTGTATGGCTCACAGGCGCCACCTGCCCACCCTGACCGTCTCCCTTTGACCTGATGTCACTGGCTGAACGGCTGCAACACGCCCCTCACTGTCGCATTCTGGCCGAGCTACCGCGGTCAAAGCTGCACGTGCGTGACAAATTAATTAAAAAGTGACATATTTTCAAAATGGCAGCTTTTCTGTTTGTTTTCTTCATAGCAACCATTTTATTTTTTGGCTTCCTGGGAGTGATTAACATGTTTAAGTCATTTTTAGAAGAATTAGTAAAAGTTACTTTTTGGATTACCTTGGCAACTGAGGTTTTTGTTAACTATGCCCACATTTATAGTGTGGTCATTTCTTATGTCATATCCTTTTGTAAAAAATTTTTACAGGATTCTGGTAAAAAAATGTGTGTGCAACAGGGGAACGCCACCTTTGCGAGCTTGCCACACGAACGCTGTTCAAAATGTACAAACTTACATACAAACATCTTTTTCTCCTAGTGGCTTCCCAATGATGCATAAGGAGTTAGGAGGCGATTGAACAAAATCCCAAGGAGGGGTGTAAATATGTACGTGTGTTTTGGTTTTGAGCCTCAATCAGTTTTTGCCCAACGTTGATGTTCACCGGGTAGTAGGCGTGGGCAAAGTTTGAGTTTTCAAGAACGCGGTGGGGATTTTTGCTCAAACCCACAGGGAGAAAGAAGAATTGTGAAAACATTCTTCTGGTCCTTGCAGTCCAGGACCGCTAGAGGAAAGAATAAACTGAGGAAACCAGTGAAATCCACAGCAGCAACAGTAAGACATGCAATGGAAAATGTCAGTGCACAAAACAAAGCAATCAACACTTTTTTACTTATTTGCAAACACTTTATTGCACTTTAAAGGGAAATGTCAGCATCAACTCCCGTCTAGGATTTCGGTAATTGTAGGTGTCCAGATGTCGGTATGACATGAAGCAATTAGCTTTCAAGTGGCAGAAATTTTCCAGAACGCAAAGAACTGATAACGTCCTGGTCTGTCACCGTCATGGCCTCCAGACGAAGGAACATTTGATTAAATAATCAACAGCACAGCTGCTTAGAAGAAAACGCAAAAGGATTTTTAAAAGACAGAAAAGTTGTTTTTCCTCCCTTAAGCTAAAGTTTGCATGACAGTTCTCCATCAAAAGACCAGAGCCCTGAACTCGTCTCACATCACACTTTGTAGGGAGTGACAGCTCTGCGTCATTAGAGGTTTTTAGAGCCACTGCAGCATAATCAGATCATCTGTCCCACGCCAGCGCGTCTCATGCCCGCAGATGTTCAGGCAGCTTCAGAGTCAGCATTCAAAGCTCGTCCAGTGATTCGAGACGAAGTGGAGTCCAAACACGCATCGTGTTCTTATCAGACCGCTGCTGGGGGAACGCTGATGGATGTGGCAGTTTCCCTGAATGCACGGGCGTGGGGGGGTCCGAGCCTCAACATCTCTGCAAACAGCTGATGTGGACATCTCAAAGGCTCCTGCCAACGCTGCTGGAGTCCCTCTGTGTGAGCTGAGATAATGTCAGGGAAAAGTTCACCTCTGTCACAAGCCGGAGAGGGAAGAGGGAATCGTTTAACCGGATCAGCTGTGCGGTTTCAGGCACAGGCTTTTAAATCAGATCCACACTGCTGTTTACGGACCTCACAGGCTCTTCTGACGCCCTCAGGAAAGATCTCTCCACTCCTCCTGGTCTCACTTCATCCTCGCGTCCGGCTTATACGTCACAGTGATTTGTAATCGCTCCGGAAAAAAGCACATTTTCACTAAAAAATTAATTTCTCTGCAACTACATCTTCAGCTACATTTGATTAAGATAGGAAGCATGTAGCAAATCATTTCAAACTGTCTGCAGGCGAAAAACAGCAGGGAAAACCTGTACGGGGCATGCACGACATATCAGTCATAGGCTATGTCCAAAGTCCCATCCGACTAACTACTAAAAAACCATATAGTGGATAACTATCTAGTGTCCTGGATTTTAAAAGCAATTAGAGCACCATGCTCAATACTTCTTTCTTTTATTTTTTTAATGTTGAATATGACGCCACTGATTTAACAAAGCGAATACCTAATCAATACAAGCATGTTATGATGACTATTTATAAATCCACTGTGATCTGATGATGAAAATATTTATAATTTACTAAAACATATACATTTACATGCATTTTTTGCAATGCATTGTGGTCTATATTCCCCAATATAGTGAGCATTGACACACTAATTTTTCGCAGAGAATTCTGGGAAATTTCTATGGCACTCGATTTTGCAATATGTAGTAGGTAGTGAAGGAATTCGGTCATAGCCAAAAACACAGCCATTTTTCAGTGAGCTTGAAGAATGATGAACATTATTTTCTACAGGCTTGCTGTGGGCGTAGCCTAACAAATACTTCACGATATACTTACCACACGCACTAAAATAGTACGTTTCATTTTCTACGTTGTCTCTTAAGGTGCCGCTTCTCTCTACAACCCTCCACAGATCCGGACAACCCAAAACCCACAGCACTGTACCGGTCAACACCTGCACGGGTTCATGTGACTAAGGCTTTAAGAAGCTTGTCTTCTACTGATTCTCTGCAGGTTTGTGCTGCAGAGTCTAGTGCACCACGAAGCAGCAGAAGCATGAAGAACAAAGTTCACAGACTGCATGCATTTGTGGTCTGGAGAAAAAAACTAATTTAGAAAATGACAACAGGAAGAAATCCCAGCAAGACCCCAGCAATGCTCCAACAAACGTGCATCATAAACAAAATCCCCACACGGAAGGAAATGAGATAAAGGAAGGCGGTGCATCACTTTTTAGGCTGTTTAAATCACTATGCCCTGTTCAGAGGCAATGGACAATCTCATGCATGTATGCATATCTATGCATTCTTTGAAAGTCATAGAGCTGCTTAGTTGTGGTCGAAAAGGTACGGGGGCTGTGCAAAAGAATGAAAAGGAAAGCTCCCACAGTGATGTCAAGTCCAGTGTGCACGTCTGTGTGCACTTCCTACAACCAGAAATTCCTGAAGGAAACACGCGCCTCAATGCAGCATTTTTGAAATATGAGATTTGAAATTTATGGATGTGCTTGTGTGCGTGCTGCAGTCGCCTGATATGCAGAGAAATTTAACAACCTGGAGAAGTGGCAGCTCGTTCTGCAGAAACGAGCTCTGCAGATTCACCAACCTCCAACCTGACGTTCTGTTTCAGGTCGGTTCTTCTTCAAATTGAATGCTGTTCTACACGGAAACAGCCCTTCAGTTGTTCTGAGAGACATGTTTTCTCTTCTGTTCCTCTCCAAGATGTCATCTCAGAACGAGCTCGTTTGGTCTGTGGTGGGTTTTGAAAGGGGACTTGAGATAAGAATAGCTTCCTGAGAACATTCGGCACAAAAGATCTTCTTTCAGGTGCTGGCAAGTCTCACTCCACTTGGATGTCCGGGCATGTTTGAGAACATGCCAGCATAGACATTGGAAATGACAGGGGCTTCTGCTTGAACGCATTAACAAGGAAAAACCAAAAAAAAGCACAAAAGTGAAGCACAATCGCATCAGAAACAAAGAGAAGACGCCGGTGAGGTCTGACTCTGTCTTACAGCTTTCTCTTAACTACCATGGATTTCCACGTTTAACGCCCGACCTGCTGGTAACACGGTCTGCCGTCAGAGGCTGCTGAATATCAATGAGGCTCTCTGAAGGAGCAGCAGCTGGAAGTAACACAAACATCAAGATAACATCACTGGCTTTTAATGACCGCAATTCTTTCCACCCAAAAAGCTGCTAATGCGCCGAACAGCTACGAGGGAAGAAATTCTGCCTGAATGATCCGCTGCCGTTTACACACAAATAGGTCATGCGATCACAAATGGGGCCTTGCAGGACTTGGATGCAGCACAGGCTTGAAAATCAGCCAGCGGGTTAGCACTGGAACATGACCCTGCAGCACCCTTCTGTTTGTTCACTGCAACAACACAAAGCATGCGATAACAGCCTCAAAGCTTCTTTAAAACGCTGCCAGCAAAAAGCAACATGTTCAAATCTCGACTCCGCCTTTTCCTCTTGAACTTTCTGCTGCGTTTGCATGAGGATTTTTTCCGCCATGTTAAGCCAGGGTCAGCTCAGAGTGAATGTTGGCTTTAAAACCACTTATGAATGCCAGAGCCGATGTTTCCACCAGTAGAGGATCTCCTCACAGCTCCTCTGAGTCCAGTCAGATTTCTCTCATGTTAGTTTTAACAGTTTCTATGGACGACTATTCATCAGGACCACAGGCAGCTTTACGGCGCAAACTAAATTCCTCCTCTTTCCTGGAGGAAGACATTATTGGAAGTGCAGCAATATTGCTCATCTCTTCATATTATTATCATTAATTTATTTTCTTTTTTTGTGGCCATAAAGTAATACATTTACGAGGACAAACTTGTAAGTTCCTAAAATCATTTTTTCCTTCTAAAAAATATAGTATAATAATACATATTTAGAAAGAAAGGAATTGTACTCTTGTCTAAAGCAATAAATACAATTCCTTTCTTTCTAAATCTTTGTGTTTTTACCTGTCAAGTCTTCTTGAGTCTGATCTCCTGTTCAATAACGGTTTAAATTATGCTAATTAAACATTTATCATTTTAATTTTATACATCCAGTAAAAAGACAAACGTATAGCAACTATTCAGACATAATATATTAGTAAGAATTGTGGTTGATCTATGAATTATTGATCTTGATTCATGAATGACGTAACGACTCTGGCCCTACCAGTGATCAGGAACAGCGTTTGCGTTTTCTGTATTAAACCCCACATTGTCCCAAACTCCTCAGCACAGAATCAAAACATCACAGGTCGAGACGATACACCAACGAGCCGCTCTGACTTTACAAAACCAGTCGGGAAATAGATCTTTCTTTGCACACGTTTGTAAAAATATGTTTTTTTTCCTCACAAAGCTTGTAAAGTTCATCAGGTTTCTTTGATTTTCCACAGAAAGAGTCTTTACAATAAGAAAGCAGATTAGCTTCAGCAGATTCATAACTGCAGATTTAAATTCCTCCAACCCAAAAGGTTCTTGTTGCTTCCCAGAAAAAGGACGCAATCCTTTTATTCCGATCTGACAACGGAAAGTCCCAAACAAGAAACACAAACAGAAGGAAAACGGAGAGTCTCCAGCAGAGACGTGGGAGATAAAGGCGGGGAGTATTTCAGCCAAGTTTATCCTCTGAATTCTCCTTAAAAATCTCCACCAGACTGTTCATTTAAAATGGTTATGTCAACTTGTTTCATTTAGAAGCAAAAAGTGAGCGATAATGACCATTAAAGAGAACATATGCTTTATCTATTATGACTTAATTGTAATATTTAACAAAACAAATGAAAAAGTTTTGAGTATATTTTATAGAATTACCTTCTTTTTATGTTCTTTGTGAATTCTATTTGAGAAAATAAAACAATAGGAACTTCTCTGGCATTGAAGCTTTAAATAGAATCAGTGTTGTACCAAATCTATTAGAAGAATCTGATGTGAAGATCTGAAACGCTCCACAGATAGAGCCTCAAAGGGATCAAACAGACCAGCTCCTACTGGTTTTCTCCACTGAAGTCCATGAATGCTCATCAGAAACCTGCACTCGTGTGTGTAGAGATATTTTTAGTTACATCTTGAAAGAATTTGCATCTTTCTTTGGCCTTTTGCTGCTTACATTTAATGAGTCTTGATGTAATCTGTGTAGTGTCAAAGTCAGTGGATTTGCCCCGCCCCCAACCACCACCACAAAGTGCTTTAGAAAGCTGGATGTTGACCAAGAATGTTGCACCTTCCTGTTAAAACCAAAACCTATTCAAACTGCTTTTCTCTATATTTGACAAAGCAATTTACAGCAGAGCTTCAGGGCCGCTGTGGGGGGGTGGGGGGGGGGGGGGGGGGGGGGTGGGGGGGCCCGCTCACAGGGCACCGACTGGGCCGCAGGGGGCTGATTACAAACTCTTTTTCCCATCAGAGTCAGGCTCAGCTGATGTAGATAAAGTAGGAGGTGGAGCATCATTCTAATGGGAGGTGAGATCCGTCCGTACCAGGCCCGGCTAACCTAACTCGATAGTTGTGGGATCCTAATCGGAGGTGAGATCCGTCACGGACCACACTATCCCACTCATCCTGTGCTGGCCTTGCAGAGCCGCGCCAGGAGGCTAGTGTCCGGAGACGACACCAAAGCCGTCACAGCCACCAATGGAGCCGGACTGAGTCTAGATCAGCCCAGTTGGCATGCCATGAACTGCGCCGCATTTCTGGTCAAAATCTCAAATAATGCAGGAAACAAATGCAGACAACATTTGTGAGAAACTATCCTGAAGGTTTTCATGCCACTGGATCGGCCTCCGTTACCAAACCAGCTGAACAGCAGGATGCATCCAGCGACGCCTCTGCATGCTCGATCCACTGCCTCATGACCACTGTCCCTGCCAAAACGCCACATTCATCTTTTATCCCCTCACCTCCTAAACCAGGATCAGATGTTTTACTGAGGAAGGATGGACCCCCGCCCATCCTGCTCTGCTGGGGAGGTGGGACAGCATGTGCGTGCTGCGTGCGCGTTGACAGGAAGTTTAACATTCCTCCCCGCTTCCATCAGTGGTCTGCAGCTGAGGCACAAATCTGCCAAAAGTTTGCCTTTAAATGCCAGAAGAGACAGTAATGACAGCAGAAGTCTGGTTTATTTTGTTACCAGATTTCTGAAAGCTCGCTCAGAAGTTCAGAATCAAAGCCTGGGAGGCGTCGCTGTCGTTGCCCCGGCTGCCTCGTCAAAAGCGCGGCTTGCCTTCACAAAGGCACGGCCCCCTTCGCCCTGAAAATTCCTTGACAACTGCTGTAAGCTTCTTGCTGGCATTTGATATGCTCCATTTGGTTCCCATGACCAAACGGCAGTCACGCTGAGGCTTTGGCGAAGCGCTGAAGGCTCGTCTTGCTGGCACTTCGGAGCTTTTATGCGCTCTGATGTGAAACTTCCCTCCCAACGTCAGTCAGGGAGCGCCTCAGAGTAAAGCGTCACAGGCAAAGATGAGTTAAATATAGGTTTGCTTTCTATGTCTGAGAGTCAGTTACAGGAGAAGACAATGAGGAGCCACCGTGGACCGTCATGTGTAATTAGTTTTGACCTTCAGCGGCTTGGGTGCGACCATGGTGGATTTCTGTTTGTTTTCCTTCAAACTCCTGAAAGGTTTGATGTCGAGGACTGCAGCACACGCAGATATGGAATACTGCAAGCCTGAGTTTAATCCGGTTTAGGATTATGAGCCAGTAACCTCGTCATCATGACTACGGTCCTCCGGAACGGCCCGACGGTCGTGAACTTACCCAGCTGACTCTGCTTCTCCCAACACGAGGTCACCAGGTTGGACAGCTCCCTGTATTTCTCAGCCAGCTGGAGTTTGCCGTTGTTCAGGCGAGGTCGCCGGGCGAGGCTCTCCTCGGCGACGCTCCGGTTGGAGGTCAGAAGTGTCTCCCTGTCCACTTGAAGCTCCTGGAACTGAAACAGAGGAAAAAACTGTTTGTTTTTTTATTTTACCTCCACATGACAGCTATGAAGGATGCAAGAATGCAACATCAATAGAAGACCACTGACATGTTGAAGCTCAACATGTCATTACATCATGTTTGGATTCAAATAAATGGGAATTTCAATTATTATTTTTTTAATTTACAATAAAAAATGATTTATAGGTTAATAAAAAACAGTTTTCCCGTTAAAGGCCCACTGCAGTCATATTTTAAAAGCGTTCCCAGTGGTCTTTTTTATGATTTTCTCGGACCTGGTTTCTGCAGAGCAGTAGAAGTTCATTGGAAATTTGCCTGCGAGTTGTAGGCGGGATTACTGGCGTGGACCAACCCAACCGCCCCTTCCACTCCTGGTTGCTATGGGCTCAGAGCAGGGAGTTTGTGGCCCAGCTTTTTCCCAAACAGCATTTTTTGTCTGCTCCTGATTTACAACAATATGAGAAAGAGATATATTCAGAAGCGCAATTTTGAGTCTGTTTTTTTTAATGCTCTCCATCATTAAAGAAATACCACAAGAACATTTTTAAAATACCATTTTCCTCACAGTGGGTCTTTAAATTGTCTTTTAAATGGATTAAAAGTAGAATTAGCGTTAAAATTGTGAGGAATGCTTCCATTTAAAAACTAAATTAAAGCACTTTTCATTAAAAAGTTATTACATTATCTTAAAGAAAAACTATGTTTTGTATTTTTAAAGACTAGATTAATTAAATTAATTGATTTTTTTTTAACACTGAGCACTATTTACTACAATAAGGACAAAACCTGCAATTCTTGCTTTGTACTTTTATATTTCAGTATGTTTTAGATATTGATAAGCAACTCGGAAAAACTAACAAAAACTAGGTAATTTATTTTCCTATAATCCGAAACTCCAAGAGTCAGATGTATACTTCACTCAGAGACAAGCTGAAGATTTTCCTAAATTAGACTTCCACATCTCCATTTTTTAACACAGTAAACAAAAACATAAAAAACTGCAGCTGAAGGTAAAAAGAAATACTAACAATATCATCTCTGAATGAAGGTCATTGTGGACGATTTCACCTCCATGCTTAAAAAGAATCCTAACAGCAGTTTTAAATGCAAACAGTGGTCACAGTAAGTACTGGTATGATGGTGTGTGATAATGTCATGGTGTGCACTGAGGTTCTGCTGTGCATTTGCACCTTAAGAGTTTTGTGCACATCCGGTGAAAGCAAAACTATAACAGGAAGTTACTAAGAATTTTTTTTGTGTTTTTGGATGCGAGCAGCAAAAACATGTCAGACATTGTGCTTGAGTGAAGCTCTTTGTGTTTTTGACAACTTTTTCTTTTACTGCAAGCAAATGACAAACTGCACAAATGATGAATGTCCCAAGCTTTGTGAGCTTTGCTACAGAACATGTCAACAAAAAAGCGGGTTAACTTAATTTTATTTATATTTATGGCGCCTTAAAATGACCTCAGTCAAACAAAGTACATTAACAGCTCAAAAACAATAAATCAACAGCTAAAGGGTTACAACATTTAAAGATAAAAAGTAAAGAAGTGGGTAAATGGGTTTTGAGAAGTTTGTTTTTTTTTTTAAATGGACAATGAATAATCAATCAGTCAGTCAGGCGATAAATGACCCGCATCCATGAATCATGGGTTGATGCATCAAAAAATCAACAGTATAAGTAGGTGGAGCTTGGTGACCCCAACATTCAAAACATTCGATTGGCAGGTTTTGTGTAGCTCGCTTTCAAGTGGCAAGGGTGTGTCCTTTCAACAAGCTCACTGCTGATTGGTGAGCGTTTGCCATTGTATTTGGACCAATCACTGTTTACCAATGTCTTCTGACTCTAACATGGCGGTGTCCATATTGCAAAAAATGGCGACGGAATTAAATGGTTGGAGCCAAAAGTAAGCCATTGTTTACGGGTGACATCACACTCACTCATTCCAGTTCTAATATACATTCAAAAGTATTACACAATATGTCTCATTGGCTCTCCTTTAGATTTACTGGTGTCAGTTTTATTCTACATCTAAATGCAGATAAACTGATAAACCCTTTGTCTGCATTCAAACTGTAAAGAATCACGTCAGGGTTCACTTGCAAACAAAGATTTTGTTTTTTCAAGGCCTGTTTTAACAGTGTACAGGATAGGTCAAAAAAAGATTAATCTATTTTCACTTACAAGAGGTGTTAGGGACTCGTGAAGTCAATTTCGGGTCAGAAATTTGTGGCGTTTTTTTGCTAAACTAGCTAGTAATCAAAGTCCCACCTTTCCTTAATTTTTGTTTACAAACTTGAAAGGCATTAAGCAATGAGCTATAGAGCTACATGTGACCTTACCACCGTAAAATAAATAAATGCATAAAAGTCTCTTTGTGGTGCAATAAAAACACAAAGATAAACCAAGATCTTAATTTTAGCTGAGCAAAAATAGACTTTAAAAATTCTACACCATAGTAAGAGGATGAATTGCTTTTCTAAGCATGCATATAAACATGTGGAAAAGCAGGAAAAGGCTTCCAAAATGCTAATAAATGCATCCGTCAAGACAATGGAGAATTGAGAATTTGAGCCCTTTGGGGGATGGGTTCCTCACTGTCACTAGACCATAGGAAAAGCATCAATTATTAAATACAAGAGCCACACCCTTCCAGTCTTGCCACAGAGTCAGAGCTACACCGCTGGGAAACGCTTCGGTGTCTTGAACCAAGACAAAAGCACTCTGGGAGGTTCGCTAAGTAAACTTGCCAGTCTTCTCCTGCAGTTCCATCAGTCCCTGCATTCCAGTCATTCAGCCGGACCCGGATACTTTTTCCTGCTCAATTGCTTTCTTTCAGTCTCAGATTTTACGGCTCATCGGGAGGACGCACAAGTTTTACGATACAGTCAACTAAAGCCTGACGGGAGGACGCACAGACAGCAGAAATGCCAAACCGGACGCATAAAAACAACAGTTTGAAGATGATTCATTTTCCTTTAACAGACGATCCGTTTCCAGTCTCTGCTAATCCGGTCTTTGATGCACGAGCAGGAAAGGAAGGCTGACAGTGTTTACCCTTCCTGATAAATGAAAGGGGGAAGGCTTAGTGCAGAGTTTTTGTAGATGAGGTAGCACCGCTGCTTTTTGTGCCTCCACATGTCTAGCCCTTGAAGAACAGTCAACAGGTGCTTCTATATCATCCCAAATGAGGCCTGATCCTCAATGGACTTTTTACAGTCTAAAGCCATCCATCAAACAGCCCATATTAGACTAAAGCGTCAAGCTGAGGCGCCTTTCGAAGCCTTTTCAATACACTGAAGGAACTGCAATGCAGTTTTCACTTGTTTACTCGACCACCGCTGGCTGTTGCATCACTTCCACATTCCTTTGTGGGGTGTAGAAACAATAAAAGAAGAAGGTGAAGGTATGCTGTCCTCAGAGTCCCTGCAGATGCTTCAATGCCCCCTTTTTCATGAGAGAACTTGTTTTGTGTCTTTCTGAATCCTTCACTCTAACAAACCCTGCTTTAAGTACTCATTCACAGGTAGGTCTTTCCACCTGTGGGATGGGCTCTAAACCGTCTCCATCAATGATCCCACTCGACAATTCTTCACCACAACAAATCATAACAAAAATGTATATCAAGGTATAATTTAATCATCAACATATTTGTACTACCAATAAGCTCATATAAAGTCCCAACTGTCCTTATGAATGAATATAGGCTGAGCGGGCAAAAAAAAAAAAAGAGTCAAACCCGTAATGGTCACACGCGTGACAACATATCATGGTCATAGACCGTTCAATGATTCCATAGAGCCAAAACGCTCATGCACATTTTTCTATGTGCATGCTGCAGACAACAGGCCGTAGTGAACACCCACACAACATAGAAGGAAGGGTAAGTAAGGCGCAAATCCAACCAAGTCCAACAGGAAAATATTGAAGACTGCAAGAACCAGCAGCTTGTGTTAGATGTTACCATTCACTATGAAGGACAGACACTTCAGAAATGTAAATCATTGCTTGCAGGGATTTCGAAAGCATCAACTTGTGTTTCCAAAATGATTTAATCTCATTTCACACAACCAGCAGAAAATCAGCCTCCACTGCAGCAAACAGCCTTTTCTGAGTAACTCACTGTTTTATTCAGAAAAATTCTCATTTTTAAATTATTTTGGGATAAAAATGAAGCTAAATGTTCATCTTAAATTTACGCTGTGATGTCAAATAAAGACTAGAAACAATACAAAGCAATTGATGCCAGTCTGGACTTTGCGCTAAATCAAAATAAAGAGATGCTGTGATAGTGCTGACTAAACCATCAGGAGGTGGTTTACGCTTCTGGATTATTAGGAAATGTTTGGTGAAGTTCTGCACAGCTGTGAGTCATCCTGCTCCACTGCTAGAGGAGAACCATCCCACCTCCATCATCCAAATTCATCACCACCAGCAGGGTTTTAAATGTCAAACCCTTCATCCGATCATCGCAGACATCATAAATTACAGCCAATTTCATTTTCCAGGCCAATTGACAAAACGCTCGGCTTTTCCCGATCACACAGACGGAGCTGCTCTGCAGGCGGCAAACTTCCAGCCAAAAGCTTTTTGGAGCTGGAGAGGAATTTGCCTTTTTCTTTTTTTTAACAGATAGCTTCTTTTCCACAAATGCAGTGGAGACGGAGACAAATGACTAGTCCTCTGCTAATTTGCTTGTGATGCTCCCACAGCTGTAAAAAAAAAACACTCAGTCCTGAAAAGCAGTGGACACAGACAGACAGCCTCACACCCACAGGGAAACTCATCAACGGACCGCATGATAAAGTTCTGGACAACCTTATTTTGTTTTGTTTTTTTGTTTGAGGCTGCACAGCTCTACGTGAGAGCCGGAATAACTCACTTTATGGAGACACAGAGGGTACATGAAGCCAGAGAGCAACTGCCTGTGGCAGATGTCATTAAATTTTCATTTGAAGATTGAGTTTAAAGCCAGGGCAAGGGTTACAACTGTAGTAGCTACAGTTAGAATTGAGGTAAAAGCAGATACATGTGATAAAGGTTTAGTTTTAGGCTAAAATTTGACCAAAAAAACGTTTATTTTGAAAATCAGTTAAAAAAAACTTTTTTTTTTCATTTGAAAAATAATGTAAAAATTGTATCTAAATGAATAAAGCAGAAGAAATTAAAAATGCTTTTTTTCGGATTACTACTTCCTGTAGTCGCATTTTTTAACCTATTTGAGCTTTTTTTCTATTATTTCCAAATGCTTAAAATTTTAAAATAAGTTTTATTGTTGACATTTGAAGGTTAACTAATCAAATAAATCAACAAAAGTCATTTTAAGTGCAAACATGTGGAGGAATGCAGCTTTTTAAAGAGTCTTGGAATCAAGAGTAAATACAAAAAAGTCAAGAAAATAAAAGCCCCATTTCCGTCTGATCGGAGGGCATTCTAAAGCGCTGGGAAAACCTTTACATTTATTGTGAAACATGTTTTATGTCCGTCTCTGGTTTGGGAAAGACCATGTGTGGCTTCGGTGTCCGAGCGGGCAGCCTCCGCCGGAATCGAACACTGTTTTCCGCTCTTCCTTCCTGAGATCATGAAGAATTTCCCTCCACAACAAACGACCCTGAGCTTTTATGAAGACAAATTGGAAACCTGAGCGCTCGCCACGCAGACAATCGATGGTCCGCGCGGTGAGAGTTTTCACGCACTTCACATCAATAGGGGGGGCTCCACAAACACGCATTTCCCGCTCCGACGGAGAACAGTTAGAAAAACCGAGTGCTATTCGGGAGAGAATTCAGCCCAAATCCGAGCGAGAATCCCGCGGACACTTATGTTGCCGGAGGTCGGACGGTACCTTCTCATTGAGCCGAATGATTTGGTCCATTTTGTCGTCGTTCTGAAGGAGCTCGCGCAGCTCGCTCGTTTTCAGAATCACAACCCGGTACCCGTCCGGGCAGCCGCCGGCCTCCCGCGTGCTGGACATCTTCTCCCTCGAAGCTGCGGCTGAAGACGGTTCCGACTCCGTGCCGTGCAGCCGTCACATCGCGTTCACATTGGAACGCGCTCGCGCTGCGCCCGCACGCGCCGTCAAGGAGTCAAGCGTCACACGTCCGGTCAGTACTTTCAAAATAAAGCGCTTCCTTTACGGTTTAACTTTGTGAAATATTTTAGCTTTACTCAAAATGTTGATCTCCAAGACCCACAAATCAAGGCCAAAAATTAATGTGTTCTTGTTGCAGTTTTCTGATGATGGAGGACATATATTAAGAAAACAGAAAGCTCTCAGAAATGGGGAGGGAGAAGGGGGTGGCGTTGCTCCATGCCAAGAGCCCCGCTCACAACTTAGAGGTGAATTTCTAATGAACTCCTGTCGCTCTGCAGAAACTATGTCCTAATAAGCGAGACAGGTTTTTGATTTTTGCTAAAACGTATAATCATAATTAAAAGACCACTTTATTTCAAAATAGATCAAAAGATGATCGGAGTGGGACTTTCATGAGACATTTCATCATATTTTCTTATCTTTTTACTGTTTGCAGAAGTAATATAAGCTTATAGGTTTTCAGATTATACATTTACATTTAATTCGTTTTAATGTCATCTAATATTGTTTTTAAGGTATGAGAAAAAGATAACCATTTCATTTAAACAAAATTTAGCAAAGAACAATTCACAGATTGTTGGATGTAGTGTGATTTAAATGTGTATTAGGAAGTATTTGTCAAGTTAACTATAATTAATTCGTTTTATATGTATTTAGGTGTTCTTATTTAAGTGCTTTTAATGTTTATTGGAGCTCATAGTGTGTCAAATGTGTACTATTTGCTTTAAATGTTAACATTTCAAGGTGTAACCAGTCCTTAAATGAAAACTTATGAAGGTTTAGTTTTGTTCCATTACATTTAATGTGTTTTTTTTCTTATTCCAGCTGTATGACTGTACAGCAATGAAGACACAAATGAACATGTTATTTGTGTGTGAGCTGTCTTGTGTATGTTTGGAGGCAAACATCAATTGTGTTTGTGTGTCCCTTCATATTTGTGTCAGATCCGCTCCTGTCAGTCCCTGAGCACTGACTCATGGATGACATGATATCATTAAGTGGGAATGTTACTGCATGTAGGTCACCAGACATCTGGCTGCGGGTGTGCTTAAATTATTTTTGTGCATGTTTGTACCTCCACAGACTCATTTTGGAGCTTGATGTGGAGCCAGCTGTGGATCCTGCAGCCACCAGAGGGCCCCCAAGGCATCTGTTGGATCACACTCAGTTCACAGACTCCAAACTCTTCAACACAAAGCTAAATCTTTTAGTTTTTACAACTTTGTCTTTTCAATGTGGAACCTTTCATCTTGAATTATTGTGTTTTTTTCCTCATCTATGGTCTTTTTAAGATGGTTTAATCTCCAATGAGTTTCAGGCATGGATTCATGGACTATGTAGTTCCTGCAGGTAGTGGGCTCCCTGGGGGCCGGCCAGTTTATGACCAGCAGGCCATGTTAAATCCCTGAAAAGAAACTTTACATCTCAGAGCATTTAATCTTGAACTTTCTGAATATTTTTAAATCCAAGCAAACAACTCGATATGATTGAAACATTCAGAATTCTTTTACTAAAATCCCCCAAAACACTTCATTTTTGAAAACCGTTCATTTATTTATCAAAAGAATATCCAACAACGGACTGTTTACACATTTTACTGGTTTAAGACAGCTGCAGGAAAATCGAACCCACTGGATTCTTCTGTTTGTTCTCCTTTCCTATAATCTTTATTCATCTCAGAAACTTCCTCTTGTGTCTTCCTAAACTTTTGAACTGTTGACGGCTCTTTACATGTCAGTCAGACTTTCTGTAAAATTGAACTTCTTTCAATAATTTTATTATATCTATAAAAAGGCGTCTTTCTCAGTTTCTGCTTGTTATTTGGCCTCTGATCAGTGAAACAATGAGCTGCATTTAATGCAGACGGGATTGAAGGCTGCTGCTGCAGACCTCTCTGCTGCTGGTTTTCTATGGTCAAACATCTGCAACAAGCAGAAAACGATGGTTTTAGCAGGAAAAGGTTTAATTTTCACTTATGTTGAAGGGTGAGGGATAAATGTTCTTTAAAATCATTGTTAAACAGACCAGCATTTGTTGCAAGGATTCCCTTCATGCTTGGAAGATTCTCCACTTTCAGAAAAGTTTGAAATAGCGAAGATAAATCAGGTTAAACACATGCCCAAAAGATACTGAAGTCATTTTTTGGTATTTTGTTAATATTTTCATTTTGGTAAATTGTGTTTGAACAAATAAAAATGTTTATAAAACTGAATTAAAGACAGTCATAAAAGTTGTGTTCCAGTTTAACAGAGAACTTCAAAATAAACCCCTCAAAAAATTGGATTTACACTTTCCATGATTCATATAGGTTAAATATATATATATAACAATAATAAAATTCTATATGTAAAAAAGGAAAGTTTTTACAGAGCAAAAGTAAAGTATCTATTTGAATGTGTGCAGTTCTTTACAGTACATTGTTTTTGTCTAATATTAAGTGTCTCATTTAAGGTCATTAGTATAATATGTAGCAACAAAAACGGGAAAATGGATGAGAGTCAAAACCTCTCACTTTTTTATTTTTCATTTAACTGGGTTTGGATCAGTCCTGCAAAAGATGCAAACTTCTCTATTAACATTAATGTTTGTTATAATTTATTATCTAATATATCTAATAAGTAGAATAATAAATTTAGGTAAGATAAATGTTAATATTTATTTAGCTTGTTTTTCTTACTGATAAACACATATTTTTCTATTTACTTGACTCAGTTTTTATATTTTCTCATTGATTTTAATGACTTCATATAACTTCATATAATTGAGGTGTTGGAGAAACAATGGAAATTCAAAAGTAAAATTTTTCTAAATTATTTCAGTTATCTTGTTTTTCAATTAAAGATTTTTTTTTTACATTTCTCATTTCTTTTTTTACATGTTCTGACCACCAATTTTTAATAGTTTGCTCAGGTTTTCAGCTCCAATTTCAGGATCAAATCTATAGTGTAGTTTATAAAATTAGAATAAAGCTTGGAAATGTAAGACTATTCAATCAAAACATGTTTTAAACACACTTTTGCAAAATTAAACCATAATTTTAAATAATTTTATCTGCAGACCTTACAGAAGTTTTCATGATGTTTAGATATATATTTTAAATAACTTCTATGAAGCAAATAGAGACTAAACATAACGGAACATACCGAATCTGTAAAGTTTTGAAGAAAAGCTTTAGAAGTTATGAAACTAGAAACAATTAAAACAGATTTAATTTGATGCTTTTGAAGAAAAATTAGGTAAAGAGTAGAAGAACTAGAACCATAATAATAAGCATTAGAGGTTCCGTTTCGTCCGGATTCTTTAATAAAGCCTAAAGAATGAAATATTCTCTTTATTACCACATTATCAGACACTAAAGTTGCTTTTCCTTTCAGACAAAGGTGTTGTTGCTGGATTTTCATTTAAAATAGTTTGACAAACATTAGGACTTAAAGAAAAGCCTTAATTATTTTATGCTGAATATTAGAAGATGGTGGGGAAGCTTTTAGGCTCTAAAAAGATCAAACAAGTTGAAATGATTGTGTCTCCAGAGAACTTTTCAAAACAAAAGAAATCTCTGCTCAATAGGATTTGGAAAAGAGAGTCAAAGTTGTTCTTGCGTGGTCTTATGCCACGTCGTCATAGTCATCCTCATCCTCATCCTCATCCTCACCTTTACTGTCTAATGTTTCTCCAATGTCGTCGTAGTCCTCGGAGCTCAAGTCCTCTGCTGCTGGATCGGGTGGGTGTAGAAAAGGGTTCTCCTCACCTTCCATTTTCACATAGTCACTCTGTTCGTAGTCTGGCTCCTCCGTTAGGTTCTCATAGCTTTGACTCAGAGAACCCTGAGATTGCAGTTTCCGATCTGAATGATTATGGGATGGAGAGGCAGGAAAAGTCTCTGAGCTCTCTTCGTAATCATGATCCTCAGCTGGGCTTCTGTAGCTTTGACTCAGAGAAAACTGAGACTGTAGCTTCAGATCTGAATGATTATAGGATGGAGGAGGAGAAGTCTCTGCCTCCTCTTCAACCTTCACATAATCGAGTTGGTCAGCGCTCTCCTCGTAATCGTGTTCCTCACTTGGGTTTTCGTAGCTTTTGTCTGCTGAAGGACCAGATTCTGTTTCTGGATCTGGTTCACAGTAGAGCTCAGTCCCATCATTCATGTTCCCACAGTCAGGCGGCAGGTCCACACATTCTTCATAATCTCCCAAGCTTTCCTCATCTTCAGGTGCTTCTACAAGATTCTCGTAACTTTGAGCTTCTGAAATCAAAACAGAAAAAAGGATTTGCTTTTCCCAAGGCAAACCAATTAAAGTCCCAGTCTGATCTATTTCCAAAGCGTTCCCAGTGGTCTTTTAATCATTATTATGCCATTTTTAGGAAAAATTTAAAAACCTGTGTCATTTTCTAGGACATAGTTTCTGCAGAGTGACAGGAGTTTATTAGAAATTCCCCTCTGAGTTCAGTGTGGGGCTGTTGGCCAAACCAGATTACAGCTCAAAGCAAAGACGTACATGGATCTATTTGTCTACAAGTGGATGCATCTGAGTAAAGCGGAGCAGGGAGATTGTGGCTTGCCATAGTTGGTTCTACATCACAAATACAATCATTTATAAACAGCAATTTTTTCATCTGCTCCTGATTTCCAACAATTTGAAGAAAGAAATACTCAGAAATGCAACTTTGAGCTTAATTTTCCTCCATTACTAGAAAAATGCCACAAGAACATGTTAAAAGCATCCAAAAGACAATTTTTATTGGAGTGGGTCAGATTCAAACTGTGTTTTTGAGTATTTTATTATTCAAATGGTGTTGGAACAGGAGCAGATGAAAACCTGCAGTTTGAAAAAGCTCCGGTTTGTGATGCATCAGCTGCCACGGGTGGGACAGTCTCCCTGCTCTGCTACAATTCCGATGCATCCACTTGAAGATCCATGTGCGGTTTCATTCCTCGTCTGAGCTGGTATCTGGGTCTAAACTGGACGGATGGACAGCTCTGATGTTGCTTGCTGGTTTTTTGCTACGGTAATGTTAGTTTGAGATTGCGAGGTGCTATATGCTAGCAGGAGAGTGCGTAAGACAAAGGGTTGATGGGAAATTAGTGGAGCTAACTTCTGCACCAACAGTCTCGCACACAACTAAGGGGTGCATTTTTAATGAACTTCTGCTGCTCTGCAGGAAACGTGTCTTAAAAATGACACAGGCTTTTTGATTTTTTGCTTAAATGGCATAATCAATTTTAAAAGACCACTAGAAACACATTTTCCATAGAAAAACAATATAGCTGGAGTGGGACTTTAAAGGTGTTAGCTTTGCTACAATGAACACAAAAGGATTGGGTTGTTTTTTTCAGATTTTGATCAGGTTCTGGTTCTTTGGTCCTCTGATTTTGTGAGCAGCTTTAACTGTAAGTTTACATTTCTGGCTTTGCTTTACATTCAGCTGAAATTCAGTTTTGAGAGTTTCTGTTTTACATCAGATTTAACTTTTCTATCTATCCAAAGATGCTTCAGTGTAGTATATTAAACACCAAAAGAGTATTAGGGTCTCAGGTTTCAGTGTCAGAACTTCACGGTTTTTGGTATCTGCAGGATTCTGCAATCCTGTCATGTTAAAGTTCATGTTTAAAGTCATTTCCAGGTGTGTAATTTTAAACCACGCAGGCCCACTCTTTTCACTCCCATTTCACTATGACTGACATGTAGTTTTTCATGTTTTTTTTGGTTCTGCAGAACCTTACCTGACTGTTTTAGTCCTCTTTGTGTTACCTGGCACACCTGTTTTCAGTTTGATTTCTTCTTGTTGGTTTACTTTTATTATAAATCTGTGGTTTTTGGTCATTCTGAGTCAGATCCTCATCCTGCTTCATGTTCCTTTCTTTTGGTCTCATTTTCAGTGTGATCCCTTTCAGCCATGCTTAGGCCCAGATTAATGTGTTGTGTTAATAATCAGTTTTAGTGATTTAAATAAATTTTTAAAGTTTCTGCACCTGTGTCCTCCGTCCACAATGACCCAAACTACTGTCTGACACAATAAGGATTTTTGGCATAAACTCTGAAAAAGAGCTTTAAATTCAGGAAGTGTGGGTTAGAGAGGGAACGTTCGAGGACACATCGTTTTGTTCAACGGTTTCGTCACAAGATCCAACATGGAGGCTTGCCTGCAAGGAAAAACTGTGTCCGCGGAGGCAGAGGAGGTGTGCTGCATTTGAAGGTTCTCTCCTCATATTTGTTGCTCCTGGAAAAAATGAAACAACAACAAAAAAGACGTTTAATACTCAACTAGTTCAGTATGAAAAAGTAAAAAAAAAAGTATAATGCAATGTCAGCAAACAAATGCATTTATTCCCCAGACATATTAGCTTCTCCTGTACATGAATTCAAAGACAATAAAGTGAACAAACTGGACAATTTTATGTTTTAAGTTGTATAAAAAAAGAGTTTTCGAGAAACCACTTTTACAAATCTGTGAAATTGTAAAATAGTAAATATTCAGATGTTTCTGCACAGTTTTCCTATCGTTTACTTTTATTTTGAAATGTTTGGACTTCCTGCAAAGTTTGTTTTTAGTCAGAGATAAAGTTTTCCTTTTGAACAATCTGGACAACACTTGTAGGAAGGTGTTTTCAGTCAAAATACTATACTTTAGCAGCAAAAATGTTCTCTTTTTTGTCTGAAAACATGCTATGTAAACCAGAGTACTTGCTCACAACCAGTTTGAGCAAGTACTCTACATATGTGCATGGCATCCTGTACAACTAGCCCTAAGCTCAGTAAACAAACTTTCTCCTTTTTAATTATTTTTGAGGAAATTCGCAATGTGTAGACCTTTTTTTGTATTTCTTGTCAAACTGAGTGCAGCAGTTTCCATCTTTTTTCAGTCTTTATCCCACAACTATCAGTTTCTCAGTCCTTAAAGCTGCAGCTGTTCTCGTAACCGGTAAAACTCAGCCTGCAGATCTGCTGTTAAAGATCAGAAATGTGCTGCATGTGTGAACGCCTTACTTCAATTTGCTGTCAGTTCTTCTTTGAAGTGGTACAAGTCTATGTTTGCCTGAAAAAACAGGAGAAAGTGCAGTTAGAGTGGGTGCATCTGCAGGAACAACCACAAAAAACGATATTAAGTAAACCTTGGAGCACACCAGGAAAGACTCTACCGTTTTGCATTAACTAAAGTTGTTACCATAGTTGCTTATATATTTGTTTTACTATCAAGGACGTTGTACGTCAACACGCTAAATAATTTTCTTTCATCTAAACCAATGGCTGATATTGTATTTGTGCTGTAGCCCAGTTTCCATGTTGGGATCATTAAAGTTTCATCTAAACCAATCAAATCCAGAGCACGCCACTAATAATAGCAGTTCATACAATTATAATGGCGAATAGTTTTAATAAAGTCCTCACACCCACTTCCTGTGACAGACGGTTTCCTGTTCCATTTTATCATTTGTGGTGAAAGAGAACACGTTTCGGGTCCCAGTTGGCAGAAAACGAGTTTAAAAGGAAACTTTGTTTACTTTCTACAATTTAAATTCTTAAAAAACAAACAAAACTCCTCATGTATAGTTTAGAGATCGAGATTAGTATTTTGTTTTTAGATTTTTACAGCTAAAAGTCTGTTGTAAATGAATTTGGTAAATTTTAGAACTCAAACTGAGTCATCTATTTAAGATTCCACAAGTAATATTTTTAAGAAAAATGGAAATGTCATTTGCTAATTATTTTATTAAAAAAAAACATGTTGTAAATCAACTTGATTGCCAGTCCGAGCAGCAGGTCAGATTATTCTTTTGGCCTAACACTTTTCATGACCTTTCTGAAAAGTTGTCTTTGAAGATGATGTCAAAATTGTTCCAATCTATTTTCTCCTTTCTGATTGGCTCATCTCAAAATGAGTGTCCATCTTCTACTGAAACCCTTTCATAAACCAGAAAGCTACTTTAGGATCACCTCATCCTCTGTGAGAAGTGAGACATCCTTCCTGGACCGTGAGGCTGTGACACAGAAGTTGACCTCATTTCTGGGACTAAATGAGAAGTTTTTGCAGCTGGATTCCCAAACACCATCTGAACCCGTTCACATCCACCGTTTGATCCGTCAAATAGCTGAAGAGGAGATGTTGAAAGTGGAATAGAAAGCAGCTGAACGGCATGATCAGACATGACATTTTTTAACCCTTTGAGTTAAAAAATTAGACTTTTTATTCCTTTCTTTTAACGCTTCCTCCTAAGTAAACTTAAAAAAGGGATTTCTTCTGTTTTTGTCACTGTAGGTTGACGTTTAGTAGAAGGAATCCTCATTGAATACAAAATCCTCCAGAACATCTCTGATGTCACAGTTCACCTTTTGTTACACACTCCTGTGCTGGTCCTATGGGTTTTTGGGTTGTCGGGGAGAAAGGAGCACTGCATCTTAAAGGGAACGTCTTACAGTTCCCTTTAGGCTCGTACAGCCACCTTAAGGAACGTCATAAAAGTTACTGTACCATTGTTGTGAGTGTGGTAAGTGTATTGTCAAGTATTTATAAGGATAAAATAGGTTGCACGTACTTATGCTGTACATGTGATGATGTTGTATGGTGGCCTTACGCCGCACTCTAGTTGTTATTAAGGTCCTGACTGCGCACGAATGCAGGACAGCAGTGTCTGTAGGATGTCCACTCAAACTACACTACAGTCAGTCTGTACGCAAGGAGCGTGCACGTATCACGTGAACAGCACTGATGGGCTTTCTTACACAGTCCACAGGATTTGGAGAGGGTTAAAAAAAATAAAAAATCTGCACAACAGGCCTGAGTCTCAACCGACTTCACCCTTACATGTTGTGTAAGTGTTCACTACAACCTGTCGCCTGCAGCATACCCGTAGATTAAAATGTGCATAAAAACCACCTGTGTGACTTATACAGGTGTGCAGATTTTCACCTGCAGACACCTCACATCCAGCTATAAGGGCAGTTGTGACTAATGCTCTTGAATGTGAGACAAAATATACCATTACATCTGCATTAATACTTGTACCTTATGTTTTCTTGTTTTTTACAAGACTCTTCAATAAGAATCACACATTTAATATAACCTTTTCTTTTACATTCAAAATCTCTGATTTGATTTGAAAAATAAACAATTTTCAAATCAAATCAAAATCACTTCAACAGTTTTTGTAGAGGTCTCAAACACTCTTTTTATGACTCTAAAGCCTTTTTAAAGCTCAGTTTAGCATGTGTACAATGAGAGCATGGCAAACATTTTTAAAGAAAACTTATATTTAATTTGATATGATTATATGAAAATCAGAATACATTTATTCCATATCAAATATATGAACAGTTGTTTTCAATTTCAATTGTTTTTCAATTTGTTATTTCTATTTATTTTCATAAAACAATAAAAGCGAAAGAAATTACACAAATTCTTATATATAGAAAATGAAAGGGAACAGAAGAAAACTAATTTTTCTGTCCATTGTACATTCTTTGAATAAAACAAAACAGTTATAAAGCAAAGAATTAGGATTTGACCTGTTTGGTGTTTTTATTATACTCATTTTTGATTCAGTCCAGTGATTTACTGAATGTTTTATTAATTTTTTTATTGAACTTATAACACTTTGACAATAAAACTTAATTTACAAATGACATTCATTAACTTTATATATAACTTGGTTGGTTGAAAAATAACTTTGTATCTTAATTAAAAATTCATTTTTAAAAAATCCACAAGAGAAAATTGATAGTGATCAGCAAATAAATCACTATTTTGACTATAATTTTGAGTTAAAGTTTAATAAACCAAGTTTAATTTAAAGTCAATTAAACTATGTTTATTTTTGTTTCATGATCAGATAAAGGAAAGTTTTAGCTTTAAGCAGACAGTCAGACTAAGATTGTAACTTAGAAGTTTTATTTTTACTCTTTAATCAAGTAACTTATTATAAATTATTAGTATTTGTTCTTCAGCCGATCAGAGAAATAAACAGTATGTGTGCAAGAATGTTTAATTTAAATTGTATAAGTATGATGGGTAACTTTGTGTATTTTTTTTAGTCATATATGTAACATGACGACACGTTCAAACCACAGTTTGAGGCGTTTCTATTCATTTTACAGAAGTGTGCTTGGCATGCTCATCTTTATTTTCTCATTAATTCAAAATCAAACTCCTCATAATCAAGCTGCAGCCAAAAAGACAACATAGTTCTGTGAAAATCAACATGAAACAGAACAAAGCAGGAACATTTTAAAGTCAGGTGGTTTACGCCTCACAGAAAAGAAATGCCTGACATGCAGTGGTTGGTATGTCTTAATCTCTAAATGTGAGTATGACTTTGGTCAATTGCTCTTCTTTGAGTGGTTCCTAATGAGTCCTGTGTTTGTGTTTTAGGGTTCAACCGTGTCTATACTTGTGTCCTGCATCAGTACAAACCTACAAATCAAAAGAAAGAGTTTTAGTTTCAACTTTCTACCCTTTTATGAAAAATTATTTGTTAGAAAACTGCTGTTTATTTGTCAAAGTATTATTTCAAATTAAAATGTTTAGAATTTTAAATAAATCTATATTTTTTTAGTTTTTAAACATCACAATAAGCAGCCCAAATGACTAATAATAATAATAATGTTCTAATAATAAGATGTGGCTTTCATGAGTTGCGTGTAAAAAGGCTTTATCATTGCAAATTAAAAGCATATGTTTCATGTTGTTAATTATTCTTGACGGATATTGTTTGATGCACAAGTTGAATTTCTGCATTTTAAGAAGGAGACTGTTTTGGAAAAACGATGCTTCACATTAAAATCGCACAGCATTAAAGTGGTCTTATCAAACCAAATCAAAGTTCAATCTCCCAAACATTTGAAAATGAGTCCTACGTTTCCATGCTACTTTGTTTTACGTATGAATTATTATCAACATGATTCGTTTATTTATATAACATGACATGTTTATTTAATGAGTCAAAACTGAAGGTAAAAATTGAATTTGTAGTGTTTAAGTTTCAGCCTATGCTTTCTGTCTGTCTTTTAGCTATCTCCTCTTAACTGCTGTTTTGATGATCATTTCAAAGTTAGATCATGAAAATATTGTCATAATAATGATTTTGAGATCATTTTTATCGCTTCTACGTATAAACTTTACTGTGACTGTTGTGTTTTCAATCCCCCGTAAGTATGAAACTGAGCACAGACGAAGCCTAAACAGGTAAATAGCGACTTTTTAAAATATCTTTACATATTTAATATTCAATCAGTCAGTGTTGCTTAATGAATCAAAACAGAAAAAATGAGATTTGTCTTGATTAACAGAAGAAAACAAGACGTTAGGAAACAGTTTACCTTGTCTGGAGATACATCTGTTGATGAGGATGAAGATAAGGCTGATAACCACAGACACAAAAATCATCCCAACCACCAACAATAACCAGATGTTCTGCCGCAAAAAATCCATGAGAATTCTGATGCCTAGAAGAAGAGACGATAGAGGAAACAAACAGGAAAAATGACAGAAATACACCGGTTTTAGTTCATAAAAACTGACCCGAGCTGCTGCTGCTTTTCAGCATATACAAGTGCTGATCGGAAAGTAGACCTATCACCACTTCCTCTTTTTGAATGTTGAGTAAGTCTTCACGTTATTTTTGAATTTACATGAGAGTTCTCAGAATAAAAAAAAAAAAAAATCCCTTAAAACCCTCCAGGGACTTTCTTTTTTGGAGGAAGTCTGCCTTCTGTCCTGCCAGAAAAAAAACAAAAAACGTTTTCCTCAAAGCTGCAGATCTGAAGTCGTTTTTTTTTTTTTTTTTACAGAAGAGCAGCAGCTCTCAAATGAATTGTTTGGAGCAGCTGGAAACCTGTCCTTCTGTCTTCATGAGCAGATGAACATTTATTTCTTTATCTTTGTGCGCCACATCCTCAGCCTGCAGCAGCTTCCTGCTGTCCCCCACATGGAAGTACTGCTGATTCAGAACTGCATTTATCAGGACTCCTTCAGTTCTAGGTCCAGCCTTTTCAAACTTCCAAGGGATCAGAAAATGTCCCATCTTCTCAGAGAAGACAAGATGCAGCCGGGCTGCGATGGAATCCAACGGCAGGCTCACAAAATGGAAGACAATAGCAGGTGGCGGGCAACATAATGCACTGCACATTTGCATGGCAGCTTCTCATTTTCTCACTGTAATGGAGAAGCAGGAGGACTGAGGCTGTACCCACCCTCCACACTGCTTCACTAACCACAGAATGTGGGTGAGAAATACTGATGCACATCATATCTTCATATGCGGAACAGACAAGACTGTTACTCAGACTCTGCAGTGTCATCACTTGTATATTTATGAACAACATAATATGTGAAAAATATCATAAAACGCACACAGACATGAAGAAAAAAATTACAATTAAGAGTGCCAGTTAGCAACTGACATGCTGGAATACTCATTAATTTTAGAAAATGTTAGAAATAACACCTCTAAAAATGGCTGTAGATATATTTATATTTTAAATTCCTGATTATGATCTAAAGGCATAATAATAAAATGTGTGAACATTTCTCTTTTTCTATTTTCCCCTTTCAAAAAAAACCAACATTGTAAGTGCCATTGATTTTTTTGGATATATTATTACAACATCTTATTTGGAAAAAATATATTTTAGAAAATTCTTTTTTTGTTTGTTTAAAACAATCTTTTATATTGAAATATTTTTTATTGATGCAAATAATGAAACTTGTCGATAAGTGTGCGTCAGTGGTGGGCAAGGGGTTCTTTCTGTGAATGCTTTAGAGGCCATTCTTAAGAACAAAAGGAACCAGCTGTGTGTTACCCTGGCCTCTCAAAAACCATTTGCAGTGAGATGTTCAGGAAATCCTTTATTCCAGCGGCTGTAATGTTTTATACGGCCTTTGCTGACATTACATTTATTTATTTTGCTTACCCTTCCTATTTTTGTCAATTTTAGCCTTTTTTATTCATCACACTCCTGTTTTTATTATATTTTATTCGTTATTTTTATCCTTTTTAGCATTATTTATTGTCTGTTTAGCTGTGGCTTCTGGTGTATATGATTGAGCTACCAGACGTGGAATTTCTCTCTGCAGAGATTAATAAAGCATCTTCTTCTTCTTCTTTTTCTTATTATTTATTAGTTCAATTATTCTTATATTTTATTAGATTTAATTTATTGCTTAGACATTTTTTTATTTATTTGTATCTTTTTTTTAATGGAATTATATATTTTATTTATTATGACAGAGCATGGCTTAACATAAAGTACAGTGAATTAACAAACACAACTAGTAATTGCAGCCATAAAAAACCAAATGAACAAACAGACGACAAATAACGGCAAAACAAAATGATCGTAAATGTAGAAATACAAGGATTATTTTTAAGGTCACTCAGGTAGAAAATTGTTTTAAATAACTTTATTTCAAATTAAAGAAAATAAAAAGGAAGAAAAGAAAAGGAAGTCATATTTATCTGCCTTTAATTTTAAATGAAAAACGAGATTTAAGAAACACGGCGAAAGGAAGTGTGCTTTCAAAATAATTGCTCATTTTTTCCAAATTAACTAGAAAAAGTAAAACTAGACAAATTAAATGTTTCCAGTACAAATATATGTAGCTATATATCATAAATTGTCTTTTAGTGCTTTGTTTGTGTGTTACGCACATTAAGCAAACGTCTGGTTTTATTTTGAAGAGACAAGCGGAAGTACTTCTTTCCCACTAGTTAGCTTACTTGTAGTTATGACGTTAGCTTGTTTTCTTGGACACTCCTAGCTGCTATCCCGCCTCTGTGGTAATTACCTGTACTCCCCTCGGAAAGCCATGACCGAGGAGGCCTCGGGATCCCCCCTCACATCTCAGCATGATGGTAAATTTCTTCCATTTAACGCCGTTCGCCGCGGGTGCGTTACGGCCCGAGACCAGCGGCCTCTGCGTCCTTAACAACATTAGCTGCTTAGCATCCTCAGGGCGACGTGTCACAGGCTGTCAGCTGGCTCTTAACGAGCGTTTACCGCAGCATTCTGCTTGCACATGTCAACACCTTTGAAGCAGAACGCGCCCCGGAAAACCGGAGACTCGTTCGGCCGCGTTAGGCCCCGCTGCTGTAAATAATGCACACGTTCTTCTGCCTCCTATATCACTCTCACGAGCTGGTTAGCTCACAGCTCCAAGCTAGTTTAACTAGTTTGATCCAAAGGTCGGCCTTGGCCCTTTGGTAGCCTGGCTCAAGACGGGAACCCTTTATTTAACACGGGTCACGCAGGTCACGGCTGAGCGTGTGCCCCAGAAAGGAACTCTTGGTGTTCTTATGGAAGCATTTCCCTGAAGTCTGCAGCTCCAAGAGACTCAACATCTCCCTTCATGGATGTTCATGGAATGATGTTCATGGAATTGCGTGACCACTCCGTTTGTTGCAGCTGCAAACTGAAGCTGAAGCATGCACCAGTCAATATGTGTTGGAGCGTCATTTATGAAAGTGGATTTGTTAAATGAGAAGGAGTCACTTCAGGAGCTGTGATGTCAATTTATCAAAGAAGAAGCACATGAATCGGCAGCTTTTTCCACACTTTGGACCAGCTGGTTGTGTTTAATTACAGTGGTTGATGAGGTTTCTGTTTTAAAGCAAAAGTTGGTTTATAAAAGTATTTGTCACATCCACCTTTTAGTAGAATATAAATAAGAGGACAGTGTTGTTTTGATGAAGGATTGGCTGATTTACTCTGATACTGATACCTGACAGTGGTCATCAGTATGGAGTCAGGAGATGTTTGGATCTAATGCACCTGTAGGGGCGTGGTACGGGTTCCCCTCGCTTTCTGGGTTGTCCTGCCATGGAGGGTCATAAGGGGAGGGCAGGAGTGTCTTGCACGTCTCTTGAGGTTCATATGGCCACCTCAAGAGACGTCATAAGAATGGAACACACTGTTATCGTGCATGTAGTAAGTGTAGGGTGAAGTACTTGTAATGCTAATGGAATTTACAGTCACTTATGACTAGGGAAGCCACAATTCTCTCTTTTTAAACTGAACCCGATATAACACCAATGAACTGAATGGTGGGAAAGTGAATCATTGCATTCCCACTGAATACCATTTGTTTAAAGTGGCAAATTTAAGAAAGATTTATTATTTAGTGTTTTCTTACATTAAATGCTGAGTATAAGAATTATTTAAAAAATATTGTATTATAATAATTATATTATTTATATTATTAAAAATTAAAATGGGATATTTCCGATTTTTTTTTGTAATACACAAATACATAAATCGAACCGAATTGAAATTTTGTTGCGTCCCTATTTATGACGTACGGGTGATGCTGTCATATGGTGTCCTTACACTGCGCTCATATCGTTAGTAAGGTGCGAGTACTGGCTCCTTACTGACCACGGGCAAATGCTACACGCTCGGGTGTGCAAGTGATGCGTGTTTGTAGGGCGTCCACCTCTACTCTGTCTAATTTTTCATTTTTTTATAGTCAGGTTGCATGCAAGCTGTTTCTTTACAATAATCATTTACATTTTTACAGGACTCATAATCCATACATGTTTCTGGGCATAAAAATCTGTTAACTTGTTATAATTCAGTTCACTGTCCATCTGATGTGTTTGATGCATCTGTTTAACATAAATACCTTTAATCTTCAGTGATTAACTTGGTCTGACAGACAGCAGAGGTTCTGGTATGTCTACAGCTGCTATAAGGAGAAGTGAGACTGAGCTTTGCATCTTTGATACTTTTGGGTTGCTTTTTTCTGTAGTAACTTCAGGTTTTATGTTTCCATAAAGATTTACTGCACCTGTTCTTGATCCTGGAGAATTGAAGGTCTCCCAGCAGACTGCAGACTCATCTGAACGTTAAAGGCAGTTGAGCCTGAATTCAGATCCTTTTATGAGTTTTTTGAGTTTCATGGTGTCCTCGGCTCACACATGACTGTGTGGCAGAGGTTTGCTGAACTGCTGAGTTTCTTGAGCACGTACATATTTCCGTTTGTGTGCATGTGAGAATGTCGCTGTGAGCAGACGCAACAGACTGGCATTAAGTGACAGAGAAGTTAAATAAAGTATAAGCTGCTGGAGTCTTGGAAAAACCTGTGATTGTCTAGATTTTCTGGTCTGAATTGAGGTCATAAGCGGTTGACCATTAACTTTCTTTTGCTAAAATAAACACAAATCTTTGCATTTGCAAAACTTTTCAGTAAAAACATTAGTACTAAATAATTGTGACACGTTTATGTTCTTTTTACAATTATTTATTTAAACTTTTTAGTTTTTCCAATAAGTTATTTCTGCATGACTTGCTATATATAGTCTGTTTTCCTCTAGAGTCCATGCCACAGTATTTACTGTGTTCTATTTATGTTTCAAACCTTCACATCAACAGTAAATTTCCTGTAAGTGCAAAAAGCTAACGTATATTGTTATCATGTTGTTCTAAACCTATCTCTCTTGCTCTTATTGTTCCACAGTTTCAGTTGAAACTATTGAAGCTTAGCTTCAGATTCACATTAGTCATCTTCTCTTTAGTAACTGCCTTGCACCATGCCTCCACCGTACCAAAGCAGCAGTAAAAAGTATTGTACCTGACGTTGATGCAGACGTTCAAAATTGGTCAACGAAATATAAAGTTTGAAAAAGTGAGCTATCCCAAACGAGGATTTCAAAGCGCAGGACTTCCAAGATTCCTGGGCAATGAGTGAAGAGATCTTTGGTCACATGGTTTTGTTTACAAGCTTTAGTCCAAAACAGAAATGTCCATTAGACTGCAGTCTGGATACAGAGCAAGCACAAAGTCTGAATACACTCTAAATGAAAATCTAGATTGTGTATTGAACATCCTCTGCAGTGAAGTGAGAGCTGTGGTTCTTTTCCTTCTTTGCTCAGAGGTACTTCAGCAGCGGGTGGCTGCTCTGGAGCAGGAGAGGACGGAGTTCATCCGACTCAAGCAGCAGCTGGAGGCGGAGTTCAACCAGAAGAGAGCCAAGTTCAAGGAGCTCTACATCTCCAAGGAAGGTACATATCTCACACCTTTGGAGAAGGGAGATTCTTAAAACTACAAGTCAATGTTTTGATCATCAGCTTCTTACCTGGAGCAGCGTCTTCTCATTGACTCCTCTGTCCCATTGCTCTCTCTCATTAGAGGAGCTCCAGAGGAGGACCACGGCGCTGGAGGAGGCTCAGAATGAACTCGTCTCCATGAAAGCCCAGCTGACTCAGGCCCGTGCCGACATAGAGACCATCAAGGCCGTGGCCACAGTCTCAGAAAACACCAAGCAAGAAGCCATCGACCAGGTCCGAAGCCAGTGGCAGGAGGAAGTGGCGTCGCTGCAGGCCATCATGAAAGGTAAAGCCGACCTGCTGCTGCTGTGAAAACTTCGGTTCTGTTATCAGGAAGTCATTACTCAGAATAATAAGATGATGCGGTTTTCAAGAAGTGCAGCTGCTCTGGGGATTTGTTGCTGTTTGTTTCTTGGAAAACTTAGTGCTGAGTCTAAACTGAAGGTTCCTTTTTCTTCATTCTCTGTTTTGGTGGTTCTCATTTTCTTTGTATTTTGTTGATGTTTCTTGACAGCTCTTTCTGGCTCTGGTTTGCATTTCTCGACTGTTGCTTGCCTCTATCTGCCTCTTTAGTCTTCAGGATTCAATCTAGAATCTGCACGTCTTTGAGTGAAATTTTCCGCCAAGCTTTTGAAAATTCAGTTTGGATTTGCTAAAAGTTTCGTGCAGGGGTCTCAAACTGGCGGCCCCGACCAATTGAACCGACCAATCACGGTGGGGTACAAGGCTGTTTGGGGGCGTGGCATTGACTGGGCTTGAAGCAGGGAAGCATTTAGGGCAGGAAACCTGAAGCTGCATACACTTTCAATGAAAAGTCAATGCTAACGTGCATAGAGCGGAATTTTGTCTGTCTACGATCATTTGCATTGGCTTTTCAGTGAAAGTGGCCGCTTGCACACGAGTCCATACAGCCGGTGTGTGAGCACACCCCCTCCTTAAACCACATAATTGAATTCTTTATTTTTCTTTTTAGTAAAAGTCTATTTGCACGTAATTTTCTCAAAACGTGCAGCCAGTGATGTTCTTTTTTTTTTTGGGCTGCACAGGCCGGGAGGGAAAGTTAAGGTTAGGATTATGGTTATAGTTAATACACCAAATGTTTCCAGACTGTGTCTGCAGCTGTCTGCGATAACTGCGATGAACTTCTGAGTGGTGTTTACACTTTTCAAGCAACAAGATCAACTCCAGTGTTTATTTTTGAGATGACGAACATCTTTCTCACATTCGCTGTGAACGCGCAGGTGAAAGGCAGAGGAGGAAGTGATGTGTTCCTGCACTAAACAGAGACAAGAAAAAAATCTAAATATACAATAAACAATCGCATTCGAGAATCGCATTCTTCAGTTCTGCAAGAAATGAAATCTAAAATATCTCTTTTCAGTAACTTGCTCAATTTTCTAGGTAGTTGTCCACTCTCTCGCTCTCTCTCTGTTTCTCTGTGTGCAAAGTTTGGTTTTTCCAAACTTCTTCAGTAAGACTTCATCATTTTCAGTGTTTAAAAGACATTTTCCTGGACAGAGTTTCCTCTGTAGTTGCATACTTTTATTGCTGAAATAAATTAAAGTTAAATGATGCGATCTGCCCGTGGTTGCACTCCAGTCACGGGTGACGTCACCAGCAGGTGTGACATTCTGCAGCGACTGGAGCGATTCCGCTCTAATATCCGTAAGACCACTGTGCCGCCAGTGATCTAACTGAGGAAGTTATGAACTTGTTTACACTAGGGTCCTTTTTCATCTTATTTTGTGTTATTGAATAAAATTTCAAAACTGACAAGATTGGAATTTTTTACATTTCTAAACCAAATCAGCATTGGCTTCCAGACACCCACGAGCTGCGCACGCATGCATGCATGCATGTTGAGGGTACAGCCCAGCCTCAGCCGGACTTTGACTTTAGTGGCCCCAAGGTAAATTGAGTTTGAGACCCCTGTTTTAGTGGAAACTGCTGTTATCAGTAAAACAAAAGAAGAGAAACTCTTTCTGTGAGAAACAAATCAGCTTCTTAGAAGTCCAGATAAACATGTTTTCTTAAACACATAGATCATGTCGTATTTTGTCACAGAATGGTAAATAAATTCAACATCAAAATGTTTTAAGTTACCTTTTTTTGTGATAATTTAGTTGCACGGTCTGGTTTGTCAGAATTTGCACCGTTCCATTTATGCGTCTTTTGCATATTTAGGCGTCAGATCGGAGACTTTATTAGATTTTATTTCTTTGGTTCTTTACATGAAAAATGCAGAAATGAGATTCGTGGTTTGTCAGATAAAAAGCAAAACCTGAATTAGTAACTGTAAATACTAGTAAAATAAATTAGTTTTACACAAGAAATGAAAGAAAACGATTGATAAGCACTCCAATTTAACCATAGAAACAGTATTATGCTACTGTAAATAGTTCTGTCACTTTAATACATTTAGATACATTTATTTTTTAAAGCTGTTGACAATAATATGTTTTTCCAAAATATAAAACTTTATAAAAACAAAAGTCCTTTTTGTCTAGCTGAAGGAAAAACTGAAAATCTGTTGTTTTATGTAAATGCATTCCATGTTTTCTGACTTGTTCTCATCACAGACACGGTTTGCGAATATGAGGTCCAGTTCCACCAGCGCCTGGAGCAGGAGCGGGCCCAGTGGAACCAGTACCGCGAGGCCATGGAGAGGGAAATGGGCGACATGAGGCGGCGGCTTACCGAGGGTCAGGAGAAGGAGAACCTGGAGGAAGAAATGAAGAAAGTAGGCTTGTTTAGAAAATAGCAAAAGTTTAAAAGTTGAACAGAAATGATCTGGTTCCTTTTAGCCACCTAATAAAATTACAACTTTATTCTTGTAAAATTACAACTTTTTCTCATAATTTATGACTTAATTTTCCTACAATTATTTATTAATTCGTGTTTTACCTGTATGGTGGCCCTAATACTTTGTACATTTTATCCAAAAATTATACAAAAATAGTTTCCAGAAATCGGATCACAACAAACCAGAATTTTGGGGTATACTTCTGCTCTACTTCTTATGGAAAAACTTCTGGATGTTGCAGGACGTGCTCGTTTTGTGATTTCTGATATTTGCAACCCTTTTCATCCAGAAGTGAATATTTTTTTTCTTCCCATCACTTCTTACATCAGCAGTAATTTTAATCTTCCACTGACAGATGTTCTGTGTGAAAGTAAACATGTTTTAGCAGCGTGATTTCCAGAGAGATGACTTCATATCCTCAGAAATCCCTCCTGGAGAACAGAGGGAGCAAGATTGCAGTTCTTCACCCACATTGTTGGGCCGAGCCTGGGAAAACCAGGAACAGATGAAAAGGAAAACATCAGAAATAATTCACACAGGACAGAAAAGTAGTATGATGGATGTTACCGTGACAATGAGCTGAGGGCCTCAGTTTTCTCTAAAGGCCTTGGTCAGATGCTCTATAGGGCACATAGGATCTGATAGATGAGTGAAATCATTCTTTAGGCTAAATAACTACACAACAGTGGGATGTTTGGACTTAAAATAAAGCTTATGTGTTGCAAAAACTACGTCTGTTCATGTGTCACTAAATAAAACAAGTTTCTGACGTGGCAGATAAAAAAAAAAAACGGCGGTTAGAAGTGTTAGATCTGATCTGTAGGTTTGTGATAAAAGTGAAGCTGAACATCCCTGCAGGCTGCTTGAGGATAAATGCTCAAGGCAACGTTTTTTCCTCGCTGCTCAGAAATTCTTGTAGAGGTGAGTCATCCAGTTGCATTGCGGGTAGTGTGTAATCCAATCTTTGTGATTCTGGCGCGCTGTAAAAGCTGTGTTAATAAGCAAAAGTGGAGAGCGGCCAGAACTTGGAGATGAAGTGGAGAGAAGCGTCTTACTCTGAGATGGTTTGGAGATTCACATCTGAACCTGTTGATGCTCCAGCTACCTGGAAGCTGAATGTTGAGAATGACTCTTATTGTGACTTCGGAAAACCGATGAGCTCCTCTGCTCTCCTGAAGGCCCAGGAGGATGCGGAGAAGCTGCGGTCGGTGGTGATGCCGCTGGAGCAGGAGATTGCAACTCTAAAAGCCAAGCTGACCTCAAGCGAGGACAAGGTGAATGAGCTGGAGGCCTCAAAGGTTCGTCTTTGTTTCTGCGTGTTTATTTCAACACATTTCAGTAAAAAAAAAAAAAAATCAACAAACATTTTCAGAACAAACTTTTCTGTAAATTATAGACAATTTGGGTTGTAAAACTATGGTGGCCCTGAAGTGCAATTCGCATCAAGAAATCAATTGGCGTACAAAACATCACAACAAATAAAAAGCAAAACAAATATTTAAAAAAACAACATTATATTGTTGATAAAACACAATCTAGAAACCAAAAGGTGAACCAAAAATGAAAAAAACCAACAACAATGTGACGTTCCATTTTCATGACGTCCTTTGAGATGGTCATATGAGCCTTATGGGAATTGCAAGACACGCCTGTGCAGGATGCAGCTGCTCCTCGCTACGGCCCTCCACGGACCCAGACAACCCAAAAACCCTGGAGCGCCTGTACGGGTCAGGCCCCCATTTGGGTGCATGAAACTAAAGCTTAAAACTGATCGTCATAACAGCAGAGGATTCTTTTGCTAGTTTAAGCATTAGTTAATATGTTGTCATTTTCCAGGTAAAGGAGCTCAACCATGTTCTTGAGGCTGAGAAGTCATGTCGAACAGACTTGGAGATGTACGTGGCCGTTCTGAACACGCAGAAGTCCGTTCTGCAGGAAGACGCTGAGAAACTGCGGAAGGAGCTTCATGAAGGTTTGCACCAGAAACTATGAATGTTAAGTTTATTGAGCTTTTAGTTCACTCTTGAAGAAACCGTAGACATACGCTGGACACTAGTATATCTTTGATGTCATTCATTGAATTCTGAACGCCAATAATTAAGTCAGAAGTAGGATGGACACATTTACCAAAGGTTGCGCCGCCCACTTGAGTTGCAGATTGGGCAGGACAAAGCATAGCTCCGTCCACCTACCTGCCAATGAAATAAAATGCTTGTAATAGTGCAAAACTTTGGGGTCTGATAAAATTAAGATTTTGTCACACACCCTTGCTCCTCTCTGCCTCTAGTGGTCCTTGGAGGAACTGCAACGTTTGTTACTGTTGGTTTTCTTTAAGTTTAGAGACGGAAGTTGGAGATGTTCACTCGAGCTTCGTTTTTGTTTTCTTACAAAAAGCGTTTACAAGCTGCGATACTTGTCAAGGGGGGCGTTACAAGGTACTAACTCTGCAGGGTTCCCACACTTGTACACATCTTTAATTTGTTTTCTGTTATTTTAAAAGAGTAAATGAGTAAATGTATGGGTAAATTTAATAGAGATGAACTCAGTTTTTCAGAAGTTGCTCATTCAAAAGTCCTCTGCTGCAGATCTGTGGCCTCTTTGACATCTCCTCTCTGTGTTTGTGGTTTCAGTCTGTTATAAACTGGATCTGGAGCGGCAGCAGCACAACCAGCTGAAGCACACATGGCAGCGAGCAAATGACCAGTTCCTGGAGTCCCAGCGTCTTCTCATGAGGGACATGCAGAGGATCGAGAGCGTGCTCTCCTCCGAACAGCTGCGCCAGGTGGAGGAGATGAAAAAGAAAGACCAGGTACACACAGCCTGTCATGCTAGGGCACTATTCACTGAAGCTGATCTGCTTTGGGCTAAAGAAAAATCATCCTGTGTGGATCAACGTGAAAATGTGGTGGTGGGGGGCATGTGTCAAGGGCGGCGTCCGGACAGTTTTATCACAGCCTGTGACTCAGCAGCCAAAGCAGGAATAGATGAGGTTAGTCATCTCTCAGCTTAGTGAATGTCCGTGTGAATCCCTGTGGAAAGGTCCAGGTGAGTGGTGATGCATGGAGCTGCAGGAGGAGGAGGAGGAGGAGGTGCTCGCAGGCAGTGGTGGAGAATGTCCGCTGACAGGAATCTGAGAAGGAACAAATGAACGTCAGGATGCACTTGCTCTTTCCTGCAGCATCCCTAACTCAAAGGACCTGCAGCGACTGTTCTGATCCTGAGGGGAACCTTCAGGGTTCTGTCTCTGTTCTGATGCTACAGGTTAAAAATAATCACATTTACAACAAGGAGGTGCTGAGTTTCTACTGTGACTGCAGTATTTTGTATTTATCCTGGAGTTACGATTTCTATTGATAAAAAAACTCTGTTTTGTCCTGGTTGAGCTGTAAGAAGTTCTCTGCCATCCATGATTTAATGTCTAAAATACAATTTAATAGAACGTTGACTGACTCTTTGTTGTCAGGAGACTCAGCAATGTAGAGTTGTGTCATCAGCATAGCTGTGATAAATACTAATTTAAAGGTTGTTTTTATATAAAAAACTAATTTTGAAATTCTTGTTTTTTTCATTTCAGGAAGAGGAGGAGAAAGAGAGGCTGAGCCAGGTGAAGGACCTGCAGGAGGAGGATGGAGGAGACAACACGGAGCCCTTGGAGGACTACCTTGGATTGAGCGTGGAGGAGGTGAGGGCAGTGAGTAAAGTGACCCGACCCTGACCCCACAACATTGCTGCATGACATCACGTTAACCTCCTGAGGAGGAACTCGAGCTTCACCTTCATGTTTGTCTGTGAGAATCTCGCTGTGGAAATCTCAATCCAGATCAACACTCAGATGTTTTTGTTGCTGTCGCTGGTTTTTAACTTCTGTGTGGAAAAGCATTTTTTCTGATTTCATAGTTGAAGTAAGATGGAAAATTTTAGATACAGGTGTTGATCAAACTCATTCTGATGTTTTTATTCATCAGAAAAGGATGACTGACGGTTTCAAAGGGGGCTAAATATGTAAAATATTCTACAATATTCCAATAATTTCCTGAATAAATTCTTATTCTGGATTAAATACTTCTGTGAAAACTCAACCGTCTTTTCTAAAATCACCCCATTTTCCAGATAAGCCATATTCAGGAGAACTTGTGGTGTTTGCTCATTTTATCTGAAACATTCTAGCTGGGAGACGCTGTATAAACAGTGACTGGAAACACAGGTGAACTCATACTTTCTGACTTTTTCACGAGTCTTTTCATCAGTTTGTTGAATCAAATTGTTCAAAATCCTGTAAAATCAGAATATAAATGGTAAATGTTGAGACGCTTCATAGTCCAACTTGTAAAATGTAACTTACAAATTTAAGTTTTAAAGGTAAAAATATTGCACAAAATAATCAGCGTAAAGATGCAGTGCTGGTCACTTTCTATGCATGTTTTACAATCTGTTTTTCACATTTTTTACGTGTAAACACCAAGGATTGAGTCTGAAATTTGTAACCATACATGTTTTAGTTTTAATTTATCTGATGTTCAACTGGAATCTTTCACATTTTACTCTTAGGTTTTTTTTTTTTGTCTATCCTGAGTTACAGGCCCCGTTTAGACTTTTATTTTGTAATCTTTGGTTCACGTTTGGTTCATCTTTCATCTTCCTCAGCGGCTCACCTTCTGCAGGAAGTCACAGTGGGACTTTTTCCTCAGTAAAACATTAATTGAGACATTTTGTGAATTTTGGATGAATACGGGCTATCTACGGGTGAAAAATGGTTAAACCTATTTGAAGAACGCAGGTGTCCCCCACCAAATATTAAGGTTGTAGACCGTTCCTTCAGTGAACCTCTAGCGATAAAATATTCGTGCACATTTTTCTATGGGCATGCGACGTGCAACAGGTCGTAGTGAACATAACCTGATCACAGGAATGTGGTACAAATTAAAAAAAATACTAATTAGCACGTCTTTATTCAGTTTACCTTAATTTCTGAATTGTTGGTGAAAGTCTGGCTCTATGCACACAGCAGCATCTGCTTAAAAGCTGTATGCTGGATTAAAGTTTTAGGATCAGTTGGATCTAACGATGACGAAAAAGGAGATTTACCTGCTGACCTTTACCCTTTTCTCACCGCAGTACCATACCAACCACAGTACACATGGTTCTGTGCACTCTTTGGACACTGAAGTGGTGGCGGGGAGCCCTTCTGACCCCTACAAAGACAACCTGCGCAGAGTCCAGTCCACCGACAGCCTCGGCTCCTCGCTGTCTTCTCAGCAGGCTCTCGGAGGTCACAACCACAAGGCCAAATCGGCCAGCAACTTGGACGAGTCGGACTTTGGGCCCCTGGTTTCAGCTGACTGTGGAGTGACAGATAGTAGTTTTGGTGAAACCACGTCTATCAGCTCGATAAAGTTAACGGCGAGCCACTTCTTGCTGACTAAAGACCAGGAAAAGGCAATCAAAGCCATGACGCCAGAGCAGGAGGAGACGGCCTCGCTGCTGTCCAGCATCTCTCAGGCCCCCGATGCCGCCTACCTACCGCCTGCAGGCTACCGGCTCGTCAGCGACACAGAGTGGAACCTGCTGCAGCAGGAGGTGCATACCAACAGCTTAAATAGACTCTTCCTGCTTTTCCATCAGGGGCCACCACAGTGGATCATTAGTCTCCATTTTATCTGTTTTCTTCTGTTTCCTCTGGCACTTTAACCTATTTTCCTGTCCTAACATGCTTCTCACAGTCTCTTTGAAGAAAACATCAAAGTTTTGACTGCATCTTTTAGTCTCCAAGCTGTTCAAGCTGTGCGGTCGCCCGAACACACCTTTTTCTGCCTGTTTCTGTCAAATCCAAACATTCCACATCCAAAATTCTACCTCCTGTCTTTCTCTTCTGTCCATACAGTTGCAACTAGCTTTTTTTTTAATATACAACTTTCCCAAATGTTTGCAAAACAATATAATTAATTCCGTTTGGCTTGCTGGAACTGTTGCATGATCAAAGACTAAATGCAGTCTGGTTTTGATGTTTGGGTTCATCAGGTGAAAAACGCTGGCAGGAAACTGGGCCGGCGTTGCGACATGTGCTCCAACTACGAGAAGCAGCTGCAGGCCATTCAAGGACAGGAGGCTGACACTCGAGACCAGGTTTCATACTGGAATGACTGTTGATTTAAAAACACATATTTAAATACATTCATATAAGTAATTCTGAGAATAAATGTGCATTGAAACATTATGAATTTTAAATTAACAGAGCACATTATTTTGCTCCAGGTAAAGAAGCTGCAGGTCATGCTCCGCCAGGCTAACGACCATCTGGAAAGAACGATGGCGGAAAAACAAAATTTGGAGGATTCAATCAAAATGGGGAACGAGGAAAATGCTGCTACGGTCTGTATACAAAAACACTTTTATTAAATAAGAAATAAAAAAATCTGGAAAATCAAGTATTTATCTGTTTTGGCTGTGTTTTCTGCGTTCATAAATGGGGATGGGCACCATTTGGATTTTTTCTGGTGCCGGTACCGAACTGACACTTTTGAAACGATTTTGGTGCTTCACAAATTAAAAAACTGCAATTTTTGTGATGATGCAGCATGACCGGGTGAAGGAGGCCGTTTGAACGTACCTAAGATGCTTTTTTAAATTCTGTCTGACAGTCTGCTCTGCAGCGCTGCATCTCACACGGATTTCACTGCTCATCGCCACGACGATGATATATTTCAGAATATTGTAGACGTCACAACCTCACCCATTATATGAGCCCACCCACAATCGCTGGAAAGGTAAAATGATTGAGTAGAATCGTACAGCAAAACTGAATAGAATACAAGTGATTGACGTGTCTGAAACAAAGCGCTGAAATATGCGTTTTTATACCTACTGGTATTACGTCGTACTGGCACCAACTTGGCACCTTTCTGTACCCATCCCTATTCATGGGTGGAGCTACAGTCTTCTGAATGCTCAAAAAATATTTTGGAGTTGTATATGAAACTGTTTCACGGAAATGCTTGTAACACAGTAGTTTTTTTGAAATGACACACTCTTGTTTACTGCTTTTTCAGCAGACTCCTGGCCAAACACAAAACAGTCCCTGATTTAAGAAGCAGATTTCTTGCAAATCCAGCTTCTTTTTCAGTTTGGGTTACCCTTCAACAGCAGAGAGGCGACGTCTAAATAACACACTCTTTGACCTACCATAAATTATCAACATTAATCAACATGAAACAGCTAATTCTGACACAGAGAAAAGTGGCTTTTGCACCGATATGCAACACTTTACTTTAGTAAAGTTTTATGTTTATATGTAAAGTATTTTGTGTCAGAATAAACACTTTAATACTGTTAAGTGTTGCATATCAGCGCAAGGCTGCTTTTCCCCACTCCAAGAATCAGTTGAAATCTGTTGGAATTACTTTTGTTGCGTAGCTGGTTGAAGAGTTATGGTAGTCTAACAAATGTTAACACTGGAGCCAAAGCTCTGATGTTTAAGGGTTTAAAACATATCCTCCAGGAAGGAAGGAAAAAAACCATTCAGTTTAGTTTGTGAAACAAAAACTGCATCCACTGCTGCTGCTGGGTTCCAGTGTATGGTGTCATCTGTCACAGCCATAAAAGCACATCTTCAACTTTTTTTTTTTGGACTACAAAGAAGCTGTGATATAACTTTTTATAAACAGCACAGCAGACACATTTACAAGTTTCACCAAGCTAATTCTTTGACAACCAACCATTCCTCCTGCTGTACCACCCCTTGTGGCCTTTTTGGCTTCTCAGACTTTAGGATTCCCTAACATTAGCTGTTTAATTTTTTTTTAGGAATAAACACACTAAATGAAAATTATATTCTATTTTGGGGGGGGGGAATTGAGAGATGACCAACCTTTGCAGAATCATAGTCAGAGACACAATAAACTCAGAATTTGATTTTTAAGTACGTTTTTTTGGGCTGTGGTCCTCAGAACACATTTTCCTGCATGTTTTGCATGGTGCCTTGCTCAAATAAAATGACTTCCATTATCAGGTCTTTGCAGAGCTTGCTGAGAAGGTGAATCGGGTCCATTAGTGCCATGAAAATCTTCTTTTATGCAAAGATGTAAAAGCAGAGGCATTTTTTTTTTTGTCCTCTCTTCGGTGTCTGCAGGAGATCATTTATCTGGTAACAAGGACCGAGCACTGAGTGGTTCAGTCAAAGCTTTCTGTAAAATAATCCTCTTTCTCTGAGTGGACGTCAGAACTGCAGGAGGAGCAAGTTTAAGAGCTTTCATTAAACCACAAACATATTTTTTGTTTAAAAGTCTGTCTCCTTCAGTTATGAATCCTATCAGTCTTCCATCTTTATTCTGCAGTGGCAGGCTACCATGACAACAGCAACGTGAGTTATGTTTCTCAGGCAGGTCAAAGAAGAATGGGAGTTCAAGCATCACAGCTCATTTATTTTTTCTTTAGGTGTATCAAACAGGTTTAAATTGAAGTCCTCGACTGCTCTGAAATATTTATCATATTTTACCATCTGAAAATGATGGATGGCTGCAACGCTGTAATGTCTGAAAATAATAATAAATTCATGCATCCTATTAGGATAGTAAAAACTAAACTCTAAAAAGTAGTAGTTTTTTTTAACTTGTAGCAGGCCATTGAAGCATGACTCAACAATGGATTAAAGGACCACAGTATTTAAAAAAAATTTGAAATGGGTGCCCCCAATTTCTGTTGGGCGCCAAGATGCGTCTTCGCCTAGGGCGCCACGCAGCCCAGGGCCTGCTCTGGATTCGGGACTCAATCCGGACCAACTTAAGCGGACTTGGTCTGGACCAACAGACTTTTCCACGGGTATGCCGCAGGCGGCATTTTGTAGTGAACACTTATGCAACACATAAGGGTGAAGAAAACGTGCGCATTAGAATGAGTGGAAGAATTCTAGCAAACGGAGGACAGAAATTGCTCTTCCTTTTTATCTTCATGTTTGTTTTTACAAAAACAGAATGTGAAAGTGTGTTTTGTCAGTTCCTACTCGTGGTTAATTTTAGACGTTGCACAGTTTTCATGCTCAAATGCAGCTGTTATGCATGTTTCTGATGCGCTGAGTCCACTGCTAGCCTCCACCTCAACGCCAAACGCAGTGGAATCGCATTGATCTGTGGTCAAATCTGCATCTCCACTCACAAACCCCCTTCTGCTTCATAGGTGTCTGCCCTCACTCAGAGAGTCCAGGAGTCAGAAACTCTGCTCAGCACACTCCAGCAGGCTTTCAGTGAGGCCAAGAGGAAAACTCAAGAACAGATGGTGAGCCGCTTTTGGCAAGTTGGTTTCATCTAACCACACAAACGGCAAAATGAACTCTGCGGTTGTCAGGTTAACGCGTGCGTTTGTCTTTGTGACAATGTGACAATGTTTAGCTGGATTTAGATGCAGATTGTGGTAACATGTTTGCAAGTGCTTATATTTACATCAATTAAGCTCACAGCCACAAGCATGACCTGCCAACACGTAGTTGTTGCATTGGGGACTTTTTTCATCAGATGTCATGAAGTTGTTTAATTAAGCCTGGATGCTGTCGATTAGTGGCCCTCAGGCCGCGGACCGCTACAGACAAGCTGTAGCTCTTCATTGAAGCTGACAAAGCTGTCTTTTAGTTGTTTAACATCTGATCTGTATGTTTAAAAAGTATCAGGTAACTAGAGGATGCAACCATTCACTTTCCCCAAACCTTAGTTTTTGTGTCATGGTTTTGTTTCAGTTGGATATATGATTCGTGTAAACAACCACAAAAAAAAAAAAAAATCTGGAAAATCTTTTTTTACATGTTGCTAATCCAGACAAGCAACGATGAAGAAAACCTTTCAGCTGGTTTTCATTAAGTCTGGTGGCAATTCAAACAATAATAATATATCTTTCTTAAATTTTTGACGACTTGTGTTTGACACTTTCATCGTAAACATGAAGGTATGCAGTAGGGATGCAACTATTTACTTTACCTGCTATTCGGTTCAATGGTTCAACATGCGGTTTAAGCTAAGAATTCTGACATCTCTACAAGTAACCATAAATAAAATGTCAACTTCTGTAAAAAGCTTCTGTGTCCTACGTCACTTTTCTCATTTTTATTTTCTACGTGTGTTTTTGCTGAAAGCATTGAGATTTAAAAGATCGTAGCAATAATTCTGACACTGATGGAATTAATATAAATGAAATAAACTGTGATCTGTTAGTCTGCAAACATAAAATGAGGACGTTTTTAAGATGACAATAAATCAATCCAGCTGTTTCTTTAAGCTTGTAGACATTTGCTGATCTGTGTGTTTGTGAACACGGTTCATGTGGCTTTGATTTAAACACGACACAGTACTACAGATGTCATAAACTCTGTCGTAAAGCCACATCAATCCAACATTTTTCCTGTTTCAATCAAGCGTCGAGGCTCCGTTTAAAACGAGGCTGAAGGGAAAAGCGGGATGATGGTGTTTTGTTTGCACTTTTCAGGTGGTACTGGTGAAGTCCAGGGAGCAGGTGGCAGAAGAGCTGAGTCGCCTGCAGAGAGACAACGAGAGCCTGCAGGGAAAACACAGGCTGCACGTGGAGCTGCAGCAGCAAGAGGACTTCCAGATGCCCAACACTGTGCAGGTAACACAACTCTGATTATTATCCTCATTTTTAAAACTGTTCCTGAAAGTTGTTCTTTCAGCACACACAAAAAAAGTTTTTTCTTTTTAAAGTAATTTCGTAACAGCAGCAAGTGATGCACCAAAATAGTCTCCTGTTATTACTTATGGCTAACATGCACTTTATTGTTTGCTGTCAAGAGTCAACTTTCATCAGTAAAAATGTTCCAGACTGTGATTTTGTCGTTAAGGTTTATACCTTTTAGATTTAGCCCCTGATTTTGAAAGAGTTTGAGAGTGTTAACAGAAAGGCTTTTGTGGAGACTATAATGTAGCTGATGATGCTGGTAACTCAGCCCCTCCCTCAGACAGCTGAATCCAGCTGCTGGTGGAACAAAGACAGAAGCTCACTCATTACTTAAGTACAAGGAAGGGGATAAGGTTTTGCATCACATGGGACCGTTCACGCCTCCACATCGTCCATCAGTTTCTGATAATGGACACGTGGTCGAGCATTTCCATGGTCACTTATTCCCACTTGGTCACTTATAAAAAAAAAAATATTGAATCATTTATTAGTACTTCAATCATTTTTTTACTGTTATTATTCACAAGAAACGGACTATTTAATATGAGGTGTGACGGCTCTGGCTCTGCTGCATCTGGTGTAAGAGGACTAACCAGTGGAGGAAAGTGGTTTATATGCTAAACACCATGTTAAATGATCCAAAGCATCATTTGAGAGGGAAGCTTCACCTTTTACCGCTTGTTTTTGTGCAGATAATGAATAAAAAATGTGTTTCAAAGGAACAAAGTCCACAGGTAGTTTACGCTTTGATTAAAGAAATACCCACCAATAACTGATCATTGAGTGTAGATCAACAAAACAAATACGTTTTTCATTTATTATGATTAATAAATGCTTATAAATGCATTCTGTTGTTTCAGTTTCCAAATTATGTTTAGGCCACCGCAATAATATAGGCTTTTTGACCGGAACCTTTTTTTTAGGTGTCTGTTATTACTTTTTAATTGGACACCCAGCAGCCAATCAGAATTGAGAATTTCTCCAGACAATGCACAACTGATTACAGAATATTTAAATTAATTCATTTCACTTCCTTTTCACCAATAATTCATCTAGACATGCAGCGATTCATCAAAGAAGGTTTCTATGGCAACAATGACAGCTGCTGATCGCTGCCATAAAACAACATAACAGAAAACTGGAGCTCACCATTGATAATCCCTCTGCATTTGGTGACTGCAGTTTACCCAGGAAAGAGACCACAGTTTGATCTGCAGTCGTCTCCGTTCTCGCCGTGGCGAGTGGGATGGATGTTTGTAGAAAAGGCATAGTGTTGGTGAAGCTGCCAGCTTCCATGGTAACACGTTTGCTCCTTTTCAGTGATTCATATCACCTCCTCTCCTGCTGAGCTGCTTGTAAGGGTGAAAATATGCGCTGCACCTTTTTTTTTCCCTCCTCTCTTCACACCAGCTTGAAGTCCTACCATAAAACTTTCCTCCCACGTCGACTCCTTCTCCTGAATTGTGCTGTAAAGGTTTTCATGAAGGTGGAGAAGTACTGATGACCGTTTTCAAACTCCACCTGATCGTTTAACTCAAAGCAGAAATGGGATTTTTGAAATTCCAGGTCAGTTTGAAAGCTGCATTGCTGACATGAAGAATGTCTGAGCTCGTAAAAACATCAGTAATGGGAAACATCTGTCGGTGGTGAGGACCTCCACCATATCAGCTGGGCCCTCTGGGTTTGACTCAGCGGCTGAACTTTGCTGCATGAAACTTTCTGCTCGGTCGTTGCAGCTTCAGACTCCTTCTTCAACCACAGGGTTATTTTTAACCCCAGCCCTTTGTCTTTATGTGAATCTGCTTCAGAAAAGTTCACCTGCACATGATGCACCATGTTCTGCAAACGTAGTGCTCGAGTGTCCACCTGGAAACGGAGAGATTGTGGGTTCAATTCAATTGATTAACAAAAGCTTCAAATTGGTCCCTATTTGAGTTTTGAAATCCACCAGCTAAAGGAATATCTTTAAGCGCTTGCCTGTCAAGCAACTCAGTGCCCTAGAGGAGGAGTGTCCAACCTGAGACTAGCAGGTTGTGGGGGTTCAAACCCCTCCTTTCCCAAAGTGAGCGGGACAAGCCCATTTTTGGTTTCACTCTGAGCTTGCCGACTTCCTCAGAAATGTCTTTTGCTGGACTCTTGATAAAACAAGTCCTTCTGAATCCTTCTCTCCTGCCTGATAGACGCATCATAAATCTGTGCTGTTGCTTTCATCAGTTGAAGGTTCTGCTGCAGGAAATGTTTATTATTTTCATGAGGATTTCAGGTCAAACCCAAAAAGACTTCCTGCAGAGCTTTGAATAGATTTGTTTTAGCTTTAGTTCTTCATCAGAGAATCAAACTCTTCACTATCTCCTTCCTTTGCTCGTTTTGTCTCACGTCCACATTCGTAGATGAAGATTCCCTGTTCAGTCTCCTTAATTCTGCGCTATTCCTCCCCAGGAGTTGCAGGGCCTGGTGTTCCAGTGTCGTGAGGACATGGTGGCGCTGCGGACTTCTGCGGATCACATGGAGGAGAAGCTGAAGGCTGAAATCCTGTTTCTGAAGGAGCAGATCCAGGCGGAGCAGTGCCTGAAGGAGAACCTGGAAGACACTCTGCAGCTGGAGATCGAGGGCTGTAAGGAGGAAATAGGTGAGTCAGGTGATCAGCTGAAGCTGCCCGTCTTGGACTTTTGTTTTATTTATCTTCAATTTTTTAATTCCATTATTTATGCGTTTGTTTTTCCTCCAATTATCTTTTCTTACAGACATCCTGGAAGGTATGAAAACACTTTGAACAACTTTACCCGTTTCTCTGTGTGTTACCTGCTTAGCCAAACTAATGACCGTTAACTGACAGCTCCGTGCTTTTCCTGCCCTCATGGAACCACATTGAGCTGCTGTTGATGCATTTACCCTTCTGTTTGCTGTCCCATCCTGCAGCCTGTTCAGATGTTTCATGCAGTAGATTTATTTAATGTCCTGTAGGCAGGAAACTCAAATGTCCTGCTAAGGACGAGCTGTTTAGGGAATCTAAATCCAGTTTAGAATATGTTTAATTTACCTGGAAGAGGCTCTAGAACACGTCAAACTTTCATGGAAAAAGAAGCTTTTCAGACTCCTAAAGGTTACTATGGTAACTGCAGTGCTTTGTTGAATGTAAATATTGAGGCACAGGTCTCCTGAATGTTTATGCTCAAAAACGTTCTGACTTTGGACTGTTATGAACGCTTTGTTTTTTGTTCCAACACTGTGACAGACTGTTATTGGGACAGTTTGAGTTTAACAGTTTGGTTTAAATAAACTAATAGTTGGTGCTCCAGTAGTGAAGTTATTTAAATTCATCTATTGGTCTTTTCTTCTTGTCTTGGGGCAAGGGTCTATATGGAGATGCCCAGATCTCCTTTTTCCACAGAAAGTTCTTCCAGTTCTGCTGGAGGACATTGAGGCGTTCCCATTCCAGACAAATCTTCTTCCGCATGGTCTGGGTCTTCCCCCAGGGTTTCCTCCCAGTGGGATGTGCCCAGAACGCCTTCACAGAAAGGTGTCCAAAAAGCACCCCCAGGCCTCCTAAGCCTCTTTTTCTCAATGTGAAGGAGCAGCGGCTCACATGTTCAAGGCTCCTGGTTTGAATAGAACGACATCATCAGCAAAAAGTAGATGGGAAATCCTATGGTCCCCAAACCCGGAAACTTTTCCTTTTAAAAACCAGAAGAATTACAACTTTTATTCAAACCTGATGTGATTCCTCACAAATGTCTTTACCTGTAGAGACTTTCGCTGCAGAGAGCTGAAGAGAACTTTGCAACAGATTTAGAAGAACCACACGTCTCTGGAGCAGCTTTTAGAACTGATTCCTGCTGTTCTATGAGTCAGATGGTCGTGAAGTAAGCTGGGTGTTCATCTTTAACAAATCAATCGAAATCCATCTTAAAATTCCAAAATGCAAAAATCATTTATGGAATAGTTTTCCCTTATGAAACAAATTGTGGTCATTTTTTTCTTTTAGGTTTTAGTATAAAATGCATCATTTTGTGAAGTTCCATTTACCGTCAGTTAAAATCACCAGCAGAGTCAGAACTTTGTTTTCAGAACCAAACCTGGTTGTGGAATGGAAATTCCCAAGAAAAAAAGAAAATTTTCTTGAATTGAATTTAAATCCTCACGCCGTATGTCACTAATTCACAACATACCATTTAATCCAGGACTCCACTTGATTTAGCATCACCTTGAACGGGAAAAACACTGAAGACAAGTTTTACATAATTGAAAATAAAGACGTTAAAGTCATATCAAGTCATCATTTGTGAATTTCAATGAAAATTATGCAGGAATTTGGCGATGAAATGACTTTGCTCGCAGGGTTTTAGCTTCTGCTAAGGACCTTTGAATATTTTTATTGGTTGTTCGAACAAGAATCTCATCATACCTGTGTTTACTGGTGACTATGTGAAGCAACGCTTTTATAGTTTTTCATGAGTAAAATTTTAATTAAAAAAATGGTTTGATCTGCTTGTTTTTGGATAATATTATTTCATTTCTTCTGTGGATGCAGTTGATGTTTCTCCTGAAGCTCTTTTAACCAAAATGAGGTTTTGAAAGTTTTAAAGGTGCATTTGGTTTTTAGCTTTGCTCTTGTTTGTGGGCTCAGTTTATCATCTTTTAAAGCTTGAAGTTTGGACGTGTTGTGATGCATTTAACCCAGTGTGTTTCTCAACTTTGTCGTTTAACTCCAGGCGTTTAAAGCACAAGGTGATAAAAGTTTGGAGAATCTGCAGACTTTGAAACATGCGGTTGACTAACGAGGTCTTTGTTTTCTCTCAGCATCTTTTTCTAGTTTGAAGACGGAGCTGGAGCGAATAAAAGCAGAGAAGGAGAAGGTAAGACCTCTTCATCGACTCTTACAAAATCTCGAGTGTGGGGATTTTTGTTCAAATCAAAAAACATAGCTAATCAGTATTTAGATTATATATCTGAAATAAATAATTGTAGAGGATAACCTTAGAAAAACAGTAGCTTTTATCAGGAACCAGAGATTTCCTGCTGAATGTGAAGAAACTGTCATCACCATCTGATGGAAGGTTGGTGCCAGTGTTCAGCAGCGGCGCCGCCATCAGTGTGTGTGAATGGGACCGTGACTGTAAAGCGCTATGGGCCTTCAAGGAAGGTAGAAAAGCGCTATAAAAGTCTACGTCATTTACCATCACATGGAGCTCAGGAGAGCACACAGCAGAAGTTTCTTTGTAGAAAATCCTGACTGAAGACGCAAACCTTTATCTGCTGACAATTCATGGGATTTGCTCATTAGTTTTCACAAACAACCTACAGGTGAATTTCTGACGCCAAAGGATTGGAACTTTTGACAGCTGTGGTGAAATAATCCTTTGAGGGAAAGCTCTGCTGCTTTTTAAAGGTCTACAGGATTAAAAAACTGCAGCTTAACACATTTCAGATTTTCATTTTATTTTTGTCAATGCTGCAGATGAGCTTTTGCATTTATTTATTTAAAATAATCTACAAAAAAATTACAAAAATATTCTTCTTATTTAAGGTATCTCTTAAGTTTTCACTTGTTCATTAATCAATAATTGCTCAAAGCTGCTGAACTCAAGCTTTGTTTGTGTTAACGTTCTGTCCTGGTATCAAATCAGTGAGTCTTCAGTAACGTCTGCTCATGTTTGTGTAGCTGCAGAGCAGTTTAACAGAAAAGATGGCGACGCTGGAGCGCCTCGGGAGCCTGAAGGTCAGCCTGGAGCAGCAGGTCAAAGAGCTCACATCTGCAAAGGTCAGAGCATGTTCCTCTGAACTGTGCTGATTTGAATCAAATCAGTATTTTCATTGGTTGATCTGCAGAGATGAACTGAGTGGATTTATTTTCCAACACGTGTGTGTTCCTTCAGAGCGCTCTTGAAATCCAAGTCCTGGATGAGAGGGACAAAGCCCAGCGGCTGCAGACTGAGCTGGACGTGAGCGAGCAGGTCCAGAAGGACTTTGTCAAACTTTCTCAGACGCTACAGGTAAGCAGGTTCAGTCTCAGCGCCTGATCAGCGTTTGAAAAGGAGACTGCTGCCAAATAAATGAACTAAAAAGAAACCTTAATGGAAATGTAAGATTCTCAAATGGGATGGAGATAGAAAAATATTTTTGTTGTACAGCAACCGAGTTGGCTAAATAACCTCAACTAAAAATATGTTGTTGGAACTTGATTGAGAACGCCCTCAAACATCAAACACCTGGTCATGCAGTAGAACTTCCTTCACTTTGTGTGATGGAAACACGGCTTTCAAAGAGTTAATAATGTTTACCAACAAATAATCATAGCCAAGCCTTTTCTGACAATATATTCACTTTTTCTGCAGGAACCTAAATAAAATAATGTGAGATGTAGTAAAATAGAGTCTTCTAATTAAAAGAAATGAATATAAAAGTTCAAAATCGTTTTTAAAATCATTTCCAGTTATTCATTTTTAATTTTTCTGTTGTGTCAAAATATGTTTTTAAATCTGTTTCTGTAAAATTATTTAGTAATGGGACCTTCTCTAACCACACTTTTTTGTGAATATAATACATTTTCTAAAATTATGAAAGGATTTATTACATAGGTTTCACTAGAATGAAAGGTTAGATATCAGAAGTCTGAAATACTTTAATATTACATTTATATGGTTCAAAATCATTGATTTTTATTTAAATAATTCTTTCTTATTTATATCTTATTGTTTCTATTGTCAAATTGACACCGTCAGGCTCAACCATTTGACTCCGTAGAAATTGTTTATCTACAATTGTGTTTCTATTTCTACACCATTTTCGTTGGAGTGGCTCTTTAAACACTAACTTTTTATGTAATTTATCATTATTGTAGAATTGTGTTTAAAATAAAGGGCTTTATGTTTACCCGTTTGTAAGTTGATCATTTTCCTTAATGCTGATATTGACAGTTATTAAAAAGGAGTTAAATGCAGTGTGGTTGAGAAAAAACGTTTGGTGCAACCGGTGCAAACATTTAGTCAAGAGCCCTGCAAGCTGATCCTGATTGGAGCCCACACTGCGAGGTTCGGTGAGGCCTGTTCTAACCGGTGTCTGTGTGTCTGCAGGTCCAGTTGGAGCGAATACGACAAGCAGAGTCTTTGGACCGAATCAAAGTGATTCTCAACGACACCAACTTGACAGACATCAACCAGCTTCCAGAGACATGATGCTTCTGAACCCAGACGGACTCCAATGTCACACACACCAAGTTTAGTGTGGAAGGACAAACATGGAGCTGGGTGTACGAACGCAGATAGGAAAAAAGAAAGAGGAACACTACTCTATGTAAATACGTAAATGTGTGGCCGTGGACAGTAGAAATGCCCCCACCCCCCCGGCTCATTCCTACTGTAGATGTAACCCTGTATTAGCTCAACCAAAAAAAAGAAAGTGTTGTCCTCTGAAGCACTTTCCATTTGTAGAGATGTCTGCTCTCAGAGACCTCCATCCTCTTGCTTTTCAACCTCTTTCTTCTCCGCTCGTCTGTTTCTTCTCTCATTCACTCCTAAAGACACCATGAAGGATGGAAATATTTGCACATTATAAAACTGGGAGGAAAAAAACGCAAGCGAGCGAGCGAGCGAGCAATACCCCGCACCTCCTCTCTGGTTCACTGAAGCTTCGTGTCTGAGGAGCCTTTTGTTGTGTGACTTTATTTCTGTTAGAAAACACTAGTGGATCCATTTCATTCCAGGTGGAAAAACATTCAGGATGTTGGACTTTGCTTCTTTACCGTTTGATTCCACCTTCTAACCATGATGCTAAGGATGATGTTTGACTGTTTTTCAGGTCATTTTAGAGCGCAAAGCCTCCAAACACCCATCAACCCCTGAACTGAACTGTCCTGAATGGTTGATGCTTCGCTAAAGTGAAGCTATGAAGGATTTTCATGAACGTTTTCCAACGCTTTTGACAAACGGTTGCAGAAAAGAATTTATGAAGTACTTTACAGAGGACGAATGCTACAAAACCAAATCTCCAAAATCATTTCTTTTACCTTCAAGCCTCACAGTCTGACAAATGGCTGCAGATTTCTTTGAAGAGCAACAAATGTTTAAACTGAAATAAGTGAAAGGCAGTTTTGAAGGCGAGATTTCCAAAGAAATACTTCAATTTTTGCTTCCTCCTTTTGATGGAAAATCAGAAGTTGAGGTATCACTGGGATAAAAATCTTTTGGGTTTTTTTTCAAATTAAAACACCCTGAAAAACACTTTTTATTTTTAAATGTCAAATGAAAACTTGGAGATTTTTTAACATTCATAACTGGTGGAGACGTTCTTCAACAAAAGATGGAGAAAAAAGCACATGGAAGCCTCATCACATCGGTGTGAGTTTGTACGTTTGCAGTTTCACTACAGAAGGTTCAATGTACAACAAATTCCTGACTTTTTGGACTCAGATCTGATCGACGCCTAAATACAAGCAGCTTCTGAGCGAGTCCTTAAGGTTCATCTGTGATGACCTCTGTCTGAGGAGCAGATGAAGTGAAGCCTTCACCCTCCTCGTAAACCCTCTAAAGACAGTAATTCTTAACTGTTTTGGTGACTCTTGTTTTGTAGATATTTTCAGTTGTATTTATGACAGCAGGAACATATGGAGTGATGGCCTGTTTGTTTTCTTACAGAGGCATTGTTGTGTTTTCATTGAATTCCCTGTGATGACATGAATCCTGCTTGATGTGGCATTAATGTGAGGAAATCCCCTGATGGTGGTGTGTTGTTATCTTGCAAAAATACACTTCTGTTCATTCAATTCTGATCTGATAATGTTGGATTTCTCACAAAATGTTGGTTGAATCCCAGAGAGATTAAGATTGTCTGCTGCTTTTGACAAAAGTTTTAAATCATTTTAAATCGTTTTTTTTTTTTTTTTTTGCTGTGGCCACTCATGCAAATTAACAAATTTTGTTTCGTTGTAATGAAATCGTCTTCATTCAATTGATTCTGAACCATTTTCCTGTGTCAGAAGCTCTGGTATTTCAGAGAGATTCAACAGAACATTTTGTGTTTGATATTTGGCGAAGAATTAACTGCTTTTACACACAATTAACACAAATCCAGTTTGACAGATTTCCTACAAAAAACATTTAAAACCTCAGATCTCCTGGTTGCTCTGAACTGTCTGATGTGGAAGGTTGAGCTGTGGATGGAATATTAATGTTGCTCAGACTTAGGAAAAGGCATGCTTGATGAAGACTTTTGAACAATACTGACTATAAACTACTGCCTACTGAGTTTGTGTCGAGTTTTGTTATTTCTGCCTTTTCACTCTCAACATTACAAGAGTTTTTGTCATACAGGATTAATTTTGGTGTACCACAAGATTCCGTCCATGATCCTATGCTTTTCCCCATCAACTTCCATTACAAATACATATGAGGCAGCACTGCGTAAACTTTCAATCCCGTTTAAAGCAGCTCTCATATCTCAGTATTGCAATTGAAAAACTTGAAAGAAGAGTTAAAACATAAAAAAACCTCGTCCAAGTACCTACTACTCTACCTTTATGAAGGAAACACAGTTGTGTTTTAATGACTTACTGATAAGACTAAATGATCACAAAGCTAAGACGAAGATTACAGTGACTAAAATAATAAACCAAAGTTTGGTTTATAAAAATACATGAGTGAAATCTGTTACGGGGTTTCTGTGGTGTACTGTGTTCCCACTGTTATGATCTCAGCTGTAGAGTTAGCATCTTCTCTCAGTACATTGCCGGGTTTCAGTTCAAAACTAATACTTTTACAGGTCATGACTTTTCACTTGTACCCAAGGAGTGCATGGATGTGGTTGTTGATGCGTTCTGTACTGTCATGAACTGGCAGTTTGTTCAGGATAAACTCCGCCTTCTATGACCCCACTCAGGGGCCAATGCAGATGCAGTATGGATGGTGTCAAACCTGGCTTTGTCTGCATGAAAAAAGATGGATATTCTCCTGATAAACGAATGTTACATGCAGAGTTCTTCTGCTGTCTTTCTCTTCTGGATGTGATTATTGATGTCAGTGAAGACACCTGACGGACGAGCTGACCAATCAGGTCCCAGGTGCCACTTGGATCACATAAAAGTTAGTGAAGATTCATTGAGAAGACATTCCTCATCATAACACACACATCACTTGCAGCCTCCTGCTGGGTTTCCAGAAACCCTGCCTTACCTCCTGTTGATTACCTGGATCAGGGGTGTTTAGCCAACAGGGAGCTTCAAAGGCAGGTTGGTTGGGCAACAAGTACTTTCAATGTTGTGTGTCTGATATTATACATTAGGTAAGTTGGTTTGTGCCACCTTTTGTATGTCTTTAGTTTTTTTTTTTGTATAAAACTAGAAAGACTTGTTGATATGGTTGGGACTTGTTTTGTTCTATGTATTTCATTTATTTGTTTTATAAAAACCTTAAAACCCAATCATTTGTGTGTCTCATCTTATGTCCTCTCAAACCCTAGACTGACAACCTGACATGATGCATTTTTTAATACATTTGCTGCATTAATAGGCTATTGATTATCTAATGTTTTAAATTGGACTTAGAAAGATTTTTAAAAATTCTGATAAAGTTCTCTTGTTCTGATATTTAATGCATTTCATGTAGTGATGAACAAAAATAAGTTGAGTTGTGAAGAAACCAAGATGTGTTTTTAGTCAGTTCAGAATGTGTAAACTGTTCAGTTATTTATCTAGTAGTTTACCTATTTTAAATTGATAAGAATTTCTGTTTAAATGTTTGAAAAAGATATCTTTAAAGAACTACAACTCCTCCTTTTTATTTCTCTTCCTCCTCCCCATATATTCTAATGAAATTGTTTGGCATGAGCCTACCATTACACTGCTGGCCTGCAGGGGGCACCAGTGACTGTAAGGACGGTGCGCGTGCCTCTGGAGTCTGGCACAAAGAAGACGATCTGCCTTGAACGGCGGAGGTGGAAGAAAGAAAAAAAGCAGAGTTGTGTTTACAACAACATAATGGAGCCCAAACGGTCGAAATACGTGTCCAGACGCATTTTATTGACTGGATTTACGCTATATGTCGCATTAGGTGAGTATATTGGTCCAGTTTGAGTCCAGGTTCCTTTAAGAAAAGCGAACATTTTACATATTTATTTTAGGTGGGAAATCAGGTTAGCCAGCTAGCGATGTTCGCTGGAGGACCGTTTACACCCCCAACCTTAAATCCCGCAGATTAGTGTGCCTTTGTTCCGGCCTACATCCAGGAGGCGATGCTTTACGTGACCTGAAACGTTTACGTGGTTCTTGTTTTTACTCGTATATCAGTTATTTTATGTCAAAATGTCGGAGTTAAGCAGCAAAATCTGATCGTTCGGTTGGGAGAGGAGGCTCTCGCCCCGCTGCTGTCTCCCGGTGAGGCGGTGGTCCCAGCCTTCCCATCGGGATGGAGCTGTTTTTACACAACCACACTTTAAAATATCACTATGACTTGCCCAAAGACGCTTCAAAATTGTAGCAAAAACTGTTTCAATCGTATGTACAGCCAATATTTGAAATTTTTTTTTTGGTATTTTTCTTTTTTTTTTTTAGATTAACAGAAGCGACTTGTAAACACACCACCACCTCATTTTTGCAGATTTTCACCTTCCTTCTGAATCAGGAGTATGAAACTGAAGTATTGAGGGCCACTCCTGTATAAATCATCTTTTAGGGCTCTCATCATTCAACATTAAGGGGAAAAACACGTTTTAAAAAGATTATCTATATGGTTCTAATTTTTTAAAGCTTTATTTAAATTGAGAAAACAACAGTTTTTCTATAATGATAGAAGGCAGAATTTGTTTTAAATTATGATTTAAAAATAAAAGCGCACAGATTTAATATTAGGTTTGTCTTTTAAGGTTGAAGCCATTTCATTGAACCAGAATATTTTTGAAAATTTCCCTCATTATTTTAATAAAACAAAACAAAAATACAAAAACTTTTTTTTTCTTCTCTGGAATTGGGAGGCCACATACTTTTCTTTCCTCTTTTTATTGCTGCTGTATTTTTTATTATTTTTTTATCTAGTCGGGTCGGGGAGTAAATATGTGACGAACGGAGTCCAGAAGTGGTCAGAGATACCATCTCATTTCCTTCATCTTTCTGACCCACAAAGGGAATTTGGCAGCACATACAATGCTGGAGTGAAAGAACAAAGCCGGAAACCTTATTGCATCTAAACTAGACAACCAAAACCACTGATCTTTATTTTGGTTTTAGGAAATGAATCTTATTCCCACGTTAGAACAATGAACTACTGAAAAAAACAAATTCACCAACACTGCTACATCCAAAACTGCCTTTTTAAAACTGCCTGTCAGAAAGAGTCAGAAGCTCATCATCATGCATTTTCTGTGCATACTACAATGCACATTAAATGAATTCTACATAATAATGGATTAAACATTTACAGCTGCAGAAAGTCTATTTTTTTCCTGTAATTCAGTAGGAATGATGATAAGAGAGTTTGTATGTGTTTCCCCCCCAAAGTTGTTGTTTAGTCATCAACACCACAGTTTTAAATCTTAAACCATAACTGTTAAAGATATAAGAAGTTTAATATCCTAAATTTGTATAATCTGGGTCAGAGGTCAGGCTTTCTCTTGCTTAAATTAAGAAGTTCCCTCCAGTTGAGCTCCTGGTTTTTGTGTGACAAGTGTTTCGCACAGTGTTGTTTTTTTTTTTCTTTCTTCTTTCACTGTTAAACTTTGATATCTGAGACGAGACGACAAGAACTGTCTGTTCTGACGCGTTTCAGCTTTTGAGAAACTGAACCGGTTTTAATTTTAAACCATAATGCAGTGCAACATTTATCTAACATTTATCAGGGTCAGAAGATTATAAATTCCTGTCATTTAAACGGTTATTCCATTAAATATTTGTAAATGTCCGACAATCATGCGTACAGGTTGATGACTTGTGATTGTTAGGAGTGTTCTTGGATGCTTTTCGTCTGCTTTGTTTTCTGCTACTGGAAGGAATGTGCAAATCTCTGTTTCTAGCAGACGGCCTGGAGGTTCTGCTGAGAACTCTTTGAAAAGTACATGGTCAGGTTAACATCTTTGTCCCTCGGCTCCCTCGGGCGGCGGTTGTCCCTACTTCAGCGTGAATCATGCAGGTTTTTTCTTTCACAGAAACTTGTCTTAGGGTTAAAGAGTCAAAAATAAAAGGTTGATCGAATGGAACCACTCGCTGTAACGTTACACGTTAGACTGTTAGTTTTCTCTGAACCATCAGGCGTGTATTTGGTAATCTGAATGTTTTTTGGATAAAACTGAGGAAAAGATAAGCAAAAAAATTTCCAACTTGATAGTCAAACTTCACTGAAGGAAGTCATCAACTCGTGATGTTTGTTCCTGGAAGCATTTTATTACAGCACGGTCAGAGCTGCTGCTCAATGCGTAGGTCTGTCTTATCATTGCTGTGTCTCCACATTCTGCACACATTTCAGATGACGCGTGTTCAGAGATTGCTAAGCAACTCTTACTGTTCACTTTTATTATTTTGCACTTCTCTTAAGGTTCCTACGGTGTCACATGAGGGTCAAAATCCCTCTGATCGTTCAGTTTTCTTCATCTTCTGGATGTAATCTGGATTTTTTTTTTTTAAAGTGTGTGTGTTTTTTGTATTTATTTATTATTTTTTAAAAATATGTTCCTTAGCGGGACATCTCGGTAGGGCTGGGCTTTGTATCAATCAAACATCTGCTGTATTGATCTACAAACATTTTTACAGCCTGTATTTAGTTGAACTTTGTGTTTTGAGCAAATTTCCAAAGGAGATGTTAAAATAAAATAGGTTTTTGGTAAATATATTCTGTCGGTAGTATTTTTTTTTTTTAATGGAGGGAGGAAAAAATCGATGAAAACCCTAATTTTTTGGCCACATCACCCAGCTCTTTCCTCGTCTTGTACCTGAAGCTGGGCTTGTTGTTGAGTTGTGGGTGTCGACAACTGCCGCCTTCTTTACCAAAAACACATCTAAGTACGTCCCCCTCCCTCCTTAAAGGCCGGAGTCTCAAACGCTTTTTAGGTTCTTTTTGGAAAGTCACATCCAGCACTGGATCAGCAGATTGCGAGAATATTCACGATGAAGTCTGCAGAGATGAGCCAGCCCATGTTTGATAAAGATGATGGTTTTCATCACGTCTAGACTCCTCCATTCAAACTGCAGCTGAAAAGATCTTTATTAGGTTGTTGAAGATAGAGGTTGTGCTGTGAGTTTGACATTATATAATCAGAGGAAACCATGTCATCTGTGTGACACATGCAGTAATAATTAAGTTTATTAAATATTCAGGTAAACAGGTGTTAATATGACCAGTTTAACAGAACAATAACTGTCATCAATTATTATAAATTCTTTAAAAAATAGTGAAGTTTGGGAAGTTGTTCCCAGTGTTTAATGATGCCTGTCAAATTTTTTTAGGAATAATAAAAAAAAAAAAATTATTTTCGTACAGTTAAGACTCGTATATACGCATATATATAAATATATATACACACACACACATTTAGTTTAAGAAATGTATTAATAAAGTAAAAACATGACAGAAACCAATTTCAGGTCTTCTGGTTGCTCCAAACTGTCAGAAGTTAAGTCGTTTCTTGGATCAGAATAAAACTGGAGCGTCTTTATTTCTAATGAATAATAAAAAAAGAAACACATGTTTAAAAACCATTGAAATTTGATGGATTTTTTTTTCTGGTTTTCTGTGATTTTTGTGATTTAAAAATATAAAAACCATTTCTACATAAGTGAAGAAAGGAAACCCTGATGCTGCTCTTGACTACAAAAACATCAGACTTGTGATATACTTATCCCTTATGCTCACAAAGACTTAAAGTAAAGCAGTCTAAATTATTTCTCTTCATTATTAGTGAGTGGGTCAATCTAAAAGTTCAGGTCTTCCTAGTTTTATTGTGAATGTTCTTGATATTTCACAGATGAAACTTCTTGTTTCCTAAAGGCTGTATGATTGTGCTGCTCTGAAGCTGCATGAGGGTTCTGTAAAGATGAGGGGACGTCTTGTGTCCTGTGATGATTTCACAAACCGTTCAGTCAACCAATCCTCTAAAAGCCTAAAGAGTTCTGTCATAAATGAGGTGATTTGGACTTTCTTCTGCTGCTGTGAAGCACTTCCTGTCTTTTACCATCTGCAGCTGCTTTCTCAGAGTGAACTTCCATCGACACATTTCTGCTGCCCCCCCCTCCCACGGTGCCTGTTTTCTGTCTGCACCCCCGCGCTTCCTAACAGCGGGATGTTTTCTCTGCAGTCACGGAACAGACGTCCGCCCTGGACATTCAGGCCGACCCCGAAGTGATCGTACAGAACGGCACCACGGCGGTTCTCCACTGCAGCTTCAAGTCCAGCGAGGTGGTCACCAAACGCACCACGGTCACCTGGAGGTTCAAGTCCAATCAGCCCAAAAGCCAGTCCTACGAATCTCCACATGTGGTGAGTGTCTGCTGCCTCTTTCATCTGTCGGGACACGGGAGGAAAACGCCGTTTGGTGCCATCATAATGTTTCTCCTAAACTGTTTCTGAATTTCAGTGACTGATAAGAAGCTGCATGTAAGCTGGGTCATAAAACACTGTTTCATCAGAACCATGGGGGGGTATCTGAAGTGTTGGAGGTCTAAGAAGACGTTTGGGTCTCATCCTTGGTTCCTCTCTGTTTTCTGAGCAGTCAGGCTGGGTGGGAGAGCCTCCTTGTTTTCCTCTGATCTCTTGTGAATATAATGACTTAGCCGGAAGGTCTTTAATTTGCAGTGTGGCCGCTCGCAGTCGGGACTCGGACTGCATTCCACAATTAGCTGTGCAACGTGTCAAACCTCTGAAGGATTGTCTCCGTCTTGTCTCAAGCGGTTTGTCCCAATGGGACCAGATCTTTATGGGGGTGTTCATGTCTGCTTAGCATACAGATGTGCTGCTTCGGTATCAGGTCTGGGACTTGGCTGGCACCTCTGATGCAAGGATGGAAACTTGAAATAGTTCCAGGTGACACACTTTGAGGTTGAAGAACCACATCCAAAGAAGATTTCCAACAATTTAATCCCAACTGAACAGCCTTTTTTAACACACAGTCCGTCAAGTCCAACTCTGATCATCTTTTGATTTATTTTCAAAGCATTCTCAGTGGTCCTTTAATTAAAATTAAGCCGTTTTTAATTAAAATTTAAAAAAAAGCTGTCATTTTCTAGGACATAGTTTTGCAGAGCAGTGGAGTTCGTTAACAATTCACCTCTGTCTTGTAGGCGGGACTGTTGGCAGGGAGTAAGACTGCACTCATTTCCCATAATCCCTTTGTCCATTCTCTCTCCCTCTAGTTTATAGCATCTCACAATCCACAGAACTATCCAGCCATACAGTTCTGATCCAGATGCCAGCTCAGATGAGGAAAACAGAGTTTCAAGGATCTGGACTGACGACTGTAGCACCTACGTCACTGCTACAACCTTTTTCATATTGATTTTTTTGTCTGATCCTGATTCTCAACAATTTGAATAAATTTTCCTCATTTGAGCTGGAATCTGGATCAAAACTGTACAGCTGGATGGCTCTGATGTTGCTAGTCAGTTTTGTTGCACTGGTAATGTTTGGGTGTGGGGGGGCTGTAAGCTAGCTTTGTTTAACAGTAGAGAAAGGGGATGGGTGATAGGAAGGGGGTGCAGCCCACAATTTCTAATGAACTCCTACCGATCTGCAGAAACGATTTCCTAAAAAACAACACAGGTTTTTGGATTTGGCTAAAAACGGTATAATCATAACACAAAGACAGCTGGGAACACTTTTAAAATAGATCAGAAGATGATCGGAGTGGGACTTTAAACATGTCTCCTGGTTCTGCTGTGTTTTTTCTCCGCCCCACCAGTTGTTCAATTCCTGTAGTTTTGTTTTCTGTCCCTGATCCGTGACATTTGTAACTCCTGGCCTTTAACATGTTTTTTTTTTTAACCAAGCAGAGATCCTTGCTGGAAAATACGAGCAAATATTTTATTCAGTTTCTCTGTTTAATTAAGATGAAAAATCAAAGGATGTTCACAAGCATCATTTACATGTTTAGATTAACTTTAGCTTTCATCAGAATGGAGAGTATTTTAAATTCGGGTGTTTTTTTGCCTGTTAATTGTGTGTAAATAGCAATAGTTTATTTTAAAAAAACCACATGATTACACAAAAGACAGAATTGGACAAAGTCTAGTTTGTGTATGTAGTCCCCTAGTCATGATGTAAAAAAGCAAACAAAAATATACAATATCTAACGAAGCGTTTTTGTGAGTTCCAGTTTTCCTCTAGTAATTCATATTTTCCACTAACTGTTCATGCTTTGCTGAAATTGCCTTTTTTTGGTATTTTTGTAAATGAGCACTTTTCCGGGTCAGAAACGCTCTTTATCTGAATGCTGGTGTAACGTGAGAAGCTGCTAATGCTTCCTAATGTTAATGTTTGCTTTGACTTCCTTTGGTTTAGTTTTAGCGACATGTGGCGAGGTCGGTCCTGCTGTTGCTGTGGTACTGTACGGGTTCTGGCACGTCACTCCAGCTCATGCGTCTGCATGCACTGAATTCCACAAAGCGGTCTCAGTTTCATTGGTTCTGCTTTTGTGTTTGCTGTCAGAACAGAACTGTCGTTCATGAACGTGCTTTTCCAGCTATGACTTTACTTCCACATCTGCTGTGCAAAAGGCCCAAAGATCCAGCTGTTCGGCCTCTGACTTATTGACAGAAAAGGACAATTACTGTCACATTATACATGAAGCTGAACTGAACACTCATTCTTTCTGCTTCACTGTTCTGCTTGCTTTTTTTTTCGTCTCTTAAAAGAAGTGTGTTTTTTTAAGAGTTTTATTGTGAAAGTTGTTATCCACACATACTTCTCTAATCTTCATCATTTACACAGTACTATTTTTTATTTAGTTCATCATCCCTCTGCTTGGTGCAGTGCGATTAATATGTTGTCCCTGTTTCCCACTCCACTCCGGGGGATCGGGAGAGATTCCATGTGGACAGTCTGTTCTCCTGTCTTTGGCTGTGGACGTCGCTTCCGGTTCACCACGCACCTCCATCTGCTCAGAGTTTCATCTGAATGAAGGCCATCTGCTATACTATTCAAACATGTAGTTGTTATTCAAACATGTATTTCTTACTCAGACACGTAGAGTTAGATAAGCTAATTCTTCTTTAACAGTTCTAGCACACCCCCTGTCCATCCTGGGAGAAGATCCCTCCTTCATGTGGGCGTCCCTGAGGTTTCTTATTTTTTTGCCCCCAAATAGGGTTTTTTTTTATGAGTTTTTCCTCACAGAGGAGTGTCTAAGGGCAAGGATGCCAGTTTAGCTTAGTCTGTTAGGTTTAGCAACCAGCTATTTATACTTTTATGATAGACTTTATGTTCTTTGCATAAAGACCGATGTGAAGCCCTTTGAGACGCCTATGGTTGTAATTTTGGACTATACAAATAAAACAAAATTGAATTGAAAGTCTCTGAAAACGTATTTCCTATTCTTTAGGTTTTAATACAATTTAGCATTTTTAGTTCCTTAACCAGCTTAAATAATGTTTTTTTTTCATTTTTTAAATCACAGAAAAATAACAATGAATACAGATTTTACATAAATATATCTGTAGTTAGGAGAAATCTTGCACTTATGGCTCCTCAGTAACCATCTCACAGCAGTCTCTCCATTCAATCGTTTAATTCTCAAAACAAAGAATTTTATAAAGGGTCTCTTTTTTTTTTTTCTGCATGGTGGCCCAGTGGTTCGCATTCTTGCCTCACAGCAAGAAGGTCCCCGGTTCAAGTCCCAGCTGGGGGATTTTTAAACAATCACCAATGAGGGACATTTCTGAAGCCCGGAAGTCCGAATCTGTGACCAAAGTGTTTTTGTGCTCCTCCTGCTCATGCTGCTGCTGTATTCTGCTGAGCTTTATGACATGTCGTGATCCGTTCATGAGTTGCAGACTTGTAAAAGAGTATTATTCTGTAGTAATAAGCTTGAAATGTTTAGCGTTAGCGCTGATCAAAATAACATAAACATCCGATTCTAATCGAGTCCAAAACTACTTGATTGGGCCCAATTTCTGATCATATGATTGAATTGGAATGTCTCTAAAATTTTCATTTATCACAACGTTCTTAAGAAGAATAAAAGATGCAGAAAACCCAAACACAAATGAAAACATCCAAAACTGACAGGACTTTTAAAAAAGTGGAGATAAAAGGTAAAATCAGCAGCTAAAGCAGTTTGTTTCTAGATAACTGTCATTCAGTCAATACGTTTCACCGCGGATTGTCATCAATAGTAAGAAGTAATTGTCAATGTCACTCTTAATAACTGGGATGTTAAAGATTTGAGTCAAGGCTTTGATTGGACTCTGAAAAACATTCATTGCCTCTTTTAGTGATGGACAGTTGTGCTTTTGAGCTCAAATTCTCAGCGAATGTGGACTTTTATGTTGAAAATCTAAATTCACTTTGGTTTGTTTAAAACTCTACCTTCTGTATTTGGGTTAACAAAGCGAAATACTTAAATTGTGTAATTTTCCTAATCTTCAAGCATCAAAAACCGATTTGAAAGGGAGGCAAATACTTTTTCATGCACATTTTCCCACTGGCTTGTTTCCTGTTGTAACCCCTCTTGGGTCTGACTTCCTGTCTCTGCAGATTTTCTATTTTTCCGATGGTCAAGGATATCCTGGACTGGAGGAGTTCAAAGACCGAGTGCAGTTTATCGGAGACATCAACAAGAGGGACGTCTCCATCCAGCTGAGTCAAACTCAGTTCAGTGACAACGGCACCTTCTTCTGTGATGTCAGGAACCCCCCTGATGTTGGGGGGACGCAGGCGGAGACGCTGCTCAGGGTCGTCCTGAAAGGTCAGTTTCTACTCCCTCATTTAAACTCACACAAATGAGAACAGAAGACAAACTTCAGTAGAAAAATGTCTGGATGGACCATGAAGGTATAAAACTGTGAGAAAATGTAGCTGAGTCAACTTTTTCAGGAAAACAGACTCTTGTTATTGACTGAATCTTGCCATTGTGGGCACACTGACCTGGATTGCATCATATTTAATCCCTAAAATCTGCTGTACTGCCCCTTTAAATCTCCATGGAAACCACTAAGCTTTTTTTTTAAGTCATCTTTAAGCTTGGGATCTTCTAAGGAATGAGAAATCCAACTCTGAAATGAAAGACAGAATTCCATCAAACTCTGTTTAGAGAGTTGTGCTTTCATTTGTATTTTGTGTGAAAATACATAATTGTAAAAAGCAAAAGTAAGTCTTGATCAAATAAAGCAGGACGTGTGTGGAGGAACTCTGCAGGTTTGTGCGTCCGCTGTGGTGAGTTGCATGGATTGTGAAGGTTCGTTATCTTCTGGTTCAGTGGTTTCCTGCTCCCAGGTGGCGGGATTTCGTCTTTTGTAGAGCAGAGTGCATGAGGCAAGACGTCTTCCAGAATAAAATGCCATTTCTGTTTTCTCCTGAAACCTCTGAGCTGCTTGGTTTCCTCCTTAGTAGACATGTTTGTGTTTGTGAAGTGTTCTCTTTATGTCACTGGAAGTTCACAGGAGCTCAATGGTTTCTCTTTATAAAAAAAGTTCTTGATATGCTTCTGTGACAAAAAAAGAAGCTCCACGCTCTGAAAACCGTAGTAATGATCACCTGATGTCAGACGTCTGAATATTGGTGGTCAAACTGCATGAAGCTGGCTTTCTGCTGAGTGTGGCCTGAAATTGGATTCCAAAGTATCAGTGAAGCAATATTGTAGAAGTAGAAATTGGAAAACATTTCCAAACCCTCAGTCCTCAGATGCATGAGCTGATCCATTATGTTGAAGGTTGGGACTTTTATTTTGATGCTAGTTTTTCTGAGATAGAATAATTTCAGTTTCCTGTCTGTTTTAGTTTTTATTGATACCTCTGATGGCGTTTCTGTGGATTTTTTAAACACGAGTGATCTTTGGAGCCAATTCCTTTCAAATAAAATCCAGAATTGTATCTTGAATTTTCATAAACAGAGACAGGAGTTCTGGTGTAAGTAGAGCTAGACTGTGCTCATTGGTCAGAGGTTTTCATCAGCAACTTTATTTTCAAGGTCAATGTTTTTGCTTTGCACAAATGAATTTTTCTAGAAGCCTGGAGGAGTTCCTTGTTATGCTGCTCCTTATCGTGCCGTTATACTGTTTTTTTTGTGCTGCTCCTCTTAGTGCCTCCCCCTTGTTCAGCTGCTCCTCGTCATGCCGCTCCTCCTTTCATGCTGGTGTGCAATCTGAACCGCAGCAGAACGTTTGTGCTGTGGCATCCTTGTGTTTTCTATGAAGCTGGGTTAGGGTAAGGGTCAGTATGTAAAATGATGGAAAAAGCTTTCCTGAACTTTTTAAATTTTACGTCTGTTTGGTGGAAACTAAAGAGGCCATTTCTTAAGATATTTTTTGCCCAGTTATTTGTGTTTGGACTAATGCAATCAGTAATCGGCCTTTATTCCATAACATTATGTGCATGTGTTTGGTAAACATCAAACAACAGTTCAGGTTTGTTTCTTCAGTTCCCATTTTCCTGTTGCGCTCCTGTCTGTAGAAATGCTTGTGAAGTTTGTCTCCAGAGAAGTTCATCTTTTAAGAAGGCACCTTGCAGCTTGTAACTGCAGCTGCATATCTTCAGGTTTCCAGAAAAGCTTCTTCCTGATGCTGGTCTCTGGTCTTCCTGCAGAATCTTTTCCTCAGAAGAACATGGGCACCATCATCGCCGCGGTCTGCGGGGCGTTGGCGCTTCTTGTTCTCATCGCTGTCGCCGCCTGCCTCGTCATGAGGGTGCTTCACAACCGCCACGAGTACGAAGGGTGAGTGACCGCCTTCAGCAACAGAACAGAAAGTCAGGCGTTTCCTGTGAAGAACGGTGAAGCTGTGGATGCCCAACTATCCACAGATGTCAGATGTGAGAGACATCTGACATCCTTTGTGTCAGGACTCTCTGCATGGGACCGGACTCACCGTCTCCCCCTGCTGGGTTAAAACAAAACCACAGAGGATCTCATGTAGTTACTAATTATTAACCCGGTGGATTCCAAACTCTGTCAGATCCGTGTTGGAACACTTTGCATGCCGCAGCTGTAAGTTTGATGGACTTCAAACGTCAGATTGAAAACCTTCTGACGGCTCTGCTCATCTGTGGAGATGCGAGCCTCCAGCCCGGTTTGAGGTTCTCTTTGCTCTGGTGTCCTCTTCATCCTCTGAAGCACATTTCTGCTAACATCTAACATCAACCAGTCTGTTTTTCCCTCAGCATGCTGACATGAACGCAGGTCTGATTTCTATTGGTTTTTCAGATCTTGGATATGGATTTTTCTGCAGCATAAATGAATAGAAAAAAGACCTTGTCAATTCTCTTTAGATATTTTAACGTGTTAAATAAGTTTTTGTTTGAAACAGGCCAGAATCAAATGCATAGATTATGAAAGAAAACTGGAAAAAAAGTTCTTTTCAAAACAAATTTTAAAATTCAGAATTCAAGATGTTTTTCACAAAACGTCTGCCTGTGGAGCGAAGAGCGTCACATCTTTAAAGCTGGTATATTTATACACCTCCACAAAATAAATCCTATTTTCAGCCTTAAAACAGTCCATTTATCCTTATTTTTAGACCATAAACATCTTAATATGAGACGAATTACACATTTTAAAATAATTTGTCTTAAAATTTATAAGGTAATGTATGGTTAATTTAAATTCTCTTCATTAGGACATTGCTTAAAAAAAGATGCTTCAAGATTAAATGGCGGAGTTTTGAAGAATCCTTTGATTTTGATTTGTCAGATCCAAGTTTTAGGGAAAAAAATGGTTTCTATTCTTTTTTTAATCACATATAAGATCATTTATGCTGCGTGTAAACTCCTGTATCATCCTTGTTTGTCCACAAGCGTCAAACCCAATCATCTGTCTTCATCCTAACCCGTACATACAATGTGTACCTACTTTCACTATCATTCTTCAGCTTGAAATGACCTTTGTGTTCATATTTGCTTTTATTTGCTTTCAAACAGAAGTTTGTACTAAAAATGTAAAGAAGTCGTGTTTGCGAAGCTTCCGTTTAACAGCTGAGAAGCAGACTGAACACAGAATGAAGGAGCTTATATCTGCATGTATTTAATCTGCAGTTTAGTGTTTAGATCTGATCAGAAAAGTCAGAGGATTCATTTTATGAAACGTTGTGTGAAGCAGCCAATATAGAATCCACCATACCGTTAAAATTATCTTGTTTGTAAAAAAATAAAATACAAATACAAATAGACAGATTAAATGTAGAAACTTTTATTATGAAATAGATTATTTGTTGGAATAGATTTTAATCTGAAGCTGCTTCTGTTTTTTAATTCACATATTCTGACATTTCTGCATCTTTGATAATAAAAAGAAGAAAGATTAAATAAAAAAAAAAAAAACAATTTTCTTGATCTAAAATGTTTTCTGTTTGGTCAAAGTAAACTTTGCATCCATAAATAGTTTGTATTTGAATTCTGAAGATTTTCTGATACCTTAGGATGTTTTATGATACTTTTGTCAAACATTAAATCCTATAAAAGGAGAAAAAATTTCACAAAAAGTTAAAAAATAAATGTTTACAACAAAAAATAAAGACTTTATTTAAATGTGAACTACTGGATGTTAACCATAAAAAAACTGAAATTTCATGTTTAAATTAAGCTTAAATTAGAATTTTTGTAAAAGACAAACTTTATATTTTTAGAATCAAAATATAAAGTTTGTATAAGCCTGGAAATGTTCGTCTGGGTCAGAACCTGGTCTCTGCTCCTGCAGGCTGCTGCGGTCAGCTCTCACCGCTTTGTTTTTGTCTCGTCTCCATTTTGTGTTTGTGTGTATGTGTGTGTGTGTGTGTGTGTGTGTTTGTCCCCATGACTGCTGGACACCACGGCAAACTGTTGCCCTAAACTAGATGCACCACCTTGGAAAGCAAGAGCTGTCAGGCTCCACAGCCGCCAAAGAAGGTGGAGTCCAGCTCTGAGGGCTCCAGGTGTACCAGCCCCTCAGGCCCGCTACAGGTAGGAGCAGGGGACAAGGTCACCTACTGGCTGCTGTGGGTACTGCAGGAAGACTTATGGTGGCTGGGTCTGTTCTGCACGTCACACTGTGGAAGTTTGCATTCATTTAAGTTCATTCATTTGAGTTTAGTTGCAGAAAGCAGTGATCTCCAACCTTTTTGGGTTTAATGTCAGACAATATTTTTAACGGACCGACCACTAAGGCTGATGTGAGCGTCTGATTTTTTTTAAACATTTTGTTAGCCTCCAGTCTCCCTTAACTTTTGAGGCTAAAGTTTATCTTTATCCTCTGTAAAATGTCTGCAACTGCTTTAAACTTTTTGCTCACTAGCTTTTGTGTCAGGACCAATAAAAAGACGCCTCTGCGATGGAGAACAATCAGGCTCTGATGAACAGTTCTCGTGTTTTTAGAAATGACTTTAGTATTTTTATTTTTTAGCATTGCTTTATCAATGTTTTATGATTGGTCACAAATTGTCACCAACCTTTGAGTAACAGCAGTGACATCATAAACAAGAGACGATGTAGTTCACTGAGGGATGTCGCGGAAGCAGCCACCTTCCAGTTGCTTCCTTGAAGTCCATTAGGACGTCATCCCACTCGCACCATGGTCACTTATGAAAGAAATAAAAACTAAAACTATTAGTAATCTCATCATTTAGTTTTAAATCGCTTTTAACCAGAAACTGACTATTTAATAGGTGGTGGGACGTGTTGTCATGGTAACGGCTACTGCGCCTGCACCAACCTCGTTATGCTGCAGCAGAAAGTGGGTTTAAATACTAAACGTCATGTTAAGTGATGCAAAGCATCCTTTCTGAGGGAACGTTCACCTCTTACTGCTTGTTTTTGCCCAGATGACGAAGAAAATGTTTGTTTCAAAGACACAAAGTCTAAATAGTTCGAATCCTCCTCCTTGGATTCTCTTCTTTCTCTTTGGGTTCATCCCAGTCTTCATTATTAGAGGATCAAATTCACCAAACAGCTTAAAGAAAACTATCAAGTCTGTTCTTCCGAGTACCAGCTGGTCCAATAATAAAGAACATTCAGGTCGTGTGATCCGAACTAGTTTGCATTATCACTTTTTATTGGACGCCCTGCAGCCAATCAGAGTCAAGTATTTACCCAGACCATGGTATAAAACAATTCTACAGTAATATACTACAATTACGCCACATTTAGGAGTGTGTGGATGAAGCTAAAATAATGCAACGGTTGCTTATCAGAAAAAGAAGGAAAGTTGTTGGACCCATGCTGATTTCTATTAAGCTTCCAGTCTCTTGGCTTACTTTTTTATTTCACTATTCTCTTATCATTAACGTTATTTCAACAGACATTGACTTTTTTACACAATAAATGCAGTAAGACATCTGCTTTAGTTTTATATTCTTGTACGCTGTCGTAGAAGTGACCAATGTCTTGTTTTTTTTTCAACAAAGCAGCTATAACAGTTTATTTCCCCATCGTGGGATCAACTGAATTCTATTTTATTTTAATACATGTTGTATTCATGTTTTTTTGTCTAAATGCAGACATTTCATTTTGACAGTTTTCTAGCCCCACAGTTTTGAAAACTGTTTGTCCTCTTTGTTTCTGGATCTAGTGTTGGTTGAGCTTCTCAGTGTTTGGTGAGTTTGTAACGGGCCACTGTGGTGTCTGCCCCCCCCCCCCCCCCCCCTTTTTTTTTTAGGGCCCGGTGATATACGCACAGCTGGATCACTCAGGGAGCAAAAACTCCTTCCACAAGATGGAGCCGGTGGTCTACGCTGACATCCGAAAAAACTGAAGAACGACCAAAACCCAGAATTCAAGGAAAAACCCAGCAGAGTGAGACCTCTCCTATCGGCTGCTCTTTGGAAGGGGGGGGGGGGGTATTTTAACAGGGAAAACAAAATTGGTGCAGCTCCTCCCTTTGAATTTTCCTCTTTCTGTTCTCTGAAAGCATGAATCTGTTGATGGTAGTAACGTCTCCTTGTGCTTTGATGTAAAGACAAGAAAACACTAGTAAATGCATCACATCAGCATTAGACTCTTACAGAAAAAAAAGCCATGTAGTGCCCGTGTTTGTAAAAATAAAACGTCTTTCCTGCAGGCTGCTGCACCAACCTTTGCTTGTAAAACGGAGAAAAATGGCCGCCACTTCCTCTGCTGTTGGTGCTGCTTGTTATTTATTTGTAATGTTGAACGTTTGCACTCGTGCTGCTCCAAATGCGGCGCTTTCCTCCATCCTTCAACTTCCAGGCGTCTTAGTTTGCTGCTTCTGGGAGGTGAGGAGATCCGCTTTGGAGGTCCAAAGCTTCCGCTGGATGTGAAAAATAAACGAGGAGCTGAGGTTCCAGCGTGGAGCTGCGGCTCTGTGGCCACAGGTGGAGGAACACTAAACAACAGGAGAGAAGCTGGAAAAAGTTCTTCATAAATTCCCTCAGAGAAAGCATCAAGCTGCAGACGCTTTGTTGTAAAAAACATTCCTACTTCGATAAATAAACCTCGTCTGTAGTTTTCAGGCTAAGCTGACAGAAAAAGCTGAGATTTCCGAGCAGGAGAGTCCGATCGCAGCTGAGAATTCGGTCCAATTTGAAAACACCTCGGGCGTTTTTCAACCTTTGGTGCATCAGTCTGCAGAAGACGGCTCATCGCCATGGTAGTCCTGTGGGTGGAGGCGTTTGCCCCCCCCCCCCACCTTTTTTTCCCCCCCCCCCCCCGCAGCCCAGCTGACATGGTGTTACTGTGAACGCTTCTGTGACGTCCTGGCATGCTGTCGTGGTAGTTGAACAACTTCCCTCCCTTTGGATTTTCTCCTCAGACGGAGCATCCATGCCCCCCCCATAAAAAAAGACCTTCTGACCTTTGACCTTCCTTCACGTTGAAGAAGCATGTTAGAAAAACGGTTCGTTTGAGGTGAAACATGTTTTTATCCAAACTCAGAGGTTATTTGTTGAACAAAACACTACTTTGCATGCGACTTACTAACATCATTATGGCAAAGCTATCTGTGGTTTTAATATATGTCTTATGTTATCCTCACAAGTGTACCAAATATCAAAGGTTTTATTTTTTATTTCCCAGATGCTTTTAAGCTTTAATTCATTCCATTTTTTAATCGTTTGGGTTTGTTTTCATGCGTAAAAAGCCAAATTTACGTTGACTGAGTTTGTTTTTGAAAAGTTTGATGCTTCTAATGGAAGCTTCACGATGCAGTAACTGACTGATGCCTGTACAAAGGTCCCATCTGGTGCCGTTCACTGTAGCTCATTCCAGCGCCGCTCTCGCAGCCGGGTCAGAACTCGGGCGTTTCCTCCAGTCGGTCGTGCTGAAGAAAGTCGCTGTTCTTTGTTTTTTTTTTTCTGTTTTCTCACGTCAGTCTTAACTATTTTTGTCTCCAGAAACCGAGAACACATTAAAGTTTCTATTGCTGCTCGGCCTCGTTTAAGGTTTCTTTAGTCAATCCAGGAGTCTCAATGCTCTGTTTGATTTGAGGCATGTAATGATCCAGAAATGTGGCTGAAATTTGGAGAGGAGCAGAGCAGAAGAAACACCTGCAGGTCTGCCTTCCTGGAGCTTCAGGAAACTTCCTGGAATATCAGGAAACTTCCAGGCTTTTCCTGAGTTTGCAAAAGTTGCAGAAAACGTTAGTTTCCGTCACTCGCTCCTCGTGATGCTTCAGAAGCTTCTCTGATTCGGTGACGATGGTCAGATGTTTCTCTTTGCTCCTTCGCAGCCTTTTTATCAGCACGCCTTATTTGATTCCAGATGAATCCTTTTTTTCTGACTCCAAATGGAACCAGAGGAAGTTTGATTGATCCGATTCCATCCTGAATCTTGGCTGAAGAAATCTTGATTTGTCCGCCAACTCTTCCTCCTCCAGAACATCGACATCGTACGAAGAACGCTCGTTTTTGTGACTCGTGGCTGTTTCGTGTCGTCCTAGAAATCGTGATGTAAAGTATAAATTATGAAAGATTCCACATTTGACGGCGTTTCCCTCATGACGGGTAAATGTTTGTGTTGTCGTCTTTACGTTGTGTAAAACCTGCACTATGTTGCATATCTGAGGATGAGCCTGTCCATCTTCATCGTTTGTTTTTCACCTTTGCCTGTTTGATGTCTTTAAAACTGGAATGTTGTACATTTAGTGCCTTTTACATTTCATCTGCTAACTTGAACATCTGCTCAAAAATAGATTTTATTTTCCTTTTACTGTATTTTTTTTATATCACCTCTGTATCCACTGTTCAAATTTGATATAAAATCCACTCCTGGCCCATTTCTGAGTCAGCTCTGGTTATTTAAAGGTTTGACAAACTGCTTAAATTACTTCTAGTTCAAAAGGAAGTCTTTACTTTTGAAAAAATTATCACACGTTTGGCAAAAAGTAGTACACTTGTAGTTTAAGTATGCTGACTGAATACTTCTTCAGACTGAAATGGAACATTTTAAGTTTATACGGGTAAACTGAAAGTATACTGCCTCACTTTTAGTGTAGACTACTGGTAGCACACTTAAATTCACTACTTTTGCAAAGGGAATTAATAAAAGAAGCTCAAAGTGACCAAGAAAAAGCAGAAAACATGCTGTTTTCAGTATTTGATTGATCTGTTCTCTCACCTTTGTCTGCGTTACTGCACATCCAAAGAATTAAACACAGACCGATGGATTCTTACTTTGAATTCCTTCAAACCGTTAGAAACCAAACGTCTGCTCCCATGGTTGGTTCTTTTAAGATCTGTCCACACGCTTCTACAACAGAAACCTATGAGAGAAATGCTGGTTTTACGGGGGCATTTCAGATGAAGGGTGGAGGAACGGAACCAAAGTAAACAAGACTCAATTTTTCTGGGCTTTTCTAGAATCAGACCTGGATTGTGAGAGCTCTGAAGAAAAGAGGTGATGATGTTTCTGATGCAGCTCAGAGGAGTCTGTTCATCCCTTCAGATTAAAATGACCAATAAAGCCAATGCAGAAACTGTCTGAAAAGCTCATTTAGGGAATAAAAGCACATCTTTGAAATAATTACTGCTAAATATTAACTGTAAATAAGAAAATCAAACACATAAACAAAATAAAAAAGTCCTTGTTTTTTTTTAACCAAAACAAAAGTGAAAGCTCATCAGGTTTAAACCTTTATTTAAAAAGTCCCCTCAGGTGTGTGTGGGGAACTCCAGCGTGTTTTCCAGATGCTCTGATCCCAGCTGGTTACCTGGATCAGGTGCTTTCAGCCAATCATAATGAGCCAGAGCAGGAAATACAGGAATGCGGCTGTGGCTTCCGCAAACCCGTCTGTCATCAGCCTGACTCAGCAGATATCCAAAGATGAGACAGCATATTATTGTCTTTCTGCTTATGACCTTTCAGCATTTACAGCAGGTTAGGATTGGTCACGGCCTGCAGGTGGTGGGGTAGTGGTTCGCCCACCTCACATTGTGCAGAGCTGGTTCGATTCCCAGGGGGGTCCTTTCCGATGCATGTCTTCCCTGTGCACGTGAGGGTTTTCTCCACCTTCCTTCCACGATCCAAAAACATGCCGTGATGGATTGTCCTGGGGGGGACCCCACCTTCACCTGGAGTAGCTGGGACTCCAGCGTCTCTTCACAGAGAAGAAGATGAAGGATTGGAAGATCTGAAGGTGAAGAAGACGAGTCTGTTTCACAGGAACAAGGAGCTGAAGGAGCTTTTCTACTTTATTTGTGTCTCAAACATTGTCAATAAAACTTTATTAAACAAAGATGAGACGAGTTTCAAAATTACAAAAGAATACAAAAGCTGTACAGATCATAATTAAAAGTTTTATTATGATACATTGTCAATATGTTCATTTTTGAATATTTTTTTAAGCTTAAGTTAAGTTGTGTCCTCTTTATTTTTTTAATTAAAATGATATTTGGCCTTTCTGACCCACAGATTATTTTAATTAATGTGACTCAATTTAAAAAGAGACAAGAGGCTGTGAGATTTACTGCAAGAAGAGAAATTAAAGCAGAAATAATCCTTAAAAATAAACAATTCAACTTTTTATGCTGACTTTATAATCCTTGCATTCTATGCAACGAAACAAACAGAGGATAGAAGATATTTTAAATAGAATAATTTCATTAAAGTTAAGTAAAAATCTACATCTGTTTCAGTGAAACTGAAAATGAAAATGAGTAAAAGAAAAACCTAAAATATTTCAGAAACTTTTCCAGGACACAAAGCAGTGAAAAAAAAACAAATGCACGGTTTAAACAAAAAACATTAGATTAGCAATAAAAAAGACAACAATCCCCCCCCCCCCCCCCCCCCCCCCCCCCGAAAAAGAAGTCCAGAAATATCAAATTTCTAAAATTCAAAAACTGATTGATCAAAAACATCTTCATCACATTATCAATACTTTTAATCATAAATAGACATATATGCAGTAATGCTGGTTAAATAAATTAAATAGAATGATTGTTAAATAAGGTTTGATTTTGAGTGAATGAGTCCATGTACATTACCTGTCCGGGCCAGCAGAGGGCGCTCGTGTCGCAGCTCAGGTGACGAACCTGATTCTGTTTCTGGAGACAAATAATCCCTCAGCTGTGACTGCTACGTGGAGCAAAGCCTTTGGGAATCCCGAGGGAAAACAACGGGATTTTTTCCCCCCACGGCAAATAAAACATGAGAAATGAAAGCATACCGAACATGAAGCTGCGACGGTTCGAGTCCCAGCAGACAGCAGACCAGGTAGGACTTGTTCTCTGAGGTCATTATGAAGGTTTTTATGCAGACAGGAAAACCTGCAGCTTCCGGGTTTTAGGATGGAGATGATGAGACTAAAATGACGAGAAATCAGATGAAGTTTTAGCAAAGTTGTATTTTATTCCTTCAGTATTTAAAAGCCAAAAAGCAACTTGTAATTATTTTAACACATAAAATCACACATGACGTCATTTTCTTACATTAAAAAAGGAGATTTTTTTTACCCTTTGCAAAACTATTCTATTTAAGTGTACTACTGGTGTACTTGGCCTTTACTAAACGTGAGGTAGTATACTTGAAGTTTACTTTTTAAAATATAAACATCAAATGTTCCTATCAGTCTGTAAAAGTATTCAGTTAGTATACATCCTACACTACATGTACTTGATCTTTAGTATACTTGCTGAACTTATGCTTATGATACTTAAATATACTTAAAAAATAAACTTTTAGAATACAATTTTTGCCTCAGATTTTAAAAAAAAATGGTAAAAAACTTAAATATTTACCCTTAGCAAAAAGTAGTCTGTTTAAGTGTACTACATTAAATTAGACAATATTATACTATTATTAGATTATACTTAATCTATGCTAAAAGGGAGGAAGTCCACTTGAAGTTTATTTTTATATTATATCTGTATATTGTAAAAGTAAAATGTTCTAGTTTAGTCTGAAGAAGTATTCAGTCAGTATACTTCGTACACTACAGGTACACGGTCCATTTGCTGTACTTAAACTTATACTCATGTATAAGTAAAAAACAAAACTTCATGAGCACTAATTTTTGCTAAGGTTAGTAAATGTATTCAATAGAAACTTAAAAAAAAAAACTTAAATGTATACCCTTAGCAAACGTACTACACTTAAAGTTTATTTTATTAAGTATACTTGATTATAAGTATAGCCGGTATACTATAGACCATGCATGTGTACTGTAGGAAGTATACTGACTGAATACTTCTTCAGACCTAATGGAACATTTCAATTTTACAATAAACAGACTGTAAAAGTAAACTCGTGAGTATACGGTAGACTAAAGTACACTTAAATGGACTACTTTTTGCTAAAGGTATTTTTGTTTACAGGATTTTCCTGTGATGTCAGTTTCAACTTCAATTTCAAAATATATTTTACATATTGGCTGTGGCATATTATTCATTATTAGATCTGCTTTATAATCCCAAATCTTTGGCACTTTAACAATCAAAGTTTGGATCTTTTTCTGTTTCCAGTGACTTTTGTGTCACATACAGTCGATTTCCCGCCTTCCAGTCTGTTCTGACTGAAGAGGTGAAGAGGAGTGTCCACTCAGTTGTTTTGTGCTTAAAGATGGTCTGAGGAAGGTCCTGTATTTGATCAGATTCTGATCGACCAGCAGACCGGCTTAAACCGGTCGTTTTGAAATTTAAATCTGGACTTTTCTGGGACTTTTCCAGGCTGGACAGGAGATTAGCCTGCAGGCAGCGTCTGTGTCCTCTTAGCTGGAGATGAAAGCAGGAGACTGAAGTCAGCTGGAGCTCAGATCTGACCCGGTCATGGTTCTGAAACCTCAGTCACAGCTTTGTCTTCATCCTGCAGAGGTTCTGCAGAGATCTGACTGCTCTTGGATTCTGTGGATGAATGTGGATCACTAGAAGCTTCTTTGATGTTGACCTCACAGACAAAGCTTCCACACAAAACGGCGTGCTCCATAAAACAATGGCGGGTGTGTTGTCTGATCTGAAACTCTTGTCTTTGAATCTGCATAAAGAACGCCATCAAAGTCCACTTATCTCCTTTGAAACTCCTTCTGGTGACATCATTTGCTCCAAAGCAACTCCTTCCTGAAAGTTGATCTGATGCTTTCGGTGCAAACGAGATGCAGCGGCCGGTGCCACCGTCATCTGATGCTGCTGGTTCTCAGCGAGGCGAGCCGCATGACAGCAGCTGACGCCCACAGAGGATGTGGGATTGGTCATCACAGCCACATGTCTGTCACACATGGACACATTTAGCTTTTCGTTTCTCTGATCAAAACAGAAGTCTGTTTGCAGACACACGCTGCCTTTGTGCCTTTGAGCCCAGAGGGATGTTTTCTGTTTCAGAGTAGATTTTTTTGAAGAAAAAATGGGGGCCCCCTATCTCTATGCAGTGTAAAAACTGAACTTCCCCCCTTATATGGTGTTTCCCTGTCAGCGGTGGGAGGGGGCAGAGAGGTATGAGATGTTCTCACAGGATGTGATGGCTGGAGAGCAGCCGAGCGGCGCGATGAGGAGGCAGGAGTCAGCTGAGGGGAGCTTCACAGTATCGATCTGCGAGGGCGGGTGTGAGGATGTGAAATTAGGAGGCGCGGTGAGGATGAGGCACCACCTGAATGTCAGGTAAACGTACAGAACTGTCCTGCTTGCTCTGGCTTTAGGAGGTTCTGGTTGCTCGGAAGAGCAGGCGCTGTGGGTTGGAGCTTCTACAGGTTCAGTGGGGAAAATACTTGGATACACGTGAAAGTACTCTTACAAGAGGGAAAAAGTACAACCTTTAACATCTTGGTTTAGAAGAGGGTTTTATCTGAATGTAGCCAGCAATAAAAATGTTTGTAAACAGAATTTATGACTTCAAATGTATTTTTAAAGCTTTTAAAGCCTTTTTCTAGCAGAATCCTAAAGGTCATTTTTGTCTGACGGCTTCATGTTTTATTAATTAACGTCATTTTTTTTGGAAAGTTGTGACATTCAGAGCAAAAATGTCTGAACTTTCGGGATTTTTGTAACTTTTTAACTAAAGCCTGTGCTTCTGCAAACTGGAATCCTGCTTTTCCTTTTTTTAATCAGACTGTGTAAAATATTTCTAAGATTTAACCCATTTTCAGACTAACAACATCAGTTTAATAGCTGATTTTGAAGACTGATAACTATGTAGCCCACATCACCACAACGCCGCCACCATGCTTAGCCATTAAAGAGGTTAATTCTTCACCAGACGTTATAGTTTGTCTTAAGTTTCTAAAGGGCTCTGGTTTGTTGGGATGACTAAAGAGTTCTGAACCCACAATGAAGCTTCTAGAATTTTTCAAATTTGTACAAATTTGAAATCATCTTTACTATAGAACAATGAACATTGTGTTGGAATGGGCTCCAAAAGAGCCTGTGAAGAGTTTTCCACCAAATCTAAAAACGTGTAAATCTGTAACATCTCTGAGAGGCATTTAACTTCATGAAACTGAACCCACTGCTGTTTTTTTCCAGGGAAAACCTCCTTTTTCCTGCTATTTTCAAAGAAAGTTTTGTTTTCGGATGTGGTACCTATGCCTTATATGATCACTTCCTCCTCCATCATGGATACCTGAGTAGTATTCTATTAATATAAACCTCAACCATTTACATGAATGAAACCAGCTAAAAAAGGTTTGGAGGGAAATGGTTCTGACATGTGACCCGACGGGTCAAACTTTTTTTAATTCTCCTTTGAAACTGGGAAAGGAAGACTTTAAAGGTGAAGAAGTTTCTCCAGAAACGGACAGTTTTTTTGATTCGTCGTGAACTTTCTGTGAAGCGACTGATGGGAGAACCTTTTCTTCTAAGCTTCAGATCTTTTGGGAATTTTGCGGGCAGATGTCATGAGCTATTTTTTTTTTGGAAATGTGTGTTCACGTTTGTTGATCAGCTTCTATTCTCACTAAAAGAAAAATTAAGGAAGCACAGATTTTTATTTTGCAAATGACTCATTAAAATCTCAACAGTCACCAGTTTAAAACAATTTCTCATAGATTCATATTTGCTGAGTCATGTTTCTGTTTGACTGGTTCTGCAGTTTAAAAGCATGAAAAGAGAAAGCCCCGTTTGTGTGTCTAGGCCAGAAATAGCACTATGAAAGGTCAGCAGTGTCACGCCATAGGTAGAGCTGGCTTCCTTCCCTTTTTGGGATGCTTCCTGCATTTCTCTGAGTCTAACTTGTGTGGCTGTCTGTGCTGCAGCACCATGGTCGCGCTCCAGCTGCTCTTCCTGCCATTGGTCAGCTGCATGGCGGCGTCTGCACATCCCCGAGGACGCCTCCCTCCATGCCAAGTTGTAAGTATCCAGATGGAAATGTTTATTTAACTTTGTCTAGCACTTTTTCAAACTCTTTCAATGATCTAATTGGACTTTTTAATGGATTAGGATGGGTTGCCCTTGGCAACCACCTTGTATTCCCTTGTTTCCTCCCTTCTGTAAACATCGTTCGTCTTCTGCTGTGCGCTCACGCCTTTCAGCCGAGCCTCAAAGCTGTGACTCACGTTACGTAACATCAGGTTTCTTCGTATCAGAAGAAAGTTTTCAGTTTTCATGATGGAGAATCACAGCTGTAGTTTGTGCTCCAGAAGCAGGACCAATTCAGCACCAGAAAGAAACCAAAAGCTCCATTTACCAGAAACATCTCCACACAGAGGAGATGCTCCCATCGTTCCCTAACAGCGAAGCGCTAAACCGACAGAAACGGTCATATTTCCTGCAGCAGTTTACAAATTTAAGTCAAACTAAGAAAATAGTGAGTTTCCTTCTTCTGGCTAATTAACAAACCAAAAAAAAAAAAACATGGATTCATCACTATATTGGTAGCTCTGGAAGGACAGTTTGAAAGAAAGAACACAAAGAAAGAGAACGTAAAGACCCGAGTATCTGTTCGAGCAGCTATATATGCAGAGTTTCTGATCAAATTAACCCTTTTTTTGTATAAAACTCAGTGACTCAACAATAAAAATGTAACCCAGATAGAATGAATTGTTTCCAGAAATTAATTAAATTGAATTAAATAGAAGAATTTTTTACTCCAAATAAACATATTTCGGAGCAAAAAAAGAATAAATTAGTGAACAATTCTGCAGTATTTACTCTTTGGGTAGATTTTTGTCAAGAAGAAATAATTTAAAATGTAACATTTTACTAAAAAAAAACATTGTTTGACATCCAAACAGGTTAGTTTGGACAGAGATGAGATGAAATATTCTTTGAGCAGGAGAAGCTGCTGACAGCTTCAGGAAGGTCCTGCTCGTGTCTCCTGATCTCTACTTCCCGTCTTTTCCTGCCAGCTCCAGATCATGGACACCCCTGTGGGTTAGCAGCTTCCTCTTCACCTCCGTTCTGGTTTGGGGTTTTCTTCAGAACTCTTAGCAGGAATTTAGGGGGAACAAACGTCATGAAATCTCATTTATTCAGCTGATTTTCTTCTAGTTTGCAGATTTGTAAAGTTTAGGTTCAGACCAGTATTTGAAGTTCTAGCTAGCTGATTACATTTCTACTGAAATCTGGAAGTTTTTTGACTCTGAACATGTCGAGTCTGACCTATTTTTGCTTGTCATTTTTTCTAAATAAAAGCACCTTTTCAATGACTAAAAACAAACATGAAATCTTGACGTTTAAAACGTTCACGTTTTTGTTTCTTGACTTAATGAAGCTTTGTCAAATAACCCTTTGGTCGCCACTTCAAAAACCTTTTCTTCTTTTTCTTGCCATTTCTCTTCATATTTTGAGTCACTCTGAGGTCTTTCTTTCTTTTAAGCAACACTGGATCCAGCTCGTCTTCAGGGATCCTCCCCTCTCGCCAAAGGAGATCCACGGATCTGAGAAGGCGTGCCAGGAATCCACAGGAAATATTCTGTGATTCCTGCAGCCAAAAACGCAGAACCGTTTCTGTTCTGTTATTATTTATTTCTAAAAAGTATTTTTAAATTATTATTTGGTCAATGATAATGATAATGAAAAAGGAAATGAAAAATAGTTGAATTTGAACGTTCCCAGATTTTGGTTAAACTTGCACAGATTTGTCATCCTGACTGGGATTAGACTCATTTGGATTATTAATGTGGATTACATTTAAATTCCTATGTCATCACAACTTTACTTTGTTCTTCTGAAACCTCCAGTCAGTCTTACTTGCCTCTGTTTTTTATGAAACAAAAAATTCTTCTGAGTTCTGTTTAGTTTCACTGGGCAGCCAAACCAAACCTTCACAGCCTCCGTTTTTAGTTTGTTTTCATGTGTGATGTAAAGCAGCTCACACATTGAATAAACAGCATCTCCACCAGGCAGAGGAGATGCCGCTGACAACGCCCAGCCTCTCGCCTGGTTCAGAGTCTAATAACAGACAGATGATGTATTAATACTCCAATTAAAAGAAAACATCTCTGTGGTTGTTTACAGCAACAGATATGCCCGTCCAGCGAGCCGCAAGCACGCCAAGCGGCTTCATGTTCCCTACTTTGGAGAACATGGAGGAGGAGGCAGTTTTATGAGCTGTTTTTGGACACATGCTCTCCCTGCCATCTGGTTCCTATTACTAACTTCACTTAATAACTTAAATACTAGAATTTATTACAGAAGAAAGGCTGAGAAAGTGACGGGATCTACCAATAACCTTGTGAAATGCTTCTTTTCCTTTGCAGAAGACTTGTGAGTCTCTTTGGTTGTGGACTTATCTTTAAGATAAAGGGTTGGAACTTCAGACGGTGGTCTCGTTGACACACATGCAGCTCATGCAGAGACTCACAAAGCAAGCGTCCTTGTTTAACTTCAAACTTCTGCTCGGTTGGTGTCAGGAAATCCGGCTGCGTGCCGCTGTAATCACGCTTGCGTGTTTGTCTTTGTTCTCAGGTCCAGATGGATGTGTTTTGCAGCAATCTGAGACTCCGAGGCGTTCACGTCAACCTTCCTCGTGGAGTCCAAACGCTGGACCTTTCGCGGAACCAGGTTCAGAACCTCAGTCAGGAGACTCTGGGGTTCCACACTGGTTTCCATCGACTGAATCTACATGCCAATAAGATCCACTTCATCCAGCCGGGCCTCTTCAAAGACATGTCAGACTTGAGGGTCTTGGACCTCTCCAGGAATCATCTAAACGTTTTTGCGGTTTCCAAGGTAAACGTCGGACCTCTTTCCGCAGTAAAGTCTCTAGATCTTTCAGGCAACGGGTTCTACACGGGCATGTCGGACTATTTCCTGGCTGACTCCCCGTCACTGGAAAGTGTTTCCCTGAGCGACAACAGCATCACAAAAGTAACACAAGACACCTTCAGGGGATCGTTGTCCCTGAAGAAAATCCACCTCCACAATAACGTCATCCTGGAGATCGAAGACGGAGCTTTTGACTCTCTGCAGAACCTGACCGAGCTGGACCTGTCCAAGAACTCCATCACCTGCATCAAGGACTTCAATCTGCACAACCTGAAAGTTCTAAATCTCTCCAAGAACAGTCTGGAGGATTTTCAAAGCGCACCTTCACAACACGACTTTAAACTTGTCTCACTTGATCTGAGTGAAAACAAAATACTTTACTTCCCTCTTCTTCCGAAGAAAAATGTCCTGGAGCACCTGGACATTTCCCGAAACCACATTCAGACGGTCACAGAGAGTCTGGAGAAGCAGACGCACTTGATCTTTGAAAAGCTGAGATACCTGGACATGAGCTACAACAACCTGAAAGACTTACCAGAGAGGTTTTTTCACTGCATGGCCTCCCTGGAGGTCCTGAACGTGAGCCATAACTGCATCGGCTTGTTCTCCGTCACCAACGAAAGCGTGCTGCAGAAGGTGAAGGTGATCAACCTCAGCTATAACTCTCTGCAGAGTCTGCATCTGAAGAAAAACACACTGCACTACCTGAGAAAGCTGTACTTACAAGGAAATGACCTCAAAATCCTGGACCATCAAATATTTCAGAGCCTCCCAAACATCAGGCACCTGCAGCTCCAGGAAAACAACCTGAAAATCTGCTCCTCTGAGGAAAACCAGCCGGGTTTGCCCCAGAACCACCAGGATCCCCCTGGTTGTGTGTGTTTTCACTCCATTCGCAGCTTGCGCTTCCTGAATATCTCTGAAAATAACCTGAGGACTTTGCCCTCCAAGGCCTTCCAGAACACACCTCTGAGGTTCTTGGACTTATCCCTAAACCCTGGCTTGGAGATGCAGAAAGGCTCCCTCTCTGGTCTGGAAGACTCCTTAGCTCATCTTCTCCTGAAGGAAAGCAACCTATCCAGCCTGAACACAGAACTGTCCTCTCTGAGGAGCCTCAGACACGTCGATCTGTCCACCAATCAGCTGGACAGTCTGCCGTTGTTAAACAAGGAGTCTTCCATCGAGTCCTTGAACCTGCAGAACAACAACCTGGTCACTCTGGACCAAAACACCATCGTGGACCTGGTGCGCTCGCTAAAGACCCTCTACATGGGCTCCAACCCTCTGAGCTGCTGCGAAAACCTTGGCTTCCTGCACATTGTGAGGCACTCCACAGTCACCGTCCCCGACATAGAAATGGTCACCTGCAGCCACCAGGACCATGCAGAGCCCGTAAACATCGGGATGGTGACCCAGGAGATGTGCCATGGACCTGATGTTCCAAACTACACAACCGTCATCGTAGTGACGTTGGTGACCGTGGCGCTTCTGCTGGGGCTGCTGGTCAAATGCTGCCATTTAAGGAGACAAAAGCACAGCAGAAGCTTCAGTGCGTGAACGTCGTGGACATGAAAGTTTGGAGTCTGGTGCTACTTCTGGTCCTGGATTCATTTGAGTTTCCTCTACAGAGAGCAGACGCTGACTGGCACAGTAGACCAGATGAGTGTTGACATTCCTGTGAACCTGAAATATGAGGTTTGTAAAGAGGAAAAGCAGCTGTGAAGTCTTCACAGACAGCACTTTGAATGCAAGAGCCATGAGGGTTGTTGGAGGTTAGTTTTCCGCTTAAAGACGCCTTCATGCCAGAACCAGCAGTGTTACATTAGATGTCATAGCAAGCCACCTGCCTCACACAGAACTGTTGAATGTAAAAGGAAGAATTCACACTAACATCAGATGCTGTCAACTGTTTCGTAAAGGTTATGTTTACGTAACGTCATTTCGGTCAATTATTTTTGCAGCTTTTTAAACCGTAAGAGTGCTTGTACTTCAGGCCTTTGGGCGTTCCAGGACATCACGAAAATGGAACGTACCATTTTCATGGCAAGTGTATAGTGAGGTATTGGTAAGATTTATGACAGATGGGTGTATTTATGCCACACTCTAGTCCTAGTCCGGCTTGCCCATTTTTTGCCCACAGACAGCCTGTATCCAGCTATGGGGTCAGAATATAAGACATGAAGACAAAACTTTGGTCCAGCACCTGAATCCACCTGATTTCACCGGAAACACTCCCAGTTAAGACATGAAGTTGAGAGGAAGCTGGACTGAAGGGCAGCCAGTGACCGCCCTGCTGTGGTCCGTCCACGGGTTCCATTATGTCCTCCACAAAGACGGGGGGGGGGCCTTGGAAACATTTGACCCTGGGAAAGCGCATTTGTAGAGCAGGCAATGTGGCGTCAGCTGCTGTAAATTTCTTTGGAGCATGCAGTTCTGGGAATTGAAGAATGACTGCGTTAAAGAGAAGTAGGACAGGCTTTCTCCACTGTTTCCAGGCTTTGTGCTAAACTGGTGAAGTCATTGGCTGAACGGACCTTCAGGTTCTGACTGAAGACAAGATCACCCAAAATGAAGGACTTCTGACGGTGAAACCTTTGTCTGCATCTGAAACGTTTTCTTTTAAGCTGAATGGGAAGAACACTATGAAGGGTTACAGATTTCTTTTTTACTTTTTAAGTGTTTATCCAAGCTGTCTATTTAACCTTTTTTATAATTTGCACTTTACATTTTCTTTGATGTGTGTAACTGAATTGAACTTTGTCATTTTAACACTAAAAGATGATGTTAGAGTTTTATACTAAAGATGTTTCAGTATAATTTATTTTCGTCACTTTTTTGTCAGAGCGCTTTAGAAGGATTTCCATGTTGGCGGGAGCTGTTACTGTTCCCAATAAAAACCCATCAGGGATTATTTTCACAAAGATCATCTATCATGACATGAAAAACAGCTCCTCAATATGCAGTTTTTGACTGTTTTTAAGCGTATTTCAAGGTCTGCTCCTCCAAAAACAATGAAGGCAATGATGCACTTCAACATGAAAAACTTCATGGTTTGGTTTTGTCATTACATGTCTGTTATCTGGTATGTTTTACTTTGTCAGTTTTCAACACAGAAGGAAAATCCCAAGAAGGTTAGCTGCTGCTAAGCATCAGCTAACAAGGATGTTTAATAAACAAACAAACAAGCAAATTGTATTCACACCTTTTTATTCAAAGAAACTGACTATTTGCAAGTAATCGGATAAATCCATGCGACTATTTCTGAACTTTTTTCTTGGCTGCATGGACCTGGAGGAAGCGTTCAGGTTAAAAACCTTACTTGGTGCAGATTTAGGGATATTTTTACATAAAGTCAAAGGCAAGCAGCCCAAATGTTTACATATCTGCTAGCAATGATCAACACTCACCTAATATTGACTAAAGAGAAATCAGTGTGATGGTATTGATGGTATTGAATAAGCCTCTAAGCAACAGGACTTTAACCACTGGAGCTCATACCAGCTGACAAAATCAGACAGCAGGAAGGTCACAGGTTCGTCACGGAGTCGATGAGCATTATCAGACACACAACTCTCTGGAGTCACAGGTTAACATCCGCGTCTTTGGACTGGAAAAATCCATGCAGTCAGGAGAAAATGTATCCCATAAATTTCCTGGATTGGTGGAAATAAACATAGTGGAGACTGTAGGGCTTTTATTTTTTATATCTCACATGCAAAAAGCTTTAAATCAGAGTTACATCAACAGCAAACTGACCATCCTTTATCAGTTTGTCAGAAATCTAAAGACGAATGTAAACAAACAGCACTGGTACTTTTTATAGTTTCACTTTACATTGATGTAATTTTGCCGAGTGGGAAAGTTTTTAACTTACCTTTTCCATTAGGGTGGATTCCCTCCATAAGTAACATCAGACACAGCTGCTAAACAGTCAACGCACTAGAGGAACATGTTTCCCTGTATAACAACAATATAACTTCCTCTCTGTTGTCATAATTCATCAGAATGATAGTCGTGGCAGCTTTGAAGCATCATATTAAGATTAGCAGTCAGCAGTGACTTTTAATGTGAAAGAAATCAGCCTCCTGCGGTCATGGATCAGTGATGCTGCTGCCAAGAGGAGACATTTGGTTTTGTCCATTTGGGTTCATCCAAATCTAAACAGTGTTAAAATAAAATACAGACAAATAACAAGGGTTTTAGTTAAATCTGGATCTGTTGATAATGACAGAATTCTTGTGTTATCAAACGTCCTCTGGACAAATACTAAATGAATTGTGTCTATATGTCATTCAGTCTTGCACAAGGAAACACAATGAAATAGATATAGAGTATAAACTGACTCCTGATGCAAATATCTATTCATAAATGTATTGATGTATTTAGAGAAAATCTGCTGAAGCTCTCCTAGAGCTAAAGAGGAAAAGAAATGAGGTTTTTATAATACAAAGCAGAATGGAGCCATAAGTCTATTATTTGAGCCAATTTATAAACCAGTTATATAAATGTTGCAACAGAAATCAAGACTATGTAGAACAGGAAAAAACTAAAAGACAGGGGGCAGGAGTTAGAAAAACTCATGAACAAGGTCATTTCATGAGCATGAAATGGTCTCTTCATTGAACATGCACTCGGTGACGGTTGTTCTAACCACGGTCCGTAAGCAGAACTGGACTGAGTACTCAGTCATTTTTTATGGTTGACGTCACAATAATGTTAGTGTGATGTCAACTATGAAAAAATGATTTACTGCTGGCTCCAACCAAATGAAGTCAATTCAGTCTTATTTTTTCATGATATGGACGCCCCCATGTTGGGGCAAAACATCGTCAGTCAATCAATCAATCAATCAATCAATCAATCAATCAATCAATCAATCCATCCATCCATCCATCCATCCATCCATCCATCAAACTATCAAGCAATCAACAAACCAACCCTTTCGCCTACCTAGCAACCAAACTACCTTACAATAATTGATCGATGGATCCATTAATCACTTTACTTGGGAAGCACCTTTCGTCAGCATGCTGTAGAACACAAGGTGCTTGACATAAAATACATATACAAACATGGGTTCAAACAATAAAAATCATAACACACAATACATCAAAAGCAACAATCAAAACACGAAGTGAAAGAAAATGCAGGCGCCAATACTTTTTGAGGAGACAATGTGTAGATTAAAAGGTAGAAATGATAAAAATGTACAAATGATAATCATAAAACATTTAAAAGCCAAATAAATTAATTCATAGGTTAATTAAATGAGTTATGAAAATTCTAAGTTAAAAAAATACTTTAAAAAATCTCCACAGAAGCAGAAACTCTCTGATCCTCTGGTAAGTTCGGCTACAGATGAAGACCCCGGTACCGAGAACAGTCCTCGCCGTGAGTCCTGGTTCTCATGGTGGGCAAGCATCTGAATCCTCAGAGTCATCGTTTCTATGGCAACCACTCTCGCCAGTAAGGAGTGAGCTTCATGCACGTGGATGCATCAGAATGGAGCGCAGCAGCGAGATGGTGGCACGCCCAGCTTCTTTTCTACGTCACAAAGACGATCTTTTTCAAACAGCGTCTTTTTCACTACAATTCAAATAAAGAATCAGTCAGAAATGCTATTTTAAGCTGAATTTTTAAAATATATATCCTCCATCACAAAAACAGTTTTCATCAGAGCGGGTTTTTAGGGTGAGGTCATACTGAACAGGTCTGAGGTTGTGATGGCTAAGAAACTACTTGAGAGAATCCAAACTGAGCTGCTTCATCTCTGATTTGAGGGCTGGAGTCTGGGAGCGTGCTTTTGTGCTTAAACAATGGCGTGATCTGTAAGTTACACCATCAGTGACTAAGACCTCCACCCGCTGCCCCTCCCCTTCCCTGGAGGGGCTTTGATGGAAATGATTAACCGAGCAGGGTGGTACAGGAAGCCGTCCACCAGCCGGCCCGCTTTCTGCTAGATGGGGTGAAAGCTAACGTGACGACACACAGCTCTGAAGCCTGCGTTACAGAACACTTTTAAAGGAGATCTGGTCTTAAAAAGAGCCGCCTCAGCAATTTTCATTCCTGCAGTTGGAACGGATGTCAGGAAGCTGTTTGGTCCAAAAATGACTTTTCTGTCCTGTTGTTTGCAGTCCAAAATGTTTTGAGACACTTGGTCTGACGTGGACAGAAACACGTCTGCTGTGGATGTTTTGATAATGGGATGCTTGTAGCTTCACAGTCATCTGTCTGGACTGTGTTTATGTGAACAAAAATCAGGCCTCAGAAAGCGGTCTTATTAACAAATACAGCTCATCTCTTCTGACAGAATTACAAATAGTTTCTTTAAATAAACTGGATTAGTAATCATGTCTGCTCCTGTTTTACTCTTTAACAGCTCAGTTTAATCTAATGTAAAAAGATTAGAACGTCAAGAATGAAGGAAAGGATCCCTATTGGAACAATAGTAACAATAGATTACTATTGTTGTAATCTGCTCTTTAGATTTATTTTAGTATGTTAAAATATGAATTCTTGTTGGTTTAATGCTGACGTTTGCACGAACATGAATATAATAAAAGTGTTTAGTAGTGAACAGTAAAAGTCACAGGACAGTAAGTGGTGCAGAACGAAAGGGTTTTAAATTCCTAAATTAGAAAATCAAACTTATAATTTGACTGGATTCATAAATGTAGAAATTGTTTGAATTCGATAAAAACGTTTTCTTGTGCCTTTTATTCCAAATAAACATGTTCTTCTTTCTTTATAAAAGCTTATGAAGAGCTCCTGACATTTTTTTAAAACAACGCCCTAATGCTGATGTGAAATTACACCAGCAAATGCTTTTTGTTGTAGCTATAGAATGATGTAAATGTTCAGATTAACATACCATGTTCACACCCTGTTTCAACACACTTTATTCTCATAAATAATAAATCCAATTTTGTAAGGTGATAACATTAATCACAAGCATTTGACTGAAAAATGTAATCCAAACCCAATGGAGTAAAGAAGGTTCCTCAGAGGAGTCAGAGCAGTGGTTTGAGGGGTGGAAGGAGAAAGGATCTCCTGAAGGTTGGTTTTAACCCCTCGTTTGAACTCTTAATCAGACAGTCTGCTTTGTAAGAGCTCATTTGAGGGGAAGTTTCCACTTAATGTTGTTTGCCTGTAATCTGGTTAAAAACAGAGCTGTGCAGCACCTCTGCAGTGATTTGATGCATTATTGACCCTGAATTGTTAAACTGTAGAAATATTCTGCCCCACAAACATGGCTCTGCGTTTGTTAGCCAACAGGAGATGAAGTGGGATTTCTGCTCTGGTGCTCTGTTTATTTTTCCATCCCTGCATCACCCCTCCAGGGTGAAGGGAAAAACACACAATAATGCAAGCTCCACTCCTCTGGGAAAACACAGATCAAGATGGTTCAGCCTCTGAAGGGAGGCCGCATTCTTCTCAGATCCAATCTACACGTATGAACCAGACTGTAGCCTAAACAGAGGAGACAAAAACATGTTCTGGAGGATTCCTATAAGCTCTGCCCACTGAAAGACATCATTTCCTTCCAAAGACTCTTCCTGTTTTCATTTGGTCAAATATTCCATCGCTGTCTTCTCTTGTTTACGAGCTTGTTTACAGAATCAGAGGAAGCCCACGGAAAATATTTATGGTTCACAAGCTGGAAGCGGGCTTTGGTCACTTTTCCTCTCTGCGCCTCATGATTCAGCCTGAGCTTATCACAGCTTGGTCACGCTGAGATCACAAGAACTGAACCGGAGGCTGGATCCCGGCAGGAGCAGACCAGCTGCTCACCGACCGACCAACAAGCAGAAACAAAAGTGAGACAAGCTGGACCCTCTCTGGGTAAACAAAAACAACATCTCTGTTTGGTTTTGGGGAAATGTTGCATAAGAAAAACCTTTATCTCCAAACAATCTATTTACCATTTTGACAAGAGTTTGTTTACTCATTTTGTTTACTATTCCCCTTTTGAAGCACCTTTTGCTTTCTGTTACAGTAAAAAACAGTGCTGCTTCCATGAAAACCTCGTAAAAATCAACACCACTGATGAACAGTTTAGTGATCCTGGAAGAGAAGAGATAGAATCTAAGTTTTAGAAATGAAATAAAAGAGTCTATGTGCCACTAAAATATATACATTTTCACTGCACTAAAGGAAAAAAGCAAAATAAATGAAATGATTAAACTAAACTACACAAGTTTATTACTTTTCTGGTTAAAAAAAGTATGTTTTCATCGACAGTTTAACCATAAAATGGTGAACAAACTACAGATTAATTGATGCTTTTATGAATTAAGATTGTTTCTGTGTTAAAGTCATTTCAGATTTTAGTGCTGTTAAATGTCTAGATTTACTCACATTTTAATTATAACTGCAGAATGATAAGATTCAAGATAAGTAAGATTCATCCATCCATTCATATAAAAATCTCTTTTGTGTTTGTTTTTAGGTTTTCATTGCATTTTTCTCCTTTTTTGAACCAATGAATCAGTGTTGAGATAGTTTGTGACATAAGGAGTCAAACTAACTTTGCATTTCAGAACTAGTCTCTAATATGTCAATACTTCTTAGCTTTAAGGCTCCTAATCTGGGCTTTGTGTCATTTTCCGAGAGGAAGATTGAGATAAAAATATTACCGTTACCGTTGTTGGGACGTAAAAAGCAATTACAAGAAGGATGCTGAATAAGGTTTAAATCACTTAGATGGTTGGTTTGGGATTGTTACTGAGATATTTAGGAGGAAAACACTGACTTATACCCTGCGACCAACTGGCGAGCCGTCCAGGGTGTGCCCCGCCTTCGCAGCCCTGTGATCCCATAAGGGATTAAACGGGTTAAGAAAATCCATGGATGCCGTCCCCTACCCCATCCCTGGTGGGGGGAACGACCCTCAGCATCGGGGGCCGAGGCCCTTAGGTGCTGGCTTTCTGCATGCAGGGAGAGAGATCCCTGAGTTTATTGGCTAGGCCATGAGCTGTGGGTCACATCCCAGCTGAGCCTGGGGGTGTCCATGTCCATGTGAGCCTGGCTGGCAGATGTTTACAGCACGCTTTGGGGACCCCCACTGCTCTTGGGCGTCCTTCTCCTCCAGGTCTCTCCTTGACCTCCTGTGGGGTGGGTGAGTGATGGCCAGGAGTGTGGGGCGAGTCTCCCTTGGGGGGCCCTGGCTCGTGCCTGTGTTGGGGGATGCCCCAGAACTCCAGTGGGGTGGTGAGCTGCTCGTCTGGTGTTGGGGGGGGCTCTCCGGGGGTGGGGCCCTGTGCTGGGGGGCTGGAGCTTGCGGTCTTTGTGTTCCTGTGCCTCCCTGCTCTCGGGTGTGGGGGGCCCTGACTACCGCTGCTGATGGTTGAGTCTGACTTCCATCACAGAAGCTGAAGCTAAGGATCAGTCTGCAGCAGGACAGTGATCCAAAGAACCCATTTTCATTCTTGTGTCTGACCGGTCCGTTCATTTCCTTCTTTTGGATTCTAAAACCAACTGAGATTTGCTCTGAAAGTCAGGAGGCAGTTTTTTTTCAGTGTTTAAGTCTTAGTCGAATGCACACGTATGGGGTGGGGGGGTCGACCTTTACAGTTGGAATGAAGAGCTCACATCACACAGACCACATACAGGTTTGATTTTTAAATCTCAGCTATTCATTCCCAGCAGAAAAAGCTCAAATACCAGAATTACTGTCACTTTAATCTGTGTTTTGCCATGAAAATGTCTTGAATGATGAATGTTGCCCCCCCATGTTTGTTAAAACCAGCTGTGCCTTGCTCCTTCATCTCCAGCATCACTTACTGGCAAACTGAAAGAAGCCATTATTCATCTGCAGTAATCCCTCTCCTCCCCAACCATCCTGATTTATCCTCCAGGAACACGAGAAAGGTCAAAGGTGACCCTGGGCTTTCTTCATTCCTGGCTGTACGTTGCACACGGCACACACTCATGATATGGAATCAAACATTTGGCATTTGCTGGTTCTGTGAGGAATAAAAGGCTTTTACTCAACTGGCTTTGAGCTTTTTCCAGGAACATTGTGTTTAAAGGCTGAACTGATTCAGATGCTTGATGAGCTGGATCCTGTGGATCTGAGATCAACACAAAGCTGCACCACATTTTCTATCTGATAGTCAGGCTGAAGGACTCTTGTATTAATGAGGTCAATCGTAAAGAAGGTCTGTGTCTAATCGGAGCAGCTGAATGTTTGCAGATTCAAAGAGAAACTCGGTAACAACAATAATGACAGAAATCACAAACAAATGTTTAGACTTTCAGGCAAAAACACCTGAAAAACTCATAAACTAACCTAAAGGATTACAGTTCAGACACAAACCAAAGGGTTTGCTTTAGTGCATTTAAACTAGAAAAATATCCTTCTGAAAACAAGTCACAAAAAAGTAGAAGAATCAATGTTCTTTCTTTGTTCTAAGAGAAAAATCTGCCAATAAAACCAGTAGAATTCGTCTTGGTAAGATTTCTTGAACTAAGTTGTGAAGTCTTTACCTTTTTATTCAAAAATGCATATTTTTGGGGTATTTTGCTCTGATTTATGGAAATATGATGTCTCTAAATAGACGTGTAGTGACCAAAAAACTTTTTATTTTTTTAATGTAAGTATAACATACACATTTAGACTTGATATCCCTAAAGAATCCCCTTTAAAGCACGACACCGTAGACCAGGGCTCAGTCCTGGTCTTGGAGATCCACCAGCCTGCCGTTTTTTCAGCTCTCCTTGCACTTCTCGCTGCTGATTATCTTGATCAGGTGTTTCCACTCAACCACCTGAGTCAGCTATTTAGCAGAAAGCTGTGCAGAGAGAACTGCCTGCCATGGACAGTAGTCATCGTCAGGTAAGACTCTCCAGATCTCATTGGTGTTTCTGTCCATAAAAGTTATGAACAAAACAGGTGACAGAGCATCTCTAACAGAGTCCAACATACAGCAGAATTCTCCTCTCTAGTACACTGGTGTGGACTTCCTCGGGAAAAGTCGTGGGGTCTCCCTGTGGTTGGAGCACGCTTCCAGTGAAAGGGGATCTGCTTCTTCAGTTTGCCAGCATGCCACCGGGATCATGGAGCTCCAGAGACCTTGCAGCCACATCTGCATTAACAATGGAGGTCCTGTATGTCTCCTGCTTCCTTATCCTGGTTTTAGCGCTCCCACATGGAGGAGTTGAAGACCCGTCTGACACCGGGTTCAGTTCCCAGTAGACATGCAGAATAAGTTTGGGTCTGTCCAGCCATGAATCTCACCACTGTGACCACCGGCTCCGCCCCTCTCTTCACCTGAGTGTCCAGGACACATGGACTACAAAGTGGATCATAGACCCTCTGGGGTGTCCTGGTGTCTCGGTCCACTGCCGGTTCAAACATGGTTCGTTCTGGACAAACGGTGACTGGCACAACAAAAGGCTGCTCTGGATCAGATCGTTGATGGCGTTCCTCAGGATCAGAAATTTACTGATCAGCCTCCCATACAAACTCAGGCTCTCAGTGTCCTACGTCTCCATGGTTAAGGGTCCACCTCAGGGGATTGAAACGTCCAGGAGCCCATCTTGGAGTGACCACAGCAGCAGCGCCTTATGGAGCTTCCTGTGGCAGGAAGTTCTACAGGACTTTTCCTCATGGACTTCCTGTTTCGTTTAATAGTCTGCTTGTAAATCGAACTCTTAAAACCGTATAAAGAGAAGAAAGCTGCAGCTCTTCATTTAGTTTTTACACAAAGATCAAATATTGACGATAAATTGAAAAGGTTTATTGATCAAAGTGATCATTTCTGCAAGTTCTTGAAATGTTCTTATCAGCATTTTTAAGAACTAAATTCTGGGCTTTGACTTCCCAGTTATTGTTTTTTGTGAGATTTCCTAACAGAGGCTGGTTCTGCAATCGCCCTGACTGAAGGGCAAAAAGAAATCCAATCAAGTCCAACAGGAGGAATGCTGCTCCGGCCCCTGTGATGAATGACAGGCATGTCGGAGGAAACTCCCACCCTGCTTTTTACACCAATAATCTGTCCTGCAGGGTTCAGCTGTCTGTGATGGTTAACAAAGCAAACAGTCCACCACCCACATGCAGCCTCCTGCTGTTTGTCAAGGACGAGTCATTGGACTGGGTCAGCCAGCGTCCACCCTGCAGCCTGAGCAGACATGTCGTACATAGAAACAATTTGTAAAATTTAAAATAAAAAAAAATGGGAGGAGGGTCCAATAAGAGCTTGGCTCCGCCTACAGGAAATTAGATTTATTATCCAGTCGCTCATGTCTGCAGACTCCACAAAAACATGCTCCAAGTGTCACTGCGGAACCTCTATGTGATGAGGAGCATTTACTGATGATTCTGTTAACATCATTAAAATGATGATGCATCTTCAAACAGTCTGATTGGAGCCTCATTTTTCAGCTTTTAACCTTCACTCAAAAACCTGTTAACGTTTTTTTTTTTGGCTTCATGCAGGTGGAAAAACCCAAGAAGCTTAATGAGTTCATTTAAAAACAACTCAGTTTGTAAAATGATATATATTTTTTTTAAGCATTTTTTAAATTCTTTACTAGTCATCCAAGGGCTTCATCCATGATGCTAGCAGGTGTTCCGTCTCTGAAAAAACAGATTTATCGTATGACAATCCAAACTATGCTTTGTCCTTTCATGTTCAATGTGTCCTTCAGTTTAAAATTAAAGTCTCATTAGTTTTACACATGTAGGTGAGCTGTAGACACAGCCCACTCCAATGACATTTGAGCTTTTGGTGATTATAACACGTTCCTCTGGTATTTTTCTGATGACGGAGGATGTATATATTTACAAATAATTAGGCTTAAAATTTCATTTGAGCATTTCTTCATTCAAATAATTGTGAATCAGGAGCAGAAGAAAACCTGCCATTGGAAAGGTAGGCATTGGGTCTCATTTTTAAGGTCAACCATGGGTTTGAACTCATGACGTTTCACTCTCAGGGCAGACACTCTTCCACTGAAACAGCAGAAAACACCATTTGAGATCCTGTTAAGAATGTTGCTTTAGGTTTAAAAATTGTAGATAATGGCATGATACCACCACCACCGTGTTTTACTGTGAACGTGGATCAGGGGTTTAAATGCCATGAAGTTTTTTAAAACAGCATTTTTATTTATTTTCTTTTTAGATCTTTGGAGTCTTTGTTTTTTAGGATGCATTTTTAATCAAACTCTTAGTTTTCACCTGGATCTGGAAACATGCTGTCCCCATTGAACCACAAACAAATATCTAGAGCACTCTTTTGTGTTTAAAGATTGTAAAGTCTCTGGAATTGTTTCATGTGGTTTATTTGCTCCCACAGATGATCTTTAATTATGACCAGGACTGGGAAAGATCATCAGCGTCTACGCTTTGATGAGTCACCAATAATTTTCTTTCTTTGATCGCCCTTCAGCTGCGAACAGCTGGTTCTCTGTCAGATGAGTCAGCAGAGCAAGTAAACTGTGAGATCCTGTGGGACTCTGGTTGCACCATCCAAGCTGGGAGGGGGGGATAAGTCAGCACGCTCCTAAACAAAGCCACATGTCTTCAGGTTAAGGTCAACCAGTCAGACTCCTCAGGCTGGGTCTGAGCCCCCCAGGAGTGAACTGGATCCCCTTCAACATGTGGAAGATTCATTGCAGCCTCGACTTGGAGAGACTTTAACAAGAAAAAAAAACCTCTGACTCGCTCAGAGTCCAACAAAGGCGAGAGCAGCCGCAGACGGACGCCGCATTTCAGGACATGAGGGTTAAGAGTTGTCAGTGGAAGACCTGATAAATACCACGTGTGTTTGAAATGCAAACCAACTTTAGGTTCAAAAACGAAGCTAAGTCATCACCAAAGATGGAGTCTGAACCTAAAGTTACAACTTTTAACAAAAGAAATGAAACCAACAAAAAAACTTGGATTCAAAAAAACAGAAACATTCTCAGCTTTGTTTTAACACGCGTGCATTTCTTAGATGTTGTGAGTTTTTAGAACAAACTAGAACTATTGTGCAGCAGTTTAATAAATCATTTTTCTGGAAAATTGGGGCATTCAGCTGCTAGATTTCAGATTAAAAGCCTCGAAAAATGACAAATGAAGTCAAAGAATGAAATGAACATGCATGTTTTATGTGAAAAAAACCTTCAGTTTATTTACAATGCAGCCAAACAAGTATCTAATACTGGTTTTATCCAGCAAAAATTCCCAAACTGACTTTGTTTTTAATAGTTTGGCACACAAACGACAGTAAAATCAAGCAGCATTAAATGTTACCAGCTGCTCCTCCTGGAGCAGGAGGCCCATTATAGGTCCAAAGATTGAAAGTGACGGTCCATAGCAACCATAGGAACTCTTTCACATCCAGGACTGATGGACACGTATAGCAATGTTTACATCTTTAAATATGGAGATTTTATTTAGCAACCAGTCATTGTGGTCCTCCTCATTAACATCAGTGCAATCATTAAAATGTGAATGTAATCAGTCCCAACTGCCCTGACGGGTGGATCCGGGCTGTCAGCGGGCAAAAAATAGTACTCGCACCTTAGTAATGACTAGGAACGCCGTATGACGGCAGCACCCGTACGTCACAAGTGTGTGTAACTTCAATTATTCTCATGAATACTTCACAGTACACTTACCACACACGTGAAAATGGTACGTTCCATTTTCATGACGTCCCCCTTAAGGTGCAGCCGCTCCTCTCTATGACCTTCCATGGACCAGGAGAAGCCAAAAACCCACAGAACCCGTGTGTGTGTGTGTGTGTGTGTGTGTGTGTGTGTGTGTGTGTGTGTG
>BSAI01000201.1:24190540-24263138 GCA_036245035.1 Adrianichthys oophorus
GTGTGTGTGTGTGTGTGTGTGTGTGTGTGTGTGTGTGTGTGTGTGTGAGAGAGAGTTCTTCAGGCCAGGACGGAGGAAAAGAGGCTCCGCCCCTTTAAACCTGCCTCTAAAAGAGCTATAGTTGAGTAAAACAATTTTTATATTTTTAAAAGGGACTAAAAATGTTTTTTAGTTATTTTAATATTTTGCTCTTTTTACACAGACATGAAGTTTTCATGATTATCTGTGTGTGACGTAAAGTTTAGGCAAGTTTAAAAAACAAAAAATCCACTAACACTAATGAAGTGTTTTTAGTGCTTTAAAATATATTTTCCCCCATTTTAAAGGGCCTTTATCGTGCAAAATCATGACGTTTTTGAGCTCTTAGGTGTATCTCTGAGCATTCCTCTAAAACCAAATTAAAAAAAAGATAAAGACCGTAGTTTTCATCTCAAAATGAAGAAAACTTCTAGGAGGAGAATCTGTGAAAAATAGCTGACAAAAACCAGAGTTTTAAACTGATTTAACTGAAAACTTAAAACAGTTTAATGCTTTTATGGACAAAACAGAAACAGACATTTTTGTTTTTCAATGCAGAGACTACATTATGCATTTCCTATTCGGGTGAATTGTTGTATGGATTACTACATCATCTAGTTTAAAAATATAGAAAATAATGGAAAGTTTAAACACGCTATGCAAAAATAAATGCATACTTCTTAAATTTTCACGGCAGCTCTTTTTGAACTATAGAATATATTTTAAACAAACAAACAAAAGGTCATTTGTCTTTTTTCTTCAGAGAGCACTCGAGATTCTTTCCTGATTTTGCTTCTTCAGAAAAATCAGGATCTCCTCCACAGTGAATCCCGGGAACGCCGGGAAGTTTAACGTTATAAAGTCGGTAGAAGAAGACAGTTTATGTAACAAAGATCTGTACAGCCATCAGCACCGCCGGGGATCACGTTTCTGAAATACAGAGGACCAAAAAAAAAATCCCTGACCACTCAGCGCTTCTGTAAACGTCCTTGCAGAAGCAAACGGGAGGGTCGTATGTTTGCCGCTTTCGGCTTCATGTTTGGCAATAAAAACCACGTCCCGTCAGTTCAGAGGAGCAAGAAAAACCAGCAAACCAATATTTTACACACAACCCCCCCATGAGTTTGTCTGCTGGTTTGCACTAGGGCTGGTTGGGGGGGCTGGCGGTGGCGGCCTCGTCGTTACTGCTGTCCACCTCCTGCTCCATGGGGCTGTCCTCCTCCAGCTGCTGGCTGGTGAAGTTGGTGATCTCCAGAAAGCCGCTGGGCTCCACCACCACGTTGGACTGGCTGGAGTCCGGCAGGATGGAGTACTGCGGGATGACCTGCAGAAACCGCATCACGGTCAGTCAGTCAGATTCTGCAGATCTGGACCTTCAGTGCAGAAATGTGAACTCCAAACTTTTTTTTCTTTCTTCTGTGTTTACGTGTGACCCCGTTTTGTGAAGCCTCCTCTGGTGTTTGACCTTGAGACCTTCTGACACAATAAACACACAATATTCTATCTGGAAGTCAAAAGAAATGTCACTAAAATGCTACAGATTCACTACTAAATGAAATAAAGCTGTAGAGTCCACTTTGGGGCCAAACTTTAGACCGGACAGTATTTGAAGCTTCTTATTTCATTTATTGTCAGCTTGATGTTGCCTCAAATCCTCGTGACGTGCTGCGGTGATAAACCGCTTTGTGTCGATGACGCAGGCTCCTGCAGGCAGAACTCTTCGACATTTACATAGAACTGTACTGAAGCATAAATATAAAAAGCTGTTCGGGCTGCTGGAGGAACACCTTTTCAGGTGAAGAATCCTCCAGGTGTGCAGTTTGTGAAAAAACACACATTTTGATTCACAAGTGATTGATTTTCTTATCAATTGAACACATTTCAATTAAAATGTTTTGAACGCTGGACGTGGGAGCCAGCAGGCTCCACCTACTTTTATTGAAGCATCTGATGGGCCAGCTTATAACTTGAATAACTTCAACTACAGAAAAAATATGAAAAAGATGAAAGATTCTTATGAACATGTAAAAAAAGAAAAAAAATCTAATCGTTACTCAGTCTAGTTCTCAGTCAGACGTGTGTATGGAGATCCAAGAATGACATGGAATTATAAAATGATGATTATTTCCTTTTAGTTTAATGTGGAATTTAGAAAGTTTCAGTTTGAAAACTTGTTAGGTGTGTGTCTCTTCCTGACATTTTGGGATGTTTGTGGATGTGTTCGGCCATAATGAGCGCATTAGAAGTAAAAAGAGCAACCTCCCATGTAGATGTTTTTTTGATTTTGAACTTGTTTCTGTGCTTTATCAGAAAGTCCAGGATTTAATTTAATATTTACACTTGTTCTTGCAATTTTCTATCAAATCTGTTGTTTTATACTTGTGGACTTTTATTTACCCGTAAGCTGTTAGTTTAGAAACATAAAGACATATGACTCTGTATTATAAAATCAGACAGAGAGAAAAACTAAAGAAATGTGAAGCTTCGACTGTAACCTGAGAAAATAAACCTGTCATCGGTGACCGTGTGAACACAAAGTGGGACTTTCACAGCTTTCAAGTGTCTCCAGAGTGGAAGTTTATGTAGCGTTTAAGTAAATCAGGTGGCGCAGGAACAAAAAAAAAAAAGGAAAAATGAGCCTCAACCTGCTGAGGAAGGTGATTTCAAAAAGTAAAATTTGAACCGATATTACGGATGAAACTTTAGCCGAAACAAAGGACAAAGATGGAATTCCCAGCAGTCTCTCTGCCTCAACACAACTTTTGAACGTTTTTCCAGCACAAACAAACAACATGAAGTGATTTAACCGGACTGGTTTGATAAAACAAAACATATCTAAAATTACTTTGAGCTTTAAACCTCAACTCTTTTTTTTGAGGCCTTTTACGTCATCGAGGGTAAAGTTCCTGTTAGCTGCAGCAGTTTAAGAGGAAATGTTGAAGTTAAAAATTAGATAACTGAGTTACACAAACACAGGAATAAGAGCGTGTGTGTGCCTGTAAATTAAGCTTTCATAGTTTACAGTCCCACTATGATCATGTTTTGATCTATTTTCAGAACGTTCCCAGTGGTCTTTTAATTCTGCTGTTTTTATTTGTGATTATGTGGTTTTCTAGGCCATAGTTTCTGCAGAGCGGCAGGAGTTCATTAGAAATTCACCTCTGAGTTGATCTGCATTAGTTTGAATGAATGTCTTTAGAAGGACAAAGAGGAGTGAGGAACTGAGCTTCTGGATCTCCTCTGGGAGGAACACCTGTGTTTTATTTTGAAAAACCACACAGTTTGTGGTTGCGACCGGCGTTGTGTGAGCGGAGACGCACCTCGATGACTTCCAGGTCGTCTTTGCTGCTTTGCGTGGCAAGGCCCTGCATGCAGCTGAACTGCTGCGGTTTGGAGTGGTGCATGGCCATCCCCGAGCTGCTGATGAACTGCCCCGAGTCCAGAGTGCCCGACACGGCCTGCACCTCCAGGGATTTTCCCAGGGGGCCGCAATCGCTGGAGGAGTCCACCACCATGGGCTCCGTGCTGGGGTCGATCTCCGCCTCCATCATGGAGATCTTCAGGATGTCCGACACCGAGGGCTTGTCCCCTGAAGCCCCCGAGCTGGACTCCGGCATCAGTTTAGCAGCCGCCTCCCCGGTGCTGAAAACCGAGGATGGGTGGTGGGGGCTTCCGAAGGTGATCTTGGTGACGGTGGCGCTCTGCGTGATGATTGGCTGTAAACGCAACATCAGGTCTGTTAAACTGAGAACAGCTGGGGGGGGCAGAGTCATGGAGATTTTTTGTTTGGTGGGGGCTCAGACGTGAAAGCCACGCCCCCATCACGAGACTGCAGAAAAGACACTCACCTGGCTAGACGCCGTCTTCTCCGTGCTGACGGGGTGGTGCGCCTGCAGCGGTGGGGGGTGGGACATGGGTGAGTGCAGTGGTCTGTGGTGGGAGGTGGGGGCCTGCTGCAGCTTCGGGAGTTGTGGCGTCACCAGGGTTTTGGTTGGCGTGCTGGGGGTTGTGACCTTCGTCGCTGCTTGAGATGGCGGAGGGAGGGGCTTGTCTTTGGGGATTGGCGTTAAACCCTGCGGCTTGGGCAGGGCCACCTCTCTGGGTTTGAGGATCTTCTTGGTCAGAGGGGGAGTGGCAGAGAAAGAGGAGGGAGGCTGGCTCATCTGGGGTTTGCTGTGGAGTTGTGGGGGCGGAGGCGTTTGTTGGGTGGGGGTGGAGGTGGGCCGGTTCTCCTCAGCTTCAGCTTTGCTCGAGGGCGGTGGCGATGGCTGAGCTGCCACAGAGAGCTTGACGGTGTCTGAAGACGTCTGACTGGAGCGGTAAAACAAACCGGTCTGCGGGTCCAAGGTGTCGCCCTCCAGCTCGGACGCCTCCAGCCCAGTTTCTGCTTTGGCCTGAATGTCTGACACCTGAAAACAAGCCCAGAGACGAGTCAGCCAAGCGCCGGAGGGCGGAGTCTGCAGAGGCAGAAACGCCAGCAGCCAGGAGAACGACCAGCTGAAGCGACGTGCAGAAGAGCTTCAGAAACTCTTTACTTTGCTGTTTCTACAACCCTGAGATGAACAACATTGAATGTGCTTTAGTTTTGTGTAAATGCACAACTTTATTTTCATGAAATTATAACTTTATTTTTAAAAAAGCATAACTTTTGTTCTAGTAAATTTTGGACTCTTTCCTTTTTCTCTGATAATTGAAGAATATCATTCTTAAAAAGCGTTGACTATCTTCTTATAATTTTGTGACACTTCTCTGGTTAAAGTTTGATGTTCAAGGCTTTTTTATCAGATTTTTTTTCTTTTAAGCTGGCATTAATACTCTGTTGTATTAAACGAGTTATCAGTTAAATACAGATATGATTCAAAAACACTGATGCCAGTTTTAAATCACTTATTGGTGTGAGAGGATTGAAAACTGCTCCTTCCTGCAACCCACCACTAGTGGTCATTTGTAGAATTGCAACTTTTAAAACTTCTAGGCTTAAGTCATATTTTAAATCAGAAGGTGGAGGTTTGGTCTAAATGTGCTCACAGTTTGTAAACTTTCTGTGCAGGTAAGCTTGTGTTTTTATTTCTATGGTATTGCTGCTGATTATTACTATGGGATGTCTCTATTGTTCTCTATTTTAACTCAAAAGTTCATCCAAACAGCAGTCGTGCTTTGGTTTAAAGACTAAACTTTGTGTTTTCTACAGTGGAGTCTGGTGTTATTCATGGTGTTCAGGTGTTCTTCCTCCTCACCGCGTGTGATGCAGCAGCTAATGTTGGGGCTGTCGTGGCCGGTTTGGTTACCATGGCAACCTGACTGCTGCTCTTTGAGGGCTTCCCCAGCTGATGGCTGAAGGACATGACCACATTTTTGTCCTCTGAAGACACCCCCACCCTGGTTTTGGCTGCTGTGGAAACAGTAGTGATGATGTCAAATGCATGACAGGACTCACATGTGCACACAGGCTCGCGCTCACATCACCGCCCTCCGTTTACCAAAGGAAAACCAAAAACGTGACAGATGGAAGGATTGAGCCAAATTTTTTTGCATTTTCCACTGAATTTGCCATCTCACGGCTGGAAACAGGAATTGCTTTTGTGAGGACCTCTGCGCTGCGGTGGATCGAGTACCTGCTGGCTCAGTTCTGGGTTCAGCCTCGGACGTGGACGGTCTGGGTGACTCAGGGCTGGGCTTCTTCTCCTGGGCCAGTTGGATGGGGACCGCCATCTGACTGAGGTCGATGGTGAGCTGCCTGGGTTTGGAGTCGGGGTTCTCCTTCACTGCTGGGAGAAAACAAAGTTTTCTACAATTACTGGGATTTGTTTTTTAAATGAATAAAGAACTCTGTTTCCTGAAGCTCAGCATTTGCTGGTAAGATGTGAATTCTTTGGAAAGGTTTTTCTTACATGTGCATGATTACACATAACCCTCTGTCTAATCTTTAAAAGCAGTGATAATTCCATTTTACTTAATGTCAAACAGGATTAGAAGTGCTATAAAACACATTTTTTCATAAATTTATTATTGCAAAAACAAAGCAGCATTAAACCTTAAATATTTACATCAGTCCACGTACTTTTAATGTTTATTTCAAACATAAACACATCAAATATTCAGCTACATTCAGCTCAATGACAAAAGTTTATTTATAACTGAAAAACTTTCAGATGTTTCATAAAAAGCCTTGTGATCTGACTTTTATTTCAGCAAATGTAAATTTTAAAACCACAAAAATGTTACTAGAAAATTAGTAAATGGGAAAAGTGAGAAGACAATTGAAATAACAAAACTGTAGATTTAATGCTCTGGTTTTCATAGTAACGTTTTGGATTTGTTCTCAAATCAGATTTCTACTTAGCGTCTTATTTATAAATAATTTTGTGTTTCATTTTGTTGTTTTAACTTTTGGTTTTTAAATTGAAAAATGATTTTATTTTGTAAAGCCCTTAGTGTTACATATGTATGAAAAGGGCTTTTATAAATAAAGTTTGATTTGGTCGTACAAAATAAAATGATTCTCAAATTTAACCTTTAATTTCTACTTGTTTTCACAGGAAACGGATGGTGTTTGTCTGACCAGGTGACAGAGGCAATTCTATTTTCAGCATCTGATCATGAAAATCACCTGCTCTTCAGCTGAGCCCGGCGTCTGCTCAGGAGCATCTGTTCAACAGCTCAGGTTTCAGGCCTCAAAAGGCAATTAAGCCTCTTTGGGGGATTTCAAATTACTTGCAGAAAAACATCAGCTCTACGAGGATGTATGTAAAGCACCCCTTATATTCTTGTTTGAAAAAATTCCATGGAAACTTTCCAACTTCACCTGTTCCACGGGTTCATGTTCAAGGAGGTCATTGTAAAAACAAAACCTCATGACTGCAGGCCATCGGCTCAGACACTAAACATCATGTGTCTCACCTTTCGTTTGCTGCAGCTCCAGAAGAGCTCTGATAGTGGAGGTGGCAGACTGGGATTCCCCACCACTTAATTCCTGGTAGATAACAGTGGGGCTCGACTCCACGGCAACTTCCTGTTCAGCCCAATCCTGCTCTCTGGAGGACACAAGGTGCACTACAGTCTGAACCTCTGAGGAGTAACAAACAGAGCCCGAATTATTCCTTAAACCATCTCAACCAAAATAAAAACATAACAAAGTCAGTACAGACTTTAAGAAGAACAAAAATAACAAATGTAAACAGTGACAAAAATAGTGAATCTATCACAGAAATACAGCAAAATCTCACTTGTAGGTTAAAACTTGTACTTCCATTCCAGTTAAATGTAACCCTCTTGTCACTTTCACTAAGAGTAAAAGTCAAATTGAGGAACAGGCTGGCGACTTGTCCAGGGTGTATCCTGCTGTCGCCCAGGTTAAGCTCTGGCAACCCCATGTCCCCAAAAGGGTTAAACCGGGTCATTAAAGGGCATATATCATGCAAAATAAACCTTTTTGCGCTTTTAAGTGTATTATAATGTTAATTTGCCAAGAAAAACTACCCCAAAGCGGTAATTTGATCCATTCACACATCTCTGAACATTCCTTTAAAATCCTGCTCTCTGAGCAACAGCCCCTCCTAATCCACAAAAACAAGCGGGTCCTCACAATGTTATGTCACAAAATGAGAACAGCCCCTTCCAGGAAGAGTCTGCGCTGCCAGCACCGCCCCCAGGCTAACACACAAACTTTCTCCACAGAGATATAGCGGTGATCTGCAAAATGCTTCATTTTATATGCCCAATATGCACATCCATCTTTGCAAAAATGCTGATGTTTGTTTATGGTGGTGTGTAGGATGACTCCGGTGATGAAGGAGATGAAGAAAGAAAGGACAAAGGCATAGAAGAGGACAAACTGGTGGAAGCTGAAAAAGGAAGAATGTTGCATGACTTTTAAGAAACAGTTGAAACAGGCTCTGGATGGTCTGGAGGTACTCCCAGATGATTGGATAACTACAGCTCATGTGATCAGGGAGACAGCTAGGAGTCCAGGGAGACGCAGTGAATCAAGTGGAAGAGTGAGGTTACAGGGAGAAGAGAGAAAGAAGGAGGAGGATTGGAAGTATCTAGGGTCACCAGTCCAGAGTAATGGAGAGTGTGGAAAAAGAGTGAAGAAGTGAGTGCAGGCAGGTTGGAATGGGTGGAGAAAAGTGTCAGGTGTGATTTGGGTCCTCCCCCTCTGGGTCGGCTGCTGTTCAGCCGCTGAAGATTTGGATGGAGTCCTGCATCGCCGCCTGGCTGTGGTGAAGTGGGTCTCCACATTTAATGCTGCTTTTGGCTGGCTATGCAGCTTTCACAGAGTGAGGCCCCACTATTAGCGTTTCCAGCAACCAACTTTATGCATATTATGAGAAAACAGGTGCGTTTTATGTATTTGATGAGATTACTCAGCAACTTTTATGGATAGTTTATGACTATTTTTTTTAACTGATCTTTGTTTTTAAATTAAAAAAAAGATTATTTCCATTCTGTTTGTTGGAACTCTGCTCATGATAAAAAACAAAACAAACATTGTACTGGATGACCTGCAGATCAGTTAATAAAGATCTAATGTTTCTTTCAACTTATTTGCATGAATCCCAATAATCGTTTTCCAGGCTATACTTTTTTTGCTGTTGTCAGCATCTTGTTATCTAGGCAGAAGTCAATGCGCCGCATCATGACTATGCTGCTGACAGCGTCTTCTGCAGAAATTGCTCAGAAATGTCTATGAAAAGCCCCAAATGTTCTCTGTAAATGCCAAAAGTTCAAGTTCATTCAGCAGTATGCAGTGGGGGGGTGATATTCAGGTTCAGACATGTTCTCTGCAGACAACACATTTGAATTGGAAACACCGGTTGAAGCAAACAGACCCACCCTGACCGCTGCCGTGCAGGGCCTCGCTGGTGGAGCTGATGGGCTCCGCCAGGCCGCCCGTCTCGTCCTTCGCCGTGCTGTCCTGCCCGGAGGTTTGAGCCTGACTCAGCTCTGCGGAGCGGGTCGCCTGCTGCAGCGTCTCTGTCACAAGCTGCCGGGCTTGTTCGCTCACCACTGCTGCCTGGAAGACCGGCTTCGGCTTGATGAGAACCTGGAGGCAACCAAGATGAAGACTGAAAATTCAGCTACGGAGGTCCAACTGTCAAAGAGTCTAAGAGTTTACATAAAAACTGCAGATGAGACTTGATTTAGATGAAAAACAATCAGTTCATCATCCTGCACTGATTCCCAGAGATGACAAAAAAAACTTTAACATGAAAAATCAGCAGCAAAAACATGAAATCATGCTGATAATTTACTGCATCCTTAAATTATTTTCCTTCACTGATGACTGTTTGAAAAAGAGTATTTTTACTAAACCAAAAACAAAGAAAAATAGTATGTTTTTCAACTAAAGAGGACTGAAGTTATGTGTTGTGTTTAGGACACAATTAAAGAAGAAGCTCCAATGAACTTTAATGCAACACAAAAATATCATTAATGTAGTTTTCTTTTTTTCTTTTTTAATGGACTGCACAGAGAACTGCTGCTGTGAAGTTGAGTTTCAATTTTGGTTTCTGATTACCTGCAGGTTTAAGCTCAATTTAGATTTTGATGCAAAAAATATTTTTTCTTCTTTATTCTGGGAACAGATATCAAGATTGACTTATGCTAAATTAATTTAATATTTTAGCATGCATGTTCATGAATGCTGATGTCTTGCTGTCGGTGAGAAATCCTGTGTTCTGGACGTCTGACTCCAGCAGGATACAGCAGGAAAAAGGCTTTATGGAAAGTTTCTGTCTTCAGAAATTCTAAGAATTCACTCAACTGCTGCACAAAAAGAACTTTTGATTGATCATAAATCAACTCTAGGTTGCACATAAACTCATATTTATAAGGTTGTACGTGTAAAAAAAATTTTTTTAGAGCCTGAACTAATATATCCTTGTAGAGAAGAGGCCCCAGAATGGTGCCTTGGGGAACTCCTTAATTAATTTTTGCCTGCCTGAATCTGTTTTTATCTGATGAAATAAAGTCATATTTCTCCAGACTAATTCAGATTTTTCAACGCATAATAATCGTTACAGCTCAATCAAATGTTACAGTGTTCATTTTGTACTAAACTGCTGTGACATAAATAAAAAATGAAGCTACTATCTGTAGTTTGATCCAGTTTTAGCTTAGTTTTTAAAAATTCATTTAACATTTACTCTCTAAACTATTATTATGACAGTTATCAAGAGGCTTTTTCTTCCATTTTGAAAAGGTTTTTGTGATTCGTGGAACAGAGTTTAGAAGTTTTTAGAGTTATAGTACATGTTCACAGGAAATGTAGCAAATCTTTAGCTTTAGAAACATTTTTTAACCATCAGAGAAGAAACTAAAGTGGTTAAATGTCATCATTTACGTCATTGGAAATAAGTCTGGCGCTAAAATTGATGAAAAACAAATTCTTAAAGAGCACAGTGTTTATGCAGATTTAGTCTGAAGTCAAAATGGGAACAATGAGTCATGCATGAAGGAGTTTCATACAGTATGAACCACACAAGAACATAACAAAATATTATCTATCAAATAAATAAGCGAGATCAAGTTTTTTTAATTCAATAATAATCTATTTTCATTAACCCATACTTGTTTAAGTTACTGAAAGCCTAGAGCAGCTCACAGAGCAGCTGAAGAACTGCATGTGGGCATTTACCCGCCATTCATACAAGTCTGTTCAGTTTAAATTCTCCTGAAACATGAACAGCTGAAGGAAATTATAGTGGATTTTTCTTTAAATTTTTTTTACTTTTCTCATGTATTTTAAGTATTTGTGGTACATGAATAATATCAGAAGTAGATAGAAACTGATGCTGTTTTTGACTCAGAAATTAGAATCAAAATCCCCCCCAAAAAACACCTGTGAATCTGGCAGACTAGAAATATGGATCATAACTTCTAATTGATGCATTAGCTTTCATAATGAACTAAACTTTTTAAAAGTTGATGTAAAAATGATGCCTAACTGCATCTATTGGAGGAGACAGATAGAAAATGTTAGTGTTCAGACTCAAATCTTCTAAAAATGGAGAAGTGTGAAGGAATGTGCTTGTAGAACAGAACATGAGGTTTTTCATTTTGTTCGGTTTAATCTTCATCTGCTCTCACTTCTGTTGTTCTCTTGTGTAAAATACGATCAGATCTTCTCTTCTCAGGAAAAAGCGTTTGTTCATCACAGACATCCTCCTCTGAACCTACAATCCCTACTTCTGGGAATCCTATTGATGGCATCATGTGACCCCCAGCGGCTGGTGACATTTACGAGCCTGTTGACCGACAGCAGGTCTCACCTGCGTCTTGCCTTGCTGGCCGTAGACGATCTTGGTCGGGATGATCTTGGTGGCTGTAGACTGGGCTCCACAGCTCATGCCTTTGGGCTGGGTGACGATCATTTTGGTGATGGGCCTGGAGGCGGTGATGATTGCAGGTTTTGTCCCCTGAACAGCCTGCAGACTCTTCTCCCCCTAAAGCACACACACAACTCAAACATTCACCTGGGACTTTCTCAGCTCAGGTGGGTTTAAACTAGTTATTTGCTGAGAGAAAGAATAAATGAACGCATCTTACTTATAAATAATTTACAACATCTTCAGGGGGCCAATAAAAAGAGAGATTAAAAGGAAAATTTCTGTCGTAAGCAGCATTGTAGCTACCCGCCAATGACCTTGCAGCACCCCCATTAACCCCTTTGAACCTGCCCTCACTGGCTGAGTGGCTGCTTACTCTCCCTTCTGCCCATGCCACACAGGTCAGAGCTGCATGTGAGAAATTCAAAAAAAAAATGCTGCATTTCTGTTGGTTTTATCTCCATAGCAACCTTTTTATTTTTTGGTCACCCGGGGGTGGCAAACAGGTCTTCTTGGATTTCCTTGGCAACTGTGGTTTTTGGTTAACCACACCCACATTCCCAATTTGTTTGTATCATATGTCATATTGTTTTATTCAGCTCGAGCCAACAATTCATTGATAAAATTTCACAATATTATTCTAGAAAGTACAAAAAACACTTTTGGGGGCTACAGTTTCTAATTCCAACATTTTTTTCCCCCAGTAGTTTCCCAATGATGCTCTAGAACTTAGGAGGTGATAGAACTAAATCCTCAGGAGGATACATTGTTAGGTGGAATAAAAGGGGATTTTTTTTTTTTTCAAGATAGCGGCCACCTACTGAAGTCAAAGGTTAACGGTTGTGCTTGTAGACTTAACCTGGTGGTGTGTATGAAATCAAATGAAGATCGCTACAACAAAAGTTGTCTTTTCACACACTGTGCAAAAACACAAACATTTTACAAAATAACCGCCAAGTCATTGTTACTTGATTTAGAAATAGTTTTTTGAGACCCATAAAGGATTTTGGCCGAATACATTTTTTTGTTTTTTTCCTGCTGTGATGTCATCATTTTTTTATTTAATACAATTAAAACCGTTATTTCTTTTAGTAAAATAGTGCCTGAAAAGAAAAGTGACTTCCAGCTTGAATGTCCTGGATTGTTCTGGGTTTAAATATTTCAAACCTCTCTGGATTTTTTGATGAAACTTCCAAACAAACATCTCAAAAATGGATCCAATTGAGTTTTAAAAAGAGCATTTCAGATGTTAGTGTGGCTAAGCTCCGCCTCACCCCAGCATTCAGAAGTGTGGTGACCACGTTCTTCCCTGGCAGTCCTTGGATGGTGGCTCCTTTGCCCGTGGTTTTCTGCACCACAATGACATTTGGCTTGGAGGTCATGGGGATGGTGGTGATCTTGGTGGTCGTCCCTGCAGCAGAAAGATTTTTTTTTAGTTCAGGAATATTCAGAAACGTACGTGGAGGCAGGACGTCACCAGAAACTATGTTGCTGCTGATGATCTTCCCCCCCAGAGTTGCCAGAGATTTGGGCACCACGGTGATGATGCTGCCGCTGGTGGTCTTGACGTAGGTGGTGCCTCCACTGGATGCGGTGATTCTGGCGCCAATGTTGGGACTAACGGTTGGTCTTGTGTACGTTGCCTGAGAAGCTAAAAAAAGGAACAGTTTTTGAAATGACAGTTTTCTTCAAAATGTGACAACATTTTGAAGAAAAAAAGAAAAAGATGAATATTTGAGAGTTGGAGCTCCAACCTGTTGGCTGAGAAACCAGCTTGGTGGTCATAATGGCGCCATTACTGCTGACAACCATAATGGGTGAAGAGCTGCTGCTGGACAGAGACACTGACGAGGGTTTGGGTAGGATTTTGCTGGGCTGCACCTGCTGGGTGATTATTTTCACTCCTGCAGAAATGAAAAAAGAAAAAAATTAAAGCTGAGAGCGGCATTATATGACCTACAAACACCACGCGCCCCCACTGGCTGAGCAGCTGCTACACGCCCCTCACTCTGCCCATGCCATCCTGGTAGGAACTGCATGCGACAAATCCCCCCATCCAAAAACATGTCAATATGGCGCCTTTTCTGCTGTTTTATCTCCATTTCCATAGCAACTATTATATTTTTTTGGTCAACTTGGGGTGACAAACAGGTTTATATATTTTTAGAAGAATTGGCTAAAGTAATTTTGGGGATTTTCTTGGCAACAGAGGTTTTTAGTTGACCGTTCCTTTTATGTTCATATTGCGTGTCATATTGTTTCAATCAGCTTGAGCCAGCTACTTATATGTTAAATTTCTACAATATTCCGGTAAAAATATGCGAGCTAAAGGGAAATACTACATTTACAAGCTCTACACGCTAACACGGTTAAAAGTCTACAAACTTTCAAAGCCAAAATTTTTCCCAAGTAGCTTCCCATTGACGCTGGAGGAGTTGGGAGGCGATGGATCAAACTTCCGAGGAGGAGTTTAAATTTGTAGACAATACTAAAGGATTTTCTCCAAAAAACCAAGATGGCGGCCTCTTCCCGAGATCAAAGGTCAACGAAACTGGCTGCGGTTGTAGACTTAACCTGGTGGCGAGTGTGAAATTTGACTACTTCTGCTGTAGAACAGAATAACACATTTTAAGGCACAAAAGACACACATTCAAATGAAAGCATCATCTAAAAGATTAATTAAAGGGGTTAAAAATGGGAGGAAGGGAAAACCAAAGAAGCTCACCAGATTCTTGCTTGATTTGGATGGTGGGTTTGACCCCTGGTGGGGGGGGTGCTGGTGGTCTGCGTCTGGCTGATGCTGGAAGCTCCTAAGGTGGAAGTCTGCTGCAGCTGTTTGGGGGACTGCTGTTTGGGGAACTGGGCCAGGATCTGAGTGGACGAGCCCACCAGGGTCTTGGGTGATGGAAGCCTCGCTGAAGCCACCTTGACTCCAGCTGAAGCTGCACCTGCAGGACCAAACATCAGACTGCTCTCACAACATCATGTTAATGCATCATGTTGATGCATGTTTACAGTAAATAAATCAAAACAACTCTTGTTCACTTCTTAGGCATAAAACCCTAAAGTTTGGAGATGAAATTCAGATTTTTAGTTAAGATAATCAGATAAACATTCAAGAACTGGATTAAGCAGGAAGCTTTTTCAGTTTTAGTCTGAGCATTTAGGTACGTTTCAGGAACTTGAATCAATTATTTCAACCTTCTCAGAAGCAGAAAGTCCATCCAAAAACTGATTCAGAATTCTACAAACTAAAACCCAGTTTTCACTAACTAGAACTTATTGGACCTCCCAGACAGGCTAGATTAGATGTCTGGGATTTAAAAGCTTTCCACAAGACTGGAGCTCCACATCTTTGTCCAGTTGATGCATGATAACTAGTTAAACATAGAAAATCATCTTTAAAACCTAAAGAAAAGGAGCAGTTAGTAAGGAGGATGTTTGGAGATTTTGGAGAACCTGGACTGAAAACTGATCAAAATAAGGAGAGAAAAACATGGCTATTCTGCATTAAAATTGGCTCTCTGGACATTTTTTTATCACAGGAATGAATGATCTAAGTGCAGTTTTTCCTTGTTAAATAAAGGGGTTCTTTAATGTATAATAATATATATTTTTTAAAAACCAAAGAACTTGAGCTGACGGTGCTGGCTCAAGATGAGAACCTACATGGCGTTACGGTTGACATCACCACAGATGGCGTGCAGGACACCACCGTGGTCACCGCGATGGTGCTGGAGGAGGGGCTGGAGCTGGATGGAAAAACCACCGTCTGCTTCTGGGTGGGTGTGGTCAGGATGGAGGTGGAGCCCAGCTTGGACAGGGCGGCGTTGTTGTGGGTGTGGGACTTTGACAGGATGTTGGGCACAAAGTTAGAGCTGGGAGATGTCGTCACAATGATCACCTGAACAGGTACAGGAAATGTGAAAGGGTTAGGTAAGTTTGAAAGAAATGGTACGGCGTACGGCGAACGCCGCTCACCTTCTGGGTGGTGGTGCTGGTGGTCTGGATTGCGGGCTTGGTGAAGGTGATCTTAACGGGGGACAGGTGAGGCGGCAGGGAGTTGGCGATGCTCTGCATGATGTTGCTCATCTTGGGGCTGCCGCTCACAGGCACAGTGATGTTCTTGGTCACTGGTGGGGAAACTTTGGAAACCTCCTTCAGCATCACCGGAGACGAGCTGGATGAGTTTGTGCGTCTTCGTTTGGAAGGTTTTTCGTCTTCATCTGAACAGCTGACACCTGCGAGAAACGTGGAAAGACTACGATCACATATCCCAAAATACCACCCAGCAGGGGCATTTGTAATGAGGAGGCGGGAGTGGCATTTGTACATGTTGCACGGTGGTCGCTAGGGTTTTAAGAAAAAGTTAACATTTTACAGCGTTCAGAAGATTTTTTTGACATTGGTCAGTGGCTTCCCGGGTACATTTGGAGGTGCACGGTGGCAGTCCAGTGACAAGTGGGTGGCAGGAAGGCAGCAGCACGATAATTGACTGAATGAAGGGTCAACAAGGTCCTCAAAATCATCTGATGGTCGAAGGTCAATTTCCGACTGCCACCCTCCAGCCACCCCCCTGCCCTTGTGCTGCAAAAAAAAGATTTTAGTGAACTGTCATAGACTTCAAACTCATGATGAAAATGCATTTGATGCACTTTAAAAACAGCAGCTGATTTATTGCAAAAGTTAACCTGTTAAAAAGTTAAGTTAAACTGTGAGATGAGTTGTGTACTGAACTAAAAATTATTCCTAATATATTTATTTAAAACATTATATTTTGAAGGAGAAGGGACATCAAAATGAGTCACTAGAGCTCATTTAGGAGATAACAATTTAGAAAATGACAAAAATGGTGTGAGTGAACAGTCCAACTTTAACTTCTGTAGATTTAAATTCACATTCAGAGAGCAAAGATGACAACTGTTTGAGCTTTTGTGTGTTTTCCTCTTCCAGGAAGAGTCTGTGCTGCCAGCACCATCCCCAGGCTAACACACACACATAAACCCGGCTTCTCTGTGGACCTAGACGTGATCTGGAAAACGCTTTTATTTTATTTTCACAATATTGCACATCCATCTTTGCAAAAGTTCAGATGTTGTTTGTTTTTGTGGGTGAAACGCAGACAGGCTGCCACGGTCGGCTCTAGAATGATGTCACGTAATGGGTGGCACCCCCAAGGAGCGAACGGCAGTGCCTCAGAGATCGAGTCGTCTTACTTCCGGTAAAGAAAAGAGCTCATGAAAAGAACTCATATTTCATAAAAAATGATTTCTTTAGTGTGCCAAAGGTAATATATTATTATAAATGTGGATATAGTTTACTCTGAAAGGCTTAACAATAGCATGATACAGGCCCTTTAAAATTAATAAAATTCAGAGGAAAAAGTCCATTGACTTTTCCAGTCGTGTAGCGCCCCCTTCAGGCCAAACGGTGCATTCATTTTGTTAAAACAGCTTTTTCACATTAAGATAAGTTTTATGAGATCTCATGAGAAACTTTGATATTTAGTAACAGGATTTCTGACTTTGACCTTTAGAATCACATGATCTTTATTTCTGTGGCTTCAATAAACTATAATGTCATTTATTGTTAGTATGTCAAATGTATCCTAAATGTTCAACACATATTTAAACTAAAACAAAAAAAAAACACTGTGCTATTTTTAGCTCATAATGGAGACGTATATTTGCACTTTAAAAGACAGAAGCTGATTTAATGCAAAAGAATTCTGTACAAAAATATATTTATTTAGTGAAGGTGAGTGGACATCAAATGAGTCACTAGAGCTTGTTTAAAAAATAACATTTTAGAAAATGCCAAAAAAATGTAACAAATATTTATTAGGGCTGTAACGATTAATCGATTTTCATACTATAATTTTTTTATACTATTGTTTTAATATTATTTTGATGTGGAAAACAACAGTAGGCTGAACTTGATGAAACTAAAATGTGATTACATTTGAAATGCATTCCTGCTTACTCGTTTGTTTGTACAAATATTTAATTTACACTTGATTATCTTGCGAGAAATACAAGGAATCTGGAAAACCTCACATGAACCGTTAAGTACCAGGTATTAACCTCTGAGTCACACTTGGTTGAAGTTTTGACTAAAGATGTCTTGGATCCATTTTAAGTCAGTGAATTGGATTGTTCAAAATAAACCAAGATCCTATTGTATCGGCAACCACAATTTACAATATGAATAGAATCGTTATTAAAATAAATCCCTAATTTTTAGCGTATTCACGAAGAAACTGTGTAAAAATGTTGTTTGATGTGCAGCAATTGAAAAACAGAAGTTCCAATTAATGCAGTTCCACATAAATCCTTCTTTTGTTGTGAAGATCTGCTGATTTGTTTGGGTGGATTTCCTGGGATAATGGTTAAAAAAAAACACTCACTCTTCACGTAGACCGTGCTCCCGCTGGGCAGCACCACCACACTGGACGACGGGCTGGCAGGGCGGGGAGACTTCACCGTCGCTCCGATGGGACCACATGATGCTGTCGCACTGGTGGAGGTGGTGCTCGTGTAGGAGTAACACACCACGACTGTGTGGAAGAGACACAAAGAACCTCTGAAAATCTGAGTATTTCTGCAAACTCATGTTGGGTTTCTTTCTTTGGATGAAGCTGACTCACCTGCTTTAATTCACACACTAAAAGAAATATTTTGAATACAAAGTCCCATTTTTGTCACAATAAAATAAATTCATTTAGAAAAGTTTTTCAATTTAAATTGAAAAGAATAATTAAATAAACAACTAAACTTGAGTGGAGAACAAACGACTGGACCAAGATTCCCTAAGCAGATGTTTCAGACTTCATCCAATCACCAAACAAAGAACTATTCCAGTTACACCTTGTTTTAAATAATTTATTAGAACTTTGAAATCGTTCAGTGATTAAAACATTTTAATCTAAATATCGTACATCAACACTCACAAAACTTTTTTTTCATCACAAGCTTTTTTAGTCTTACTTTTCTTGTTTAAAGCACTTTAAGAACAACTGTTTTGGAGAACCTAGAACCTTACCCTCTTTGTTCCCCGTTTCTGCTGGCAGAGGCAGCGATGCGTTCTGATTGGCTGTGGCGCTGGCGACCGCGTTGGCAGTGGCCGTGAAAGCCGTCTGAGGAACGAGCCTAGGCATGAGGGGAACGAGCCGGCGCCCTTCAATGGACCACTCAGAGGAACTGTTGGGACCCGACATGCTGGAACAGAAGAGATGCAGAACGGAGCAACTTTTTCAGAGGAAAATAATGACCACAAATCTATAAAACATTGCTGTGAGCTGGGGGTTCTAACCAGACTGGATCGAGGATGCAGACGTGTTTTCAAACATTTGTGACATAAAGACACTTTAAACCAACAGAGTAAATCTTTCTCTGAACTTTAAAGTGGGTTTATGGGAAGATGGAAACAACACAAAGACAGGATCACTTCTACATCAAAACAATAAAAGTAATGTGAAAATTTCAGAACTAAAGCGTTTGAAATGGCAAAATTTCAAACTAAGCTTACAGCTAAATTTGAGATGTTTTGTCTGCAAGTAGAAAAACAAATCAAACTTTAAAGATCCACTTTGATGAAAATGGTGCTTTTAACGTGTCCTTGTGGCATTTTTCTGATGACGAAGGACATATTTAAAGAAAATTAAGCTCAAATTTGTATTTCTGAGTTTTTCTTTATTCAATTTGTTGTGAATCAGGAGCAGACAAAAATTGTAGTTTGAAAACATCATATTTGTGATGTAGTAAATAAGCTGGGAGAGCCACAAGCTCCCTGCTGTGCTCCATTCTGATGCATCCACCTGCAGACAAATAGATCCATGAACGCCTTTGTTTTTCCTCGTCTGAGCTGGTACCTGGTTCAAAACTAAACGGCTCCGATATTGCTCGCCATTTTTTGTTGTACCACTGATGTTAGGTTGGGGTCGTGAGGGGCTGTAAGCTAGTGGAACAAACAGATGAGGGGAAGTGGGGGCGGTTTTACTCTGTGGCAACTATTCCACTCACAAATCAGAGGTGAATTCTGCAGAAACTATGTCCTAGAAAAGGACTAAAAACGGCATCATCCTGATTAAAAGACCACTGGAAACGCTTTGAATTGGGATCAAAAGATGATCAGAATGGGACTTTAAGATGTTTTTGTCACCTCAAATATTACAGGTAATCAAAAATATAAAAGACAACCTAAATAAATGCAAAAGGTAGTATTTTGGTAACAATAATGGAAAATTAAGAAATCCTGCAACTCTACCAGACATTATGGAAAAAGTCCTAAAGCCCCTGTATATTATTTCATACGATTTTTCATTTTTTTAGGAGGTTAAATTTAATTTCACTTGCTAAACTTGAACATTATCAGGTTAAAATAAACAAAAAAACTGGTACAATATTTGCTCCCAAATCACAAAAAACCAAATCATCTGCAGAAACATGAAAATAGACGAGAGTTATTTTCCAGCTTGAACGCAGTACAGAGACATTTCTGCAGCTTTAAAATTCTAGAAAACCACTGTTAGAGATTTTATTATTTTTATTATTCTGTTTTCTTCAGTTACTATTGCTTCTTGTTTTGACATACCAGAACTGCACACTATCAAACCTCAAGGTCTTACATACCAGAACTGCACACTATCAAACCTCAAGGTCTTGTTGTGACCCTTATCTCAGGAAGGGGCACGGTTTACCCCTCCTTTTTCTCTCATTATACTGTTGAGCCCTCCAAGAAGTGTCATGCTGAAATACTGCTTCAGCCAGCTCCCTTTTTTTCCCCTCCCTTAGTGGCTGAATCAGCATGTAACTAGGGTGTTCCCTTTCAATAAATAAGCAGGGGGAGACTGAGGTCTGCAGAGTGTTAAGAGGAGCTTGTAACAGAGCGATCTCTGGCACTCTCCCTGCAGGTGAAAGCCATACTCAACTCTCTTGTGTTTCTTTGCAGATTTACTAATGTTTGGGTTTTGAACCTAACAACCACCATGCGAACAGTCATCCACAAAAAACTTCACAGGAGCAAAAGGAAACAAAAGAAACAATAAGAGAAATTATTCATCAAAGTAACAAAACCTGCAGCTTGAGATGTTCTTCTTCCCAAACTGTATTCAAAACATTTTGAAGTTCAAGCGACCAGTTGTGACTCACTGATATGCGATGGTGGTGAGGCGTTCATCGTTGACGGCCCGGCGGACCTCAGCGCGATGGCGTTCTGTTGAGATGCTGCCAGGATGAGAAGAATAAAACAAATTCTACCTTCAGATACATTTAAGAATTTTTTTTCCCCCAAACCTTTAAAAAGGTGAAATGATTACCCAAGAATTTTTGTGAGCTCTGCCAGCAGGTCCTTCTTGTCTTTGGTCAGGTCTCCTTGGGCTCGGAGAGCGCTGATCACACCCGCATACGCCTCCAGCTCTGTGGAGGGAAACACTCCAAACGTCATGCAGCACCACCTCCCATCAGTTAACCAAACTTCAGACTCAAAAAAATATCATTACTGCACAAGTGTTTCTGCTCCTCCAAACAGAGGAGTGTGTTTAAGTTTTGAGACTAAAACGAAAAAAATCCAATCATTAAAGTAGACAACAAAAATGTTTTTTACCAAGTTTACGAAGAATTCTTTTGCATTCGTCCCTGCCCAGGTCCAGGATGGTGGGCCACACCACCGGCATGGTACCAGGCAGCACCGGCTTCTCCAGCTGAATCATTGGCTGAGGAGAGAAAAGCAGGAACGAGTGTTAAGAAACATTTTCTACATCAGAAACAAAGCTCTCTTTAAAATTATGTTTCAAGACTGGAAGGCTGCACGGTGGTTCAAATCCCAGCTGGGTCCTTTCTGTGTGGGGTTTACATGTCCTCCTCATGCATGTGTGGGTTTGATTCCTCCTAAAAACATGCTTTATAGGTTTGTTGATTCTAAACTCTCCCTTAGGTGCAATTGTATGATCGTGAGATCCTGCAAAGGCCCGGCAACCTGTCCAAGGCGAACCCCCGCCCTCACCCAATGATAGCTAGGATAGGCTCCAGCAACCATATAACCCCAAAAGGGATTAAACGGGTTCAGAAAATGAATGGATGGACAATTAGATGAGTACATAAATAATGTTTATGCTTCATTTGGGGGCAGCTGTAGTGCAGAGGTAGTGTGGTTGACCGCTGACTGGAAGATCCTAGGTTCGATTCCTGCCTTTTCTTTTTCTTTTGTGACAAAGTGTCCTTGGGCAAGACACTGAACATTGCTGCTGGTGGTTATAGGTTGGTGCCAGTGTAAAAGGCAGTGGACCCTTTTACACTGTATAAATGTGTGTGCTAATGGGTGAACTGGACTGTGTCTGTAAAGTGCTTTGGGTTTTCAAGGAAAGTAGAAGAAAACTGCAACCAAAATAATGATCTGAGTTTGTAACAACATTTAGCCAAGAAACTGCTGACGTTTAACACATTTTAGCCTCACGCACTGCTTTCTGAATAGTTTCTCTTTTCTTTAGTTGTGATGCTGCAGATCAAGTCACCTTTGTAAGATGTTTATAGATGAACAGATCACAGAATGAACCAACCAAGACTTCAATCTCTGCCAGGATGATGGCTTTTGCATTTTTTTCATCTAGCTTCACGTTGTAATGACGTGATCATAACAATTCTCTCCTCTTGGACTGAGATACACAGCCCAAAGACATGCCTGCATCCAGGTTGTGTAACTTCAAAAACATTAACCCTCAGTAGTTTCTCAACTCACTGATGCGTTAGTCAATCACATCAAATGTTTACAATGACGTAGGAATGACTGTGACCCTCCTTTTAGCATAATATTCATTCACATTTTAATGAGAATGTTTCAAAATGCTTTCAGCTTTGAAGTTTTTGGTTTAAAATAAACATGACAAGGGTTATGAGAAATGACTGCGATATCCCTTAAAGTCAATCCTTTTCACATTGTTTTGACTTTGTCTTTGCTTTGTTTGTGGATGTATACATTTTTATTTTGTCCCTACATGTTTGATCATTTGTTCTAAATATGAATAAAAAACAATTAGATCTCAATTAAAGGATTTTTTTTGCAATAAAATAAGACAAAATTTACCACTCAGAATTTAGTTTCTTTGGACAGTTTCAGGTTCATTGTGGCATTATTGTGTAATATAATCAAAAATATATCTGTAAAAAAAAGAAGTGGTGTGGCACTAAAACAAAAGAGAAATAGCATTGCCTCAAAAAAACCTCAAAAGGCTCCAGTTTACTAAAACTGTCAGTCTGTTTATGCATTTGGAGTAAAAAAACTGATAAATGCGTGTATCCCACAAAGTCCTGAGGGTTAAAAAGCGCAGATGTAACCATTTATCCCGTTTTTCTAGAGAGCATCCCTAAAAAAAACTGCATTTTTACAAACAAGATCGTTTTCAGGGAATGTTTTGATTATAAATTATCCAGGAGTGCAAAGCTAACGTGTCAGGCCTTTGGTGTACGCATTTAAGGTTTCTTTCCATGTGTTTTACTGGAAACAAAGCGCCCAGAAGGGAGAAAGCTGCTGGCAACACAGTTACCAGACCGTGCATCACACAAGCCCACCATATGAGTCAGTAAGACTCCAACTAAAACGAGCGGTACCGCCTAGTGGATCTCCTACAGCCAGAGAGCCACGACAGATTTGCATTTAAAGCATACATACACTGCTTAAAACACGACTTTAAAGTAAAATCGATCAAAAACAACAAGCAGCAACAAAACAAACCAACTACGTCGTTTAAATATTCCGGAACAAAGACTTTAATGTCAAACATACAATGTAAAATGTGTCAGCACAGCGGGAAACAAGAGAACAGCTGGGTCAACACCATCCCATAACCCCCTGCCTTCCACAAAACACCCCGTTTTTTCCCCCTAAATCCGTCTCATATCGACAATATAACTTACATTTATGACAACCTAATCACTGCAAGAGAATAAACAAATATACGAATAAAGAACAAATTGAACAGAAACGATGCTAACCTAGCTAACGAGCTATTCCTCTGAAACAAATCAATCTCTTACCGTCCGTTAGCCGGTTAACATGAAGGCCTTTGTAAGTCTGTGCTCTACACAAACATGGCGTAACACTCCATTAATGGAGCAACATCATTCAAAAAAGAGGGAAAAGTTAAAATCGCAAAGACGTGGATTTTAAACCATTAAAATGATTATATTTATGCTGAGATGTAGTTGTGTTTATTTTTGACTGCCCAGTAGCATTGGTCCGGATGTCTTCTTCGTTTGAAAGCCGCCCATTCTGCCTCGGGCGCGGTTCTGCCGCCTACAGGTGAGTTACCGTAACTACAACATAACTGTTGATCTTCCATTGAAATTTACAGTCGAAAACCAGCAGCTTTTTCACATTTTTACAACGACCTTTGCGCGTTTAGTATTAATAATAAAGTCAAAAATAGTAACAATGATTTTATATGACCTGCAAATATACATGGCGCCATTGTAAATAAAAATATAGGCAAAACCAAGATTACAAGATCAATTGCAAAACGTAGTTTATCATAAGAAAAATCTATTACATTTATGCAACTTTTACACAACAGAATCACGCTTAGAGGGCTTTTTTATTTATTTATTCATCTTCAGTTTGTCAGTAACATTTCTATAAGGGAAATGTCTCATTAAACTGAACATGATCCTACTTTGGGAGGCACCTCATGCTGGGGTTAGTACACATGATACACACTAATTAATGAATGATTAACTCACTTTTCTGGAAACCTGCGCTTAGTTTTTTTTTTTTTAATTAAGGCTAAAAAAACATTTGAAAAGACGCAAATTCTTTAAACTAACTCATAAAATAAATGGATTTAATAGAAACTGTACTGCTGGTTAGGGCAGCTGTGCAAATATCATAGGTAAATATTAGCTCTTTATTAGGTTAAAGGGTAAATTTACTCCAGGGTGGAAATTATTCGATAAAAATTAGGTTATTGTTGGCTGGTTTTCTAAATTACGAGCTGTCCGTGAAGGCAGCAGTCGGGAAGGTGGGTTTTTCTCCCTTTTCTCCCTGTTTTGGGGAGGGGGCTCCGAGCATTTCCTTTTTCCATTTATAATCACGCGGAGGAGCAACAACCAGGGCTGCTTTGGGCAGATGGGCGAACATTAAAGGGCATTTATCATCCCGAGGATCCGCCAGAAAGCGCAAACGGTCGCGGACGAGCGCCGAGGACGCGCAGCCTGAGCGGAAATCAGAGCATTGGACCTCCGTCTGGATCCAGGATCTACATTTTTTTTGTTAGTTTTTTTTGGACGTGTTTTCTCTCCGGACAGCAGCAGTCAGGAGGCTCATGATGGGAAGCATTTCCTGAGGAAATGTTAGAGCTTTCCTCTGTACAGTTGATGCCAAATGTGGACAGTTTCTGACGATGTGAACATTTAGGAAAACTTCTCCATCTTTGCGCATCTAAAGTTTTCCAGATGTCTCTCATGATGCAACAAGCGACTGTCTGAATGAAACACATTCACACCCAAAGGAGGGAAAAGCTTTGACTTTTGTGTTTTGAGAAGTTTTTACAGTTTTTCAGCATCTTTTTCGTGTTGGATTTAATTTACAAAAAGGATTTCCCCCCACGTTTCTTTTTTTGGGAATGAGGGGGGAGTTTTTTGCTCTTCCGGGAGGGAATAAGACTTCAGGATGAAGAAGGAGGAAAAATAAAGCTTTTAGGAACTGTCAAACTCTGTGAGGAAAATGGATTTTTGGGCGAATTTCTGAAACTTTCAAGGGAATCCCAATGAGTGTCTCACAGGCAACACTCACTGACAGGTAAGACAAGAGTTTTTCCTCCTAAACATCCAAATAAAACCATTTATTTAGCTTTTTTTCTGTTAAGAAAAAACCTTTAACTGAACTACACATTAAAAGTGTCCTTAAATGATCTGTAAAAATTTAAAAAGACAGTTTTCTTATTCATACGGGGAAATAATTTATGCTCTTAATTTGAAAGTTTTCAATTTAAGAATGCTCAGTATTTTTAAATTTCTCATTAGTGCTATCAAATGTTGAAAATCTTAAAGAATGTTTAATTTGGATTCTTTTAGATTATGAAAATACTTCACTATTTGAACGGGGAAAAAATCAATATTTGTATCTCCGTATTGGTTTATTAAAAAAAAAAAAGATTAAAAAAGATAAATGTATACACATATATTAAACTTTTGATGATTTAATTGGAAAATAAAAATGTTAAAAGTAATAGAAGATACTCTTCCAAATGTATACATGGACATGATACAGGTATGATTGCCTTTAGTCATAAGTAGACAGTGTTTCACACACAATAGATGATACATTAAATCCATTAAATGTTAAGTTTGTCAAAAAGTTTCATTCATTGCTTGAAAAGGAGAGGAAGGAAGTGAATTTTTAAATTGGAAGATGTTTTTATGTGAAGCACTTTGAGTTGCTTCAGTTGGAAAAGTGCTCTACAGATAAAGTCAGCTTGTTGGTCGCTTGGACAAATTTAAAGTGGTAGACCGCTCGGTGAACCCGTAGAGAGAAAATGTTCATGTTTCTACTGGTACGCTGGCACAGGTCGTAGTGAACACTTATACAACACATAAGGGGGCCTCCTATGACTATTTACGTATCACATGAGTGTGCACGGTCAGTATGGAGCACCTTACCGACTAGTGTGGCTTAAAGACACTCTGCAACTGAAAGATGCACCTGAACTCATCTTAAAGATGCGGCCACGCCATTCTACGACCTTCCACAGACCCGGACAACCCACAAACCTGCAGAATCCATCCAGTTCAACCCCCTTTAGCTTTACTTAGCTTTTTCTTATCTACTTATTAAATCCCTACAATAAAAAGTGGTTCATTTTTATGCAGCTACATTTCTCTCTCAGAGTTGGAACGCTTTGTGGTTAATTATTGTGGAAACCTTTGTTGACTTTATGAGTCAGATTCCTTCCAAACAACTCACTTGTATATTTGTTCTGCTTGTTAATCTGGAGTTTCCTCTGAGGAAACGTCATAATAAAGCCACATGTGACTGCCTCGGAAAGTCAAACAAAGTCTTTGGATATTTTTTATTTTTACGTGACCTTCAGCCTCCAGACTGAAGCTGAGCTCCTCACGCTCCGCCGATCCTCACAACAATGGGCTGCTTTTCTGTCTCAGAGCCTCATAAAGATCACAGGTTCACTGCTCCAGGAATGCAAGACTCATCTCAGTCGACGGTGGAAAGACGGGAAAGCTCAGCCTGGGTTTGAACATCTCATTTGATCCCTTTGGAGCCTGGAAACACATCTTCATTCCCAAAGACTTCCATATCCTCTACAGAACCATGATGAATGGACTTTCTTTTTTCTTCTAGCTTTAGATACCATGTTTAGAAGTTGTGTAAAAAAAACTTGACCAGTTTGTGGTAAAAGATCAAAGTCTAAAAGTGAGTTTGAGTTTTTGCTTTGTAGTAAAACAAAAGAGTGAACAATTCATCAAATAATTCTTTATTTTTATTTAAACCTTTTTTTTTTTTACAGTTTTTGCTCTTTATGGAGCTAACAGACTAATCTTTTAAATCCATCCATCCATCCATCCATCCATCCATCCTCGATGACCATAATCCCCTGATAGGTTTGACTCCAGACATGTCCAAAGCCTGGCTCAAAGGCAAATTGAAGCCCGCAGGCTCCTGTCATAAAATCAATAATCTGCACTTTCTCAGGACCGTGTCTACGATTTCCTGATTGTAATTAGCTAAATTACGTTACAAGCCATTGTAAACCTGCAGCATCAACCAGTAGCTACTTGACCTTCCGAGCCTTAAGGGCCAAATGAGAAAAACAGATTTATTTCTGTGATCAAAACCACAGTGGTTTGGACTTTAGAGTAGGACAACTATTTGTGCTTTTTTCCCATTCAAATGAATTAAATTTAGAAGTTTACAGTGGGCAGTAATAGTGAACAATAAATAACATTTCACATTTAATGTTGACAAAAGTTTTTTCCCAGACAGACTTTTTCTTTGTGTTATTTCTGGTCTTTAAAATAGGAAGTTGACAGTCATTTTGGCATAAATGTATAAACATTTATTTCTGTTCTATGTGATGAGATAAAAACATATACAACATAGCAAAACATGTCATTAAATAGTTCTCTTTCATTTAATGTTATTATAAGGGTTCAGAGAATGCAGGCGAATGGTCAGCCCTCACGCATTTTCACTTTACACAATCTGGTTCTCTGGACAAAAAGCTTGGACACCCTCGAGCTAAACCACCTGAGGGCCTTGACTCTCATTATTACTGTATTTACTCACACCACGTTCTCATTCATTCATGCTATCAGTTCTTCCTTTTTCTTCCTTTCTCCAGTCCTCCAGTCTTTTATTTTCTCTTGCCTGTATGTATCCATCTTTCATATCTTTAGTCATTGAAGTCTTGGTACCAACTGCCCATACAGGTGGATGCAGGCTGTTTCCAGGTGAAAAATGGTCAAACCTGTGCGGGGTACACAGGTGACTCGTACAAAATATCAAGGTCGTAGAACGCTCCATGAACCCGTAGAATGAAAACGTTTATGCACGTTTTTCTACGGGCATGCTGCGGGCGACAGGTGGTAAAGAACACGTAAGGTTTCTGATCACAGGCCCGGTTAATCCCCAAACAGGTGGGTGTGACTAAGGCTGAAGCAACAGACTTGATCTCCAACGTTGTAGGAAACCCAAACACCTTTCCATTCATCATTTATGTCAGCTGATTGCCAGCAAGAAATCTTTTAAAATTAAGATGAATGCTTTGTTATAATCCATGCAGCGCAGTTGGTCTTGAAAAGCAAGTTTTGGGATTATCAGATCATTTTAAATTTTATTTGCTCAGATGAACTTCACTCAGTTATCTACCTGTTCAAGGACAGAGGTGTGAGCTCTTAGGCCACTTAATGAAAAGTTGAAATTGTATTTTTGTGAACAATCTGTACATTTATAACATGATTTTATTTATGACACCAGTTCAAGGTGAATTTTATTGAAAAAAAAGTATTTGTGTAATCAGTCTAGTCTTTTAAAACTGTGATTACATTAACCTTTCTTATTAGTGTGTGTTGACATAATGTATTCCAGAGAAAATACAAAACAGCACCAATCTAGTCTTTAGTTGATGCTACACTGGCATGTTGAAAATGGTCATTTTAAGACATAATCTGCAGACAACTGTGTATTTTTAGGTATTATAGGTCACATTTGAGTTTTTCTTAAAGGCTATAACAGTATTTACATTTTTTACTAGGTAAATGTAGCTCTTATATTGTGTTTGGGTCAAAATTGACACATTTTCACACTATATAAGGGTTAGATGATGCATCAAACTATAGAAAGTCTTTTAAAGCTACAAAGGCGCTATATTTTTGTCTGTTTTTATCCTCTGAACTGCAGTCTTATCTGTGGGTTTTAGGGGTTTTACTCGGGGTTCAGATTGAAATAAAAAGATGGGTTGCTTGGTTACATCCGGTGCCAGCTCCAGCGGGGGTTAGGTCACTTCTTGGACGTTGTTCAATGGTTTCTTCGAGTGGAGAATTCAGTGAGAGTTGCTTGCAGGCCTTTTCACCCAAACCAATGTGATCTTCTGCTGCTTGGATGTGATGGTTCTTCTGTCTCGGTTTGCCTCAAAGACCAAATCCATGCCTGAAAGTTCACCACATACTGGCAGGAAGCAGCAAACGATGTGAAAAATAGTATCTGTGGGGAAAAAAAACACATTTAAATGGATTCGTCACATCTATCTCACCAAGACAACAGAAGCAAACTGTCTTTTGTAAACATAATTCCCGTTGCATAAACTGCTCCCTTCATTTACAGAGTCTGTCTGCCACACACCACTATCTTCCAGTAACATGACTTATTCTGACCTGTTTCCAAGCAGTTTAGTGTAGTTTGTTTGCAAAATGACAAACAAAGTTTGTTTTTGTTTGTGTCATTTGGTCCCTCCTCAAACTGCCTCCATATTCTCAGAAATGACTGCTGGGATGAGCCTCCTGTGTGCAGCGTTTGGCGTGTACGTCGGAGCATTCGGCCGTCATTAACAGTGTGCTGTTCAGTCATGATAAGCACACACATTTACACAACACTGATAAACATCAACACAAGTCAGATGACATTGCAGCAGTAGCGCTCCTCTATCCTTTTAAAATCATTATTTTTATTTGCTCTGTTTTAAAGATTTTCATGACACAACTATATATATGTAGATAGATCTATTTATCTGTATATATATGAGTTGAAGATGATATGTTTTCATTGAGTAAATGATCAAGAAACACTTTAAATTTTTTGTGACAATTGAAGTATAAATCAAAGGGATGATAAATCAGAAAGTGGTTTAAGTCCCAAACTGAAAAAGTACAAAAAAATCTTAAATATATTGTATGTAAATCTTATACACATTGTATGTGTGTTCATTTCCAATCAGAATGATCTCCGGTTCAGCCTAAGACCGCATTTGAACGATTTGTCGTTTGAAAAAATTTATGTACTGTTTATTTTATTTCTAAATCACCCACGTTTTCATCAGAACAAGTGGATTCATAAAAATTCTTCATAAAATGTTTATATTTATTAGGTTTTTTGCTTCATCAGAGGGTTAAGCCATACTTAAGCCATAAAAGTAGTGAGCATGTTTATGAATTACATAAAAATCACTGATAGTCCAGCAATATATAGCCTTTTAGGGGTTCTGGAGTAGCGAGGGAATTCGGACACACCTTCAGTTTGGTTCCAATAACTTGTTTTGATTCTGTCCTTAGATTTAAAGTCATAGAGAACCAAAGTCAGTATACGAATATCATATTTAATTTACTATATATTTGAGACTGAATGTGAGAAAGGAGAAGTAAGATGCTGTCCTGTTGGTGCTGTCTACAAATGTTCTGCATAAAATATTCCTTAAAAATAATGTTATAAAATGTGCAGATCATAGAAGGATCCACTTGAGCTGTTAGCTGGTTTCTCTTCACTGTTGTCCTCAGAAAGGATTGTTCGTGATTTCCAAAAATAAATCTTTTCTGACGTTTTCCTGAGCAGATTAAGGGATTTCCGTGAACTCTTTATTCATATTTCCTGCTGTGTTTGATATTATTCTTGCAGAAATTCTACCTCACATTGTGAATCCTGTCTGTGTTTTCCTTTAGAAAACCTGCAGTGGGATTTTTTTGTAGAAGTTCCACAGGCTTTTTCAGACATGACACATTTTTTCCAGGCTTGTGTCGCTGCTGTGCCCTTTTTAAAAGGTATTGATGGAGTTAAGTGTAAGACAGATGTTAAGCAAGCGTAAAGCTCATAATTCAAACCCTTTTAGAAATTCTAAAATACCGGTAGTTTTAAAGAGTTTGGATCTTTTTTAGAACAGTCTGTCAGTGCATTTAAGGCTGTTCCAAAAGAGGGATGACATAAGCTGGCTCCCTCTACGGACCCGTGTGGAAGATGATAAGAAGTAAAGTGCATAAACATGTAAATGTGAGGTCCTGCTGAAGCCCAGAGGGGACACCGGTGTGGAGAATATTAGACATTTTCTTTATAGGGGGGCTTTTGTTGCTCAGAAAATCTTTTTTTTGTTTATTTGTTTGAAGACCTCCCATCCTTTGGTTGGTACAGGAAGTGGTGACATCACAGCTGAACAATGTCCATAAGAATCATTGGATGTGCTGCCTTTCCTGACTAACACCGATGCTGTTGACACATCAGTGTATGAAGACTCAACCGAACCCGAAAACACAATTTATTAAAGTTCTTCGAATAAAAATGTGGACATTTATTCAGTTTAAATAGATGTAGATGTCCATATAATCGACTGTATATGAGAAGTGGACTGAGTGACTCCTCCCCCCCTGGCATTCCAAACAGCAAGTACCTGTGAGTCATTCTATTGGTCCGAATAACCATTCTTGCTCTGAGACCATTTTTTAAACGTTCTTTATTATCCTCATTTTTTTTCTATAGTTCCAAATTATTCAAGTTCTAAACTGATCAATCGGATGTTTCAATAAAAGTAGGTGGAGCCTGCTGGCCCCCACGTCCAACGTTCAAAACGTTTGACCGATTTCGTGTAGCCTGCTTTCCAGTGGTAGGCCTTCCAACAAGCTCACTCCGGATTGGCCAGAGTAGTTGCTGTAGAAATGTTGACTCAGATGATTCGGACCAATCACTGCTTACCGGTTCCTCAGAACTGATTTGAAAATGAAAATGATGATGTCACACTCACTCGGTCCAGTTCTCCTATGCAGACAATGGTCCATATGTGTCCCTTCTGATGGACGACAGCTCATCAGCTCATAGTAAAATAAAAAGGGCTATATTTGGAGTTTTGGCTCATTTGACTTTCAGTTATCCAATAGTTCTGCAGCTTTGTGCCTTGGTGTTCTCATCTCAGAGGAATGGTCAGGTATTTTTGCCGTCTTACTGAGAAAGCAAAGAAAAGAGTCAGTCCTGCAGAAATGTCAAGTCCAAAAATGTTTAATTTATTGTTATAATTCATGATAAATGTCAGTAAAGGCAATCGATTGCCATAGAACACAGTTTCTCTGCAGAGGACACACACCAGATGTGAACCAAGCGTTTGTTTAGGTTCTCAATCATTGGGTGCATGGTAATCCTGGGAGCTCAAGTAGAAATCGCCAGGACTTGTTTCTGGTTCTTGAAAGCATTCTGCTCCTCGTCTAAAAGGCTTCGTCAGTCCTGACAAAAACACAAAGAGACCCAGCTGCTTTCTGAGTGAGATCTTTGAACTCCGTCCACCCTGGAGGTCCTGGAAGCGTCATAGACTGTATCTGTTCAAACGTGTCCTCGCTGGGTTTTAAAAGGCCTTTGAGAAACAGAAAAACCATCATGCATCCATGAAATGAGTGATCCATGTGTTGGTTATATCGCTGCGCAGCTGGCAAACAGGCTGACATTCAGCAACAAAAGAATGTAAGAAGCAGCTGCTTGTCTGGAAGGATATCAGTGAGAATGCCCATCCAGTTCTCCAGTCAGAGATGCACTCTTTTGTTCTAAGAGAAATTACACATTTTATTTTTGGGGTCCATACTTGAAAAAGCTTAAGGTTGTTTAAAGCTGTTGGCAGGTCACTGCCAGCTCCCTCCACCTCACGGTGCTCTGAAATGGTAAACGCGTAGCATCTTCCATTCATGTGGAGCCTTTCAGGTGTAGTTCATCCGTTACACTTCAAGGCTATTTCCGAATTCCCTCCCTAACTACTAAAAACTATCTGGTACAAGACTATCTAGTGTCCTGGATTTTAAAAGCAATTCAGACACCATGCGCACTACTTTTTTTTGTTTAACAGCAAATAGGACATCAGCGATTTCACAAAGTAAAAACCAGATTATTACGAGCGTTTTATTTATGAATCTGCTGTGTTCTGATGATGAAGACTTGGATGGTTTATAAAAAAATAAAGGCCCTCGAGGCCTGGAGTTTGATGCCCCTGTCGTAGACCGATGAACACGAAGAGGGAAAATGTTTATGCACAGTTTTTCTAAGGGCATGCTGCAGGCAACCGGTTATAGTGAGCACTTACACAACATGCAAGAGTAAGTAAGGGTCAAGTAGTAAGATGTACAGTAGGTGTGTCATACAGATTTTTCAACCCGTCTGAACCCTGTGGACCGTACACGAAGCCTGTTAGTGCTGTTCACGTGATACGTGCACGCTCTTTGCGTGTAGCCTGACTATTAGAAATAAGGAAATTAAACAGTGTAGTTTGTGTGGACACCCTATGGGCGTCCTTCCAGCTGTTGCTTATCACGTGCACACCCTGTGCATGCAGTAAATGCCTGGTCAGTCAGGAGTCAGTACTTGCACCTTATCAATGCCTGGAGTGTGGCGTAAAGACACCGTGCAACAGCATCACCGTACATCAAGTGTGTGGAACTTCCATTAGCCTCATACTTTAACCTTTAACCTCAAACTTACCACACACAGCAATGGTACGTTCCATTTTCATGACTTCCCTTGAGGTGGTCGTACGAGCCTCAGGGGAACTGCGAGACACACCTGTGCTCCCCTTTAGATGCAGCAGCTCTTCTCTACAACCTTCCATAGACTTGGACAACCCAAAAACTCACAGCAGCCGTACGGGTCAATTCCCCCCTTCATGGATGCATATGATTAAGGCTTTTTACTGCGCTGACATTATGCTACAACAATTCTTTGTAAGAAAATGACTGTACACGTAATTTATTGTACGTTTTGACCATGAAACATTCTCACCTGTTAAACCGTTAAGATCATGGAGTTCTGTTGAACAGTGCAGAGATGAGCAGAAATGATCCCACCTCACTGGTGCAGTGTGAATTCACTCCAGAGGGAAAGAGGAAAAGACTCCCTAAGCCTCCTTATGTTAAACATAAGCATTTTCAAAGGGAAATAAACCAGCAAAAAGCCAAGTTAAAAAGTAGAATTTCTTTCATCTTGGAAAGTAAATCTTAAAATACCACACAAATATTGTATAAAGTACCTTATATTTGGTAACAAACTTTTACGTTTTTGGTTTTGCTGCTAGTTTTACTCATAAATGAAAACTCTTTTCACAAATACAGGTCCTCCTCCATCCTTACAGATAGTTCACTCTAATTTGCAGTTTGAAGTATCCACTGCCTTCCTTCACAGACACTTCCTTCCTCCTCCTCGTCCTCCTCCAGTCTCTTCTTGTTTCTTTCTCGGCCTTCTCCCACATTCAGAAAGCTGAAGCCAAGCCAGGAGCCCCAGTCTCTGTTTCCGGGAATGTGTCCCACAAAACTGCCGTATAGTAAGCTGGCTCTGACGTGGGAGGCATTGTTAAAAACCCAGGGCCCCCATTGTCCTGGGAAGAACAGCAGCACAAACAAAATCCCCTCTAGTGGAACGAGGAGGAGGAGGAGCAGAAAGAGGGAGGCGAGAAGAGGGTTTTTTTTATACATGAACTGCCATCTTTAAGTGCAGTTCCAAGAGGGATGTCCATGTTAAATCAGCAGGAGAGAGGGAGCGTCCGCGTGGAACTGGGGGTGTTTACATTGGGAATTTGTTTTAAGAACTATACATTAGACGCTCTTATGTTCAACTTGGGAATGAAGATGATTCAAGCCATAAAAATTACCCCAACATTTCCTCTGCAAATTGCCCTTTCAAAGTCTTTTATGTTTTCAGCTGGAATATAATAAGAACTAAACTAAGGGCAGATTCTGAGGATGACTTGGGGTTAAAAAATATCTTTTGACCTTTGAATTATTTACTGGCGGCATATATCGTGTACAGTCCAATTTGAGCCGTAAATTATGAGCTATAAAAAATCTGTCACTCATCTGATTCATCAAAGAAGACCTCCTATGGCGGGGATAGGCAACTCCAGGCCTCGAGGGCCGCATTCCTGCATGTTTTCCAACATTCCACGCTCTGGCATGTTCTAATTGGCTGGACACACCTGAACCAGGTAATCAGTCATGTCAGTAGGGCCTGGATATCTGGAAATCATGCAGACACTGCGGGCCTTGAGGCCTGGAGTTGCCCATCCCTGTTCTATGGTAATTATATTTATCTAAAGAGAAAGTGGTTGAATAAAAAAGTTTGGCTAAAGTTTGGTCATAACTGGATAGAAACTATGTCCAGTGAGAACTAGCAGCCAGTTTCAGATAGTAAACAGTATCTCACTATAATTAAATTCATTTCAACCGATTCTTTCTTTTAAATAGAGGACCATTCTTTTTGTTTAATACAGTGAAATATGTTTCTACACAAAATGAAAATTAGAAGAAGAAATGTTCCTTCAAGCTCTTTTGTTTGTTCTTTGTTTTGTTTCTTTTAAAAGCCTGGAGGCTTTTGAACCAAAGACTAAATGAAAGACAGACAGAGCGGTTAAAAAACATGTACTTGAAGCCAGATCAGTTCACCAAATAACCCTTAGGTGGCTTGCTAATAAGAAAATCAGATACTTTATGCTTTAATATAAAACAGTCAAACTTCAAAACAGATTTTAACGAAAAGTCTGCTTCCAAAACCTTATATTCCTGTAGGGATAGATTAAATATCCATAACCACTGCTTTTATCCAGCACAAGATATTCCTCTATATTTGTTTAACAGTTTTTGTATTTAACAATACTATTGTATTTTTGTTCTTATAATTTATTTTCATTTTTAGCTAACTAGTATTTAACATTTTGTTGCATTTAGTGAAAGTTTTAAATGTAGTCATGGTTGTTATTGGGTCATAGATATTTCCGATCTTTCCGGCTCAGCTGTCTGCGATATGCAGGTTGAAGAATGTTGGGCCGTCTATATATATTTATATAAATGAACCGTCCATGATGTCTCGATTAAAAATGTTTAAAAACAAACAGTTTTACCTGGTTCTGCAGTTGTGCCATTAGATGTCACCAGATCTCACAAACATTGTTTCACGTTCATACCAGGCATGTGACGTGCCATCCTTTCTCCTCCATGATACATTTTCTAACAGTTAGTACTTCGGTGAATTAAAAAGGATGCCATCCACGCATCGCTACCGAGTCCGAGTCCCGGATTGGTCAAAGTCTGACCAGGTTTAAATTTGAACGCGTGTTCAGTCAAATGAGCCTGAAAATGGTCGTAGAAACTTGTGTAGCTACGCATGAAAGTGAGAGTTTTGAACATGGAAGACTTTTTATTAGATGTGGCCACTTGAACGCGCGTTGTGGAGAGCGGTGTGAACAGAGCTTTATGTGACTTTTATCATATACACCAAAGGCATCAAATTATACCTCATCAAATGCGAGTTATGCTTTTTTATCAGTCCCACCTACATCTAATGGCTTTGTCCAAATTCCTTCACTATTGCCATATTCCCATTCATATTTACTAGGTTTTTCCTTCAGAAAATGGCTGAAAAAATAGTGAGAAATGTGTTCTAAATACATTAAAATCCAAAAAACTGGATAGACCTTCACCATATGATCTTTTTAGAGTTTAAGAAGTTGTGGGGGAATTTGGACACTACCAATGTTACTGGGTGTTAACCATTGATCCTCAAGCATCTTAGATTATAAATCCAGTTTTTGTAGATTATGGTAGTAATTTTTTGCAAAGCTTCATCAATGTCAGGTTTAACTTTAAATGAAAGTAAAGATAAAAACCTGTTTAAACTCAACCAACGCAAACATTCCACTTATCTAAAATATAGATAATCCCTCTAAGAATCCTGAAGAGATGACCTCTTGACCTCCAAAAGCAGACTTTTTGGTTCTATTTAAAGATGAGAATGACCCATTGACCCTTTTAGGGCTTCATAGCAGCAGCTTTACAGCAGGGATGCAGCAAAAAAGGGTTAACAAGCATAATAAAAGCTGATAAAGGTTATATTTAAAGTCGTGAACGTGTCTGTAGGTTTTAAAATTCTCTAAAACTTTAGTTTGATAATCCATTTAGGAAACCTTCACAGGTTCCAGGGTTAAGGTGTTATCAGTTAAAGCTGGGTTGGTTGGTTGGTTGGTTGGAGTCTCACTCGGTCTTCTTATCTCCACAGGACTCCAAACATCCTCAACAAGGAGCTCACAGACAAGAAACCAAAGAGAGAGAACTCCTCCTTCTCCCTCAAACACGAGTTCGACCCGACAGGTGAGTCTCACACCGCTTCGTTTCAGCTCCAATCGTCTTCTTCCTTGACCTTATTAAAGCTCGGCTTTTTGAATGATGCCGTCCTCACACAGAGGCTGTTGCAGGAGTAGAGGTTTTGGTTGAAGGCAGCACCCAGAAACAAGTTGTTAGGGTGGTTGCCTTGGTTACAGGGTTGACATTAATCCTTTCTGCCCTTTTGTTCACCCTGGTGTCTTGAGGTGTCTCATGGAGTCCAAAACACAGCCGGTTACCCACTCAGCTCTCTGAGATGGTCTTTTACAGTGCAGGGAAGGAAAAGGAGCAACAAATGGACCAACAGCAAATGGCAGAAATGTCCAGTAGAAGGCAGTCTGAATCCAGACCAAATACAAGGTTCAGGACTCGATCCAGACCAAATTAAGCAGACTCGGTCCAGACTACAGACTTTTCAGTCTGAATACACCCCAAGCCATCTACGTTTCCACCAGAAGTGTGAAGAAAACACTGGGTTTAGTAGAAAAAAATTGCATTCAGATTGCGTTCAGAGTTTGGGATGTCCAGTGCAGTCACCGGATGTCCGATAATAAATAATGGATGACCCTGCCCACACTTCCTGTTCTATGTGGTGGTCATTGTTTGGAGGTTGATAATTTAGGAAAGGGAGTACTGAGTCATTTTTAGACTGGATCTTATTCAGTGTGTTCATGGAGCCAAAGCCCAGACGAGACTGTCAGATGTTACACAACCAGCAGTTTTCACAGTTTAGTCTTTATAACTGAGATGTTTCCAGTCTTTATCAATTCACTATTTTTACTCTCATTGAATGTCAACATTTGACAGGTTTTTGGGTCAGTCACTACAGAGTTTTTCTTCATTTTCTTTTGGTCAAAACGTTTTTCTTGAATTATATGATCAGGCTGAGCATCACCACCAAAATACTGAATTTCATTTTGATCCTCAAGTCCACAATCTGATATTTTAACTTAATCCAAAATCTTTCTCCTATTTATGTGAAATGGAATTTATATTTTATCGCCACACGCTCATGCACAAGCAATGAATGTTAAGACAGTGAAGACTGAAACTTTCTGGGCAGAAAGAAGAACATCACTGCTAAGTCTGAAAGTCCTACTGTTTCAAAACACAACCGTTTTCGTTTAAGAACATTTCATTCCAAACCAAATCCCGTCTCCTTCAGCCTAGTTATCTTATATACTTCAGGAACAGCAAAGCGAGAAAAATGAGAAAAAATTTCAATGAAGGTCAGCAGCATTCAGTCTTGTTTAGGAAGTTTCAGTCAGATCATCACTGTCCGGTGTGACCTCAGTTGTTGACTCAAATTCATCATGTTTTCTTGACTTTTGTCCCCGTTTGTCTCAATGAGTCTATTTAAAACCAGATTATTTTAATAGTTAGGATTGAGCAAACAGATAATCTGTCACCAACAAGAGAAATAAATCAGGTCAATCCCTCAATTCAGATGTAAAAATATCCTAAAAAATGCTTATTGAGGATACATTTGTGATTTGCCCATTGACTGTATATGACAACTGGACTGAGTGGCCCCTCCCTCCCTGGCGTTCCACCGCTGACTCCAATAAGCCAAAACCCCACAGACTTTTAGATAGAAATAAAGAGCTGTTACTCAGTCATTCTATTGGTCAGAATAACCATTCTTTCTCTGATACCTTTATTAACATTTTCTTGATAATCCTCAAGTTATTCAAGTTATAAACTGACCAATCAAATGCCTCAATAAAAGTAGGTGGAGCCTGCTGGCCCCCACGTCCATCGTTCAAAACATTTGACAGACTGTGTAGCCCACTTTCAAGTGGTAGGGGTGTGACCTTCTGACAAGGTCACTCCTGATTGTTGAGAGCGGTTGCCATAGAAACGCAGACAAGCTCAGACCAGTCGCTGTTTACTCACAACGTTTGGCTCCAACCAGGTGGCATCCATATCATGAAAAAAAAGGGACTGAATTAACTTTATTTTGCTGGAGCCGGAAGTGAACCATTTTCTGTGAAATGACGTCACACTCACTTGCTCTAGTTCTCATATACAATAGTATAAAATAGTACCGGAATTTTTATGTAAATACTTCAAAAAGTGATGAATACAAACCTGTGCAGAAGCTTTTGTTTTACTGATATGCTGAAGTATTTAAACATGTTAATTAGCTGATCAAACATGATGATTTCAGTACCTTCTCCATATATATCGAGTCAGACATTTGAAACAGATATTTGTGATCACTGTGCCATGTAATCTAATGTCTGCATGAAGTGAAACTAGGTGTCAAGCTCAGCCACCATGAGTCCGGTTCTCAGCCAACAGACCCCGCTGCTATTTACAGTATGAAGCAGTTCCTGTTTCAGTCTGTTCATCTGTCATTTCCTGTGTGGGGGATTTTTCCCACAGCTGATCACATGAGGACACTTTTTTAGTTTGCTAACCCTATTCTAGCCTTTTAAACACAATATGTGAAAAAAAGGGCTGTTTTTGTTTAATCTCATAATGAAGTATCTGCTGATAAATGACAGGTCTGGTCCAGCGCTGTGTGATCATCCAGAGGGATGAAAATGGCTTCGGGCTGACAGTGAGTGGGGACAATCCAGTGTTTGTGCAGCTGGTCAAAGAAGGTAAGGTTCTGTGGAAACGCATGGCAGACTTGTTCAAGCGGCATCTCTAACTCTGCCTCTTTTTCCTGCTGTAGATGGAGCTGCGATGCGAGCCGGAGTGCAGACTGGAGACAGGATCATCAAGGTTTGTCTTTGCTCCTCACCTTTAACGCTTTCACACTGTCAATAAATCCAGGGCCTCACCTAATTTAGCATCTCCTTGACAGGAAACAGCACAAAATAATATTTTTACATAACTGGAAGTAAAGTCAGCCATAAAGGGTTAAAGTCCCACTACGAACATCTTTTGATCTATTTTCAAAGCACTCCCAGTGATCCTTTAATTATAAGTATGAAGTTTCTAGCCAAAACCAAAAACCTTTGTCGGTTTCTAGAACATAGTTTCTGCAGAGCGGCAGGAGTTCATTAAAAATTCACCTCTGAGTTGTGGGCAGATCGATTGGTGCAGAACTACCCCGTCCTCTCTTTCCCCTTGTCAATGCTGAGAGCTCTCTGTTTACAAGCTCTTCCGCTTCCAAAAGCCTCTCACAAATATTAAGGGTTCACCAAAAATGGTGAGCATGATCAGAGCTACCCAGCCGCTGTACAGTTCTGATCCAGATTCCAGCTCAGATGAGGAAAGCAAAGACGTTCACGGATCCATTTGTCTGGATGCATCAGAATGGAGTGGATCAGAGAGCTTGTGACCCGTCCAGCAGATTTTCCACATCTTTTTCAAAATGTATTTTTTCGTCTGCTGTAATTTTAAGCTTCATTTTCTTTTTATATGTCATTCACTATGAGAAAATTCCCAAAGGAACTTGTTAAAAACACAATTTTCATCAGAGTGGGTCTTTAACGCCTTGTCACCAGGGGTGTAGGAAAAAAACTCATTCTGTGAAATATCACAGTTTTTTTGTTTGGTAATATTGGTACCAATTTCAAATGCTTCCAAAAAGATTTGTAAATAATTATTTTTAAAAGCAAACATTTAGTTCAGCGTCTTATTTTTGTGTTCCACTCAAACTCCAATGACGAGCTGTCAGCTCAGCACACGAGTCTCCGTCAACATCTCCACACCAAACCAAAACAAGCTCTCTGCTCTGAGCTCTCAGCAACGGAGAGGGGAAGAGGGAGTGGGGTTGCTCTGCGCCTACGATCCCACCCACAACTTTACAATTCCCAAAGAACTCCTGCCGCCCTGCAGGAACTATATGTCCTAGAAAACGACTCAGGTTTTTGATTTTTTCTAAAAAAATCATAATAAAAAGACCACTGGGAACACTTTGAAAATAGATCAGAAGATAATCATACTTAAAGAACCTCATGGCTGAAGGGACATTTAAGTTTTGTACATTTTTTACACTGAAAAATACTTTGTTGTGGAAACCAGACTATGTAAAGTGTGGATTATTTAAATTTTTTTTTATAATTGATCAAAATAAAAGCACTTGTATGTATGTGAGTTAAAGTTCCAATGTTTGATGTTCTGATAATTAAATAAAATGTATTTGATATCATTTTGTTCATGTGAAAGGTGTATTAGTATTCAGATAAAATGTTTTTTAAGTTTTCAAAGTCTACGCGGGACGGCGCAGGGATGCAGTGATGCAGATGACTGGCTGGGTTATGAAAGAGCCTGTAAAAGCCCCGCCCCCTCATCTTTCGATTTTAAGGACTGACACCCCTAGAACAAAGTCAGACGTGTTCTTTGGGCTTTGAATGTGGATCTCTTCTTTCCTCACAACCAATTTTAGGACTTTGCAAAAAATGTGATAATTTCTGTTACATTCTAAAGATATATTTGGATTATATATATATATATATATATATAATAATATATACAGCCGTCATATATACGTCATATATCATGACACCAGACTTTTGCCAAAACACAGCTGTACTTGTTGTTGGATCACTGTTGTCCTGTCCTGTTTGTCGTCTTGTCTTCTGGCAGGTTAATGGGACTTTAGTGACACATTCAAACCACATCGAGGTTGTAAAGTTGATCAAATGTAAGTATGAAGGTGTAAAACCTTTCTCTAAATTTACATCCTCATTGAGCTTTAACAGTTTTTGTGAGTTTGCTTGTTAGAAACTTTACAGAAATGTATGACTAAACAAATGAAGTTTTTCCAGTTTTTGCTCTATCTGCTGTATTTTCTACTGGTCACCTTCCTTCTGCTGGCAGCGGGTTCTTACGTAGCTTTGACAGTCCTGGGGAGGCCTCCGGGCCTTCCTCACATCCCTCTGGAAGAGGAGAAGGAAGAGCAGGAGGCAGTGGGAGAAGCCACCACACCCTGTACTCTTCCAGCATCCCACCCGTCTGAGCTCTCTGGTGGTGTCCCAAGCAGCCCCCATGACCACACAACCTCCTCCATGCCCGATGGGGTAAGACAGACCAGTAAAATTGATTCTACAACCCAAGTGAAGCCAAACGTCAAAGTGCAGCATTTTGCAGTGTAAAATGCTCATAAGCCAGATCTTTAAAAACAATCAGATGTGATTTCTTATCTAATTGAGGTGTTTTGTAAATGAAACTCCTTTTATTTAGTTTAGTTGATCTACTTACAAGCAAATGTTTTATAAAGAATGGCCATTTCCACATTCAAACCTGAGAACTTATTGTCTGAAAAAGAGACGAAAACATTTGATATAACAAGAAACACACGCAAATGCAGGATTTAATGAGATTTTTGCACTAGTATCTTGATTCCTTGTGAAGAAAGGCCAGTTGTCCAAGTTTCCCCTAGAGGTTTTTTTTTTACACCACTCTGGCTACAATAAATTGTTTTATTTAATTAGATTTTTGATTCAATTTTTTCACCTCAAATATTTAAATTAATCACAGCTGCGTCAAACTTATTTCAGATAGTAATAAATTGGTTAGGAAATAAAGACAGTTAATAAAGATGAAAGATGATGAAGCCATCATCTTTACAGTGTAATTACTCATAATCATTAACATCATTTTATGTAGTCACACATACAGTGCATATTTGATTCATTAAATATAATGATTGTCAAATAAAGATAGATTTTCTTTGCTTGAAAAGGAGTGGGAAGAAATGAATTTACATAATCCAACCGCTTTTGTTTTTTTCTTTTTATTGATATTTTCAGATCGTTCCCAAAATCTGGTTCTTATAAGAAAGACATGATTTGTCAAGTAACAAAATATCGTCAGAATGTAATATCTATAATAAATAATAATTTAGTTTTCCTTCTTGTTTTTTATTTTATTTTTAAAAAAATCTAATTGTGGGCATGGCTTTTTGATTGACAAGTGTCAACATTATTTGTTTACTCATCTTTTGAAGAATTTGTACTGAAGTGGGAAAACGATATATTGGGGACCTGTCCACACCAGTGACCTCCCACTCAAGTTCACAGAATACGCTACCACAGGACCCCCCCAGATCTAAGCAAAGAACAGGACCTGGGGGATCCCACTGCAGCGACCCCATTCACTGAGAAAGCTCAATCACGGATGTGGAGGATCCGTCTGACGGAAACACTGGAGTTCAAACTAAAATGTTAAACGAATCAAATAAATAAAAGTTAAAACGGATATAAATAACCAGATGAATGAATAGACCTTAATACACTGATAAAATTGAGTAAAAGTGAATAAAAAAGGATCAAAGTGGCTGTGACTGCGGGTCATTCCCGCTTCCCTGGTGGTTGTTTGTAATGGGTTCATTTTAGAAGAACCAGCATGGGATGTGTTTAGGTTTACAGGAAACGTTGGTGTTTTAATTCTGACAGAGGAGATTAATGTGCAGACTTTTGTGAAACGTCCTGTAGATTTCAGGGAAACTCAAATATTATTTTTAGCCGTGATAAGTTTATCGTAGCTTATTGAGCTGGTGCGGCTCATTATTTTTAATTAGCTTTATGGCTGTAATCTTTTTCAGACGGTTTTAATCAGAAGTGCTGCAACGGATCAGAACTGTGTCAACATTTGGGTTTCTCAGACACTTGCTTTGTATTAAAAAGGCTAAAAAAAAATGCAAGTCTTTATGTTCAATCAAGCAGAATTAATTTCATCTAATTTTATTCTGTTTATTTTCTATTGATTTGTTTGTGGTGGAGACGCTGCACAACACATAAAAAACATCATATAAATAAGAGATTTGACCAAGAATGTTTCCCTCATTTCCTAAAAGGAGGTGAAAGAGTTCTGACACAGAAAAAAGATCCTCATGTGTGTGACTCATGGTCCAAAACGACTGCAGACAACTTATCTGAAAGTTAAACAGGATGCTGGCACCATTTGAGGTCTGACTGTAAGGAGTGCTTCTTAATGACAGACCCTAGAGCCTCAAAATTAGGTGGGAGTGCTTGTTAGAAGAAGTAAGATGTATTTGCTTTGGATAACAATGACAAAAACCCACAGTCCTGCAAAAAGAATCCACAAAGTGTGACAGTACTTCTGTTATCTTCATCATTTCTGGATGGGCTGCAGACTTTACATACATTTTCTGCATTCGTTTCATGTGACCTTTGCTAATAGTTCCAGGACGGAGCCTCAGGGTCCAGGAATGGCGAGGATGAGGAGGGAGATGTTGGGCCTCCTTTCAGGGAGCAGACGTCGCCCTCACAGGGCGAAGGTGGACCCTGTGTCAACAACAGTGCTGTGAGTTGCACATCAGAACAGCTAATTTGACTTAATGACAGTTTCTTTTTAAATTGTCAACCCTGTTGTCTGTTATGAGCCCAAACCACCACCAGCCACTCTATGATTGTCTCTTTAATAATTCCTTCTCTCTTCTGCTTTGGAATTGTTGTTTTGTTGTAGAAACGGGAGAAGATGGAAAAAATGAGAGGAAAAGGGCAAAAATGCAAAGTATTTCCTGTTTTTAAATCGATCAAAAACATCTCTTTGTTCTGGAAATAATGTTTTAGCCTCGCATTAAGGTGCAAGTTAAGCTCCATTTTGATGTCTACGAACAATGTTTAATTTGTGCATTTTTAGGATGTTTTTTAGCAGTAAAAGTCAAACAAATTCATTCTTTTAACCTTCCACTGGCTGTAGAACAGAAAGCAGAGGAGCATCAGGGTTCCTGTTCAGCTTCTGCTTTCAGCACGTGGTGATAAAGTGTCTCAGATGCTTGTCAGAGGGGGTTTTTGGGGTAGTTTGCACTGTTATGCAGTGTTCAACATGACTTGAATCAATGCTTTGACTCCTTAAAGGTTTTATAACAATGAGATGCTCTAATAGAAACCATGATGTCGGTCCTCCCAGAGAGTTTGTTGAACACCAGACTGTAACAAAAACCAGTTTCATTACTACATGCGACACAAACCTCTTTGTAATAACTCTGCTTTTATCGCAGCCTCCATAAATAAACATTAATTGGTCCTTCTTTGCGCTCTCTGGGGGATTTCCCAGAATTCAGCAGCAGACTAAACAATCAATTTCTGCTGGTGGGCTTTTTTTCTGGTGTGGTAATGCAGACGAACGCATGTGCGTGTTTGTGTGTCAGACAAACAGCCGGCTGCTTCCAGAGAGGAAAAGAAAGACGCCCTGTCACAGTCCGGACTTCAGCCGAAGAGACGGCCTGGATTTCTGCCCGTCGCCAGACTCTGAAGACGCTCCTGACACAGTGAGATGGAGTGTTGGGACTGAATGAGCAGCTCATGACGCCATGAAAGACTTGAGCTACCAGAATATGAAATAAAAGCTTCACAGATGCAATTAAAAAGATTAAAAAAAAACAACTTCAACACAAATTTAACTTGGGAATGAAAACGTACTAAATGACATCATTGCTTTCTATAGCGTTAGACCAGACAGAACTACAGAAAAAATATCATTAAAAAAAATTAGGATTGTCAAAAAAATGTTGATAAAGGTATCAGAGCAAAAGTGGTTGTTCTGACCAATAGAATGACAGCTGTTTATTTATCTGTAGACGTCTATGGAATTATAGCTTTTTGGAGTCAGCTGGTGAAAAATGAAACAAAAATTGAAAATACAAAGAAGCAGCTCTTACTAAGAAACTTTTGTTTCCTCATTTGCTAACAGTTTTAGAGTTATATTTTTTTTCAAGTTTTTGTATTTCTGCAAATTTAAAGGTTTTTTTCAATATTTAATATTTAATTTTACAACTTACACCTCAAGTTCAAAATTTTCTAAAAGTTTTTCATTTGAATAGATTTTTTTTCGTTCTTGTTAAAGTTAATCCTAATTTAATCCCATAGATTTCCTTGATCCTATTGAGTCTCCATGGCAACCGGTTCAAGAACCACATTTTCAAAGTATTTAGAAAATTTCACTTTTACAGTCAGTCATGAAAATCAATTAAAATATTTGTAAAATAAAGTCATAAAAACTCAATCATACAGTGAGGATAAAAAGTTTGGGCACCCCAAATAAAATTCATAAAGAACCCAAGGAAAGATTGAAAAATCTCCTAAAGGCATCAGTTTAACAGATGGGACATTCGTTAAATATGTAATAAAAAAAGGCTTTATCTCCATCATTTACCCTTTCAAAATAGGAGAAAACAAAATAATGGCGTGTGCAAAAGTTTGTGCACCCTGCAGAATTTATAGTATGACAGTGTCTTGGATTGTTCACAATCATCGTTTGCAAAGACCAGGTGATTTCAATCTCAAAGTTTTGAAATAATCTGAGTCATCTGACATCAGATTTTTGTTGACATATTAAAAAGTGTCTCATCTGTAAACTGATGCCTTTGGGACATTTTTCAATCTTTCCTTGGGTTCTTTATGCACAATACTATATCATTTTACCTGGAGTGCCCAAACTTTCGATCCCCGCTCTAAGCATGACTGTAAAGAGAAGCATCTTGACAAAACAGATATTTTGAGTTTTAAACTTTTAAATTATGGAAAGTTTTGGTCTTTGGTCAGGATTCCAGTGCACAGAGCATCGTTGGAAGCCCCCCCTACCTCCTTAACCCCCAAATCATTGGAGCAGAGGACGATTACTTTGACTATCAGCAAGAGCAGGTACCTGGAAGACCTTTTCATATATTGGACATCAAAATTTCAGCTTTATTATCCTCTGGTGATGGAATTTTTCCTTTCAGATCAGCGGACAGTGCAGCTGTTTCCAGAGTATCGACTCTCTGAAGTGTCGACCGGCTCACCTGGCGGTCTTCCTCCATCACGTGGTGTCCCAGTTTGACCCTGCCCCTCTGGTATGTTAACTAACATCCAGAAAAGTGATCGTAATCTTTCAGGTGATTTGGTTGGAATTTTAGCAATGCTGTTCATGGAAAATAATAAACATGAAAAATGTAACTCACACATGGGAAGAATTATTCATGAATGCTTTTATTTCCTTGAATATATGTATATTGACTATAATCCTGTCGGTACATGGTAAACAAACTCATGTTTATAGGGAGTGGGCCAGTTATCTGTTTCTTTCTTTGCTCTTTTATCTAAAAAAACTTAAAATATTGTGAAATTTTATTTTGTCATTTGTTTTAAAATGTGAGACTGGCATTTTATATCGCATTATTTTACATAGAATAAAATATTTTATAATACTGGGGAAACATCTGTGTTGGAAACTTGTGATGTTACACCATAATCTTCAAAAACCTGCATTTCTGAGCCTTTGAAAGGTCTTGGTCGTGGTCAGTATCTCCATGATGACAGAAAAGGCTGACTTAACCTCACAAAGAGGGCAAGCCATCAAAGGTTAATGCTAAATCAAAAAAATGTTTTTAAAGTGCTGCAGTTACAGAGAGAACTGCAGCTTTGAGGAGACAATGTCAGAGGCGTCTTACCTGTGCAAAGGTAAAAAGAAATGGTCTGTTGATCAATGGTACAGTGTACTTTCTCAGCAAAGTACATTTTGCTTTTCATTTAGGAAGGGTCCTCTGTGTTTCTGCAGACGACAGTCCATATCAGGAAACTTTGGAGAACTTTATGGTGTTCTCTGTTAACAAGCTGAGTGGAGATGCAGGTTTATACTTTCCATCAAGATTTGGAACCGACCCACTTTTCCAAAAGTACCATGAGATGATTGAATGCCCTGTAGTGTCACTGTGCTTTGATTGGACAGCCTGACCAGAACCTAATAGAACATTCTAAGCAACACTGATCCCAACAATCCAGATGACCCAAAGACAGATGAAAAAGCAACCTTGGCCTCTGTTAGCCTCTGCAGAGCTATATGCTGGTAGCCTTCATCCCACTGATGCAGCCATTTTTGTATAAGGAGGCCACATCTTGAGTTTATGGAAATGATTGTAGTTTTTAGAAGTCTGTGCCAAAAAAAAACCCTCTCTGAATTGGTCTATTGTAATATATTGGTGACTTTAGATTGTCCCTCAGGTTTGAATGTCAGTGTGTTTGGTTGTGTGGCGATCTGTCCAGAGTGAACCCCATCTTTGTAGCTGGATAGTCTCCAGCAACCCTGTGACCCTTAATGGGAATAAACAGGTTTAGAGAAGAAGATGTGTTATTCAAACTTCTTCAGTTATATCTGTGCATTTGAGATCATGACATGTATTCCATTGCTGTCTTTTTATTCATAAGCACGTCAAAACCCAATCCAACAATAAATACTCATGGAAGAGTTTTTTTTTTTAAATTCTTAATTGGAATTGATAACTCTTATATATTCAATTCAGTTTTATTTATATAGCCCAATATCACAACCATAGCCATCTCAAGGGGCTAATTCTTAAGTGGATCTAGGATAGAGCCTTGTGGAACACCGTTTCTAAATCAAAAGCCTTTTTTTTATCATTAGATGTGTTTTTTTATGTTGTTTTCCAGTAAAGGACAACATTTAATTTCCAAATGTGAATGTCCATAATCTTAAGGGTTATGTTCTTTCTCAGCTGTGTTATCTTTATGCTGACATGCACAAGCAAACCAGCTCAAAAGAAACTCGCCGCTTCTTCCTGGAGTTCCACTCACTCTTTGTGGATCGATCAGCTGTGAGTCAAACTCTGTTCTTTTGTTTTTATCAGTATTTGGACCCTGTTGATGGTTCATTTCTTGAATTCTGTTTATTGTTTCCAGAATCTAAAAGTACAAGTGCCTGAAACAGTTGCTGCTGAACTGGGTAAGGTATCAATCAATCAATAAAGCGGACAAGAGCACTTTTTACTTAATTACCCAACTATTACATCTAAACCAAAAAACCCTATATTATCAAAGAACCTAATTGAAGAGCAAGATGCAAAAAACACCCAAGGAAAGGCTAATTAAACTTCTGGTAGAACCATAAGCAATTGTGTCTTTAAAAGGACATGTGATAAGGACATGCCCTTATTTGTAATGATTGTACTTTTATATCTTGTAATATCACAAAACCTTTATTTAAATCTTTTTAAACAGTGAAATGTTTTTAGCTAAATACTTTTTAGGGCTTTTTTTATAGCATTGCATTGTCTTATCTTTAATAAACAACACAGGTGTAGACATCAGTATCAACCAACAGGTGTTTAATAGTATTTACACACCAGATATCCAATCAAATTCAAGGCCGGATTTATGCAATGACTGTATGTGAGAACTGGACTGAGTGCCCCCCCCGCACGCTTATCCTCATTTTTCCTGTAGTTCACGTTATCCAAGTAGGAAACTGGCCTATCCGATGCCCCAATACATGTAGGTGGAGCCTACTGGCTCCCATGTTCAACATTAAATCAACAGATGTCGCGTAGACCGCTCTCAAATAGGGGTGTGGCCATCCAACAAGCTCACTTCTGATTAGTGGTTGTCATAGAAGCGTTGAATCAGACTCACACGGACCAATCTCTGCGTACTGACATTGTCTGGCTTCAACATGGCGGCATCCGTATCGTGAGAAAAAGGGCGACTGAATTGACATGATTTGGTGGGAGCCGGATGTTAACCATTTTCTATGGATGACATCACACTTATTTGCTCGTTCCAGTTCTCAGATGCAGGTTATAGTTTGGGCTGGAAATTCTGGTTCTGACATGGTGCTGCTAGAACCTGACTGCACAGCTCAAACTGAGTTTTTGTTCTGTGTGGCAGAGAAGCGAAGGCTGGAGCTGATTCCTGAGGAGCTCTCCAGACTGTACACTCAGACCATACAGGAAGCACTTTTGTCCGACCTTCTCGTAAACCTGGAAGACTTCAGGTAACAGCAGCAGGAAGTTTTCTTACAAGTCCTCTCCTCATGTACAACAGTTGGTTAACGCAGCTCGTGGACTGTTGCAGGCAGAAGCGCAGCATGGGTCTGACGCTGGCCGAAGACGAGCTGTCTAGGTTGGACTCGGAGCGTGAAAAGGAGCAACAGACGTTGGAGAAGGAATGCTCTTGTGCTGAGCGCATCCTCTCCAAGATCGAAGATATTCTGTGAGTGTGCACGTCACCGCGGAGGCGAGCACATGTCTTCTGTGACTCATGCAGGTTTTTCTGTTGCAGGATGACCTCACAGCCCACAGAGGAGGAGAAGTGGTGAGAAGAGGGAGTTTGGGGTTTTTTGTTTGGTTGCTGCAGGATGATCTGATAAAGAGAAGTTTTTTAGTTTCTGTTCTGCCGTTTTACCAAATTCACAACTGTACAGGGAAGAGTCTAAATTTGGAGCAGGAAGTACTTCATTAGATGACGTTGCAGCCTTCAGAGCTGCTTTTATGTTCATCTTTTCTTTGCAGAAGAACAAAACCTCAGTTTCTTTGCTTCTTTCCCCTTTAAAGCCAAACCATGCAGTACGTGATTCTCACCTACATGAAACACCTCGGAGTCAAAGTGAAGGAGCCTCGGGAACACAAACGCGGACTTATGAACTTTCTACCCAAGATTAAGGTGCAACCCTGCTCCTCCCCTTCACACATACACAGATGAGCCTGAACTTCTCTGACCTAATCAGGACTTTTATTTCATTAAAGGTGAAACGACCTGAAAAACATCTCCTGTCCCAAATCCTCAACCCGCCTCGCCGCCCAAGCAAAGTGGACTCCACATCAGGTTAGGAGGAACTCCAGCTCAACCAAACTTTATCAAAGAAGAGCTGTGAAGAACCACTTTCATGATTTATTTTAACATGTTGGTTCAAACTAATTGAATGATAACACAAAAATAAAATGAATTATAATTTGACAGAAACTTTCCAAACTTTTTACCTAATAGTTTGTTAAAACAAACAGAATCTACAGTTTTAGAAACATGACTCAAGGTTTTTTTTTACTAACCACACTCAGATCTGCTAAATCAAGAAATGTATAAAAGAAAGGATTATGCTCCAATCTAAATGTATGTGGAGAAAACATTGAAAAACTAACCATAAAAGACTCATCCATGAAGCCTTCAAAGACGCAGAGGATCATGGGAAGGAGTATAGGCCTCACGGGACTCAGTCCAGGTCAGAGTTCATGATCCAACAGTCAGAAAGAGACTTCTGGACAAACACAAATCCTTGAGAGAGTTGAAGGAGAACAACACTGTTGAGAAACAACAACAGAAACTCACATGTGACAAAAACATCTGAACTTCTTTAAAGGTTTGTGTTGTGCTTGTAGTAAAACTCCACCAAACTGTTGGCTGTATATGAGACCTGGACTGAGTGATTCCTCCTCCCCAGATTTCCAAACTGGAAGTTTGCTGGCTCCAAGAAACCAAAATCCCATAGACTTCTACAGAGAAATTAACAGCTGTTACTCAGTCATTCTATTGGTCAGAATTACCATTCTTGCTCTGATACATTTTTTAACACATTCTTGGTAATTTTAATAATAATTTTATAAAATATATTATTCAATAATTATGATTTTATTATTTATTATTATAATATATTATTTTATAAAATAATATTTTTTTTCATTATATTTTTTCTGTAGTTCAAGTTATTCAGGTTATACACTGACTAATCAGATGCCTCAATAAAAGTATGTGCTGGCCCCACATCCAACAAATAAAATATTTAATTGACAAATTTCATGTAGGGATGTGTCAAGTGGTAGGGGTGTGGACTGGTAAGAGTGGTTGCCACAAAAAAACGCTGACTCAGACCGACTCAGACTTGGATCACTGCTTACTGATGTCGTCTGGTTCTAACATGGCTGCGTTCATATCACAAAAAAATGTCAAATGACTTGACTTCATTTGGTTGGAACCAGGAGTAAACCACTTTTCATTTGTGATGTCAGTCCAGTTCTCATATACAGTCAATTCACCAGAACAACAGTCAAACATGGCGGTGGTAGTGTGATGGTCTGGAGCTGCTTTTATCTTCAGGACTTATAAATCTCTACAAAAAAAATTCAGAATAAAGGTTAGCCTCAAACTGAAAAAAGGCAAAATAAAGGTATCATAAAGTCGAGTCGAGTCTGAGCTGTTCATGATATTTTAATATTTTAAATGTATTTAGTGTTTCTAGTCAGAATTAAAACAATTCTGTGAAAAAGAGTGAATCAAAATGTTACCATAGATATAAAGAAAAACACAAAGACACTTACCACAAATGTTCAGCGGCAGGTGTCTCAGCTAACCAGTAATAAGACTTGGAGAGCAAATACTTTTGCAGGTTTGGGCAGCTTTTTTTTTGTCTGATTTGAATTATTTTAGTCTTACTCTTGAAAGAGTCAAGATTTTTTTACTCAAAGGCCAAAAATATCCCGACCTTAAAATAAATAGTTTACTTACCATTGTATGAAATAAAAACTGTATTTATATGCATTTTTTCTACTTTTGACTCTTCTTCTTCATTTGTGTTTTTGTGAGCAGTCGGAAAAGCGGTGGAGTTGAACAAGCAGCGATCACCAAAACTTCCCCAGCCGCCTTTCAGCATCTCCGACTTGCCCGACTCCTCTGCTGCCGGGTTCGTTAGAAACCGTGCCAACCAGCTCAGCGAGGGGTCGGACACCAGCACCCAGTCCGTGTCCTCCAGCACCTCCGTGGCTCACAGCTCCCCCACCACCACCGCCACCTCCGACACCAGCGGGCCAGACTCCGACTCCAGTAAGACTCCTTAGGAGAAATAAACGCCCAGGATTGGTTCTGTGTGTCTTTTAGAGCATAAACAAACTTTAAACAGTCATCTCCTTATTGAACACGACATGTAAAGATGTTATTGTTCAAATAATGCTTGAAATAGATTCCACAGTTTTTAGCTACAAAATGTAAACTTGTTTGGTTTTCCCTTCATGTAATAAACCCTATGTGCTCATCCATGTTAGTATCGTTAAATGCTTCACAAAAAACAGGATTTCTTTTTGAATTTGAAATTTTTAAGACTAATTTTGAAGAAAAATAAAAATGAACCCTATTCCAACAAGATATCAATGTACTTGTGCATCAAAATGATCATACTTGAAGTCATTTTAGTAAAAGTTCTTTTTTTTATTATATTAAGATTTCATGAAAGAGAAAAACAAACAGAATTGTCTTAATAATAAGGAACTTGGATCATATATGGAGTCTTTAGACTTAAAAATTCAAATCTGTTCTCCTAACATCACTTTCATGGTGACAAAAACCTCCATCAAAACAGAAATATTTTAAAATCAGACCTATAACTCATCTTAGGGAATTTAGGATTAAAAATCGTTTTATTATTTTAAAGAAGAGCAAAACTAGATTGTCAGAGACAGATGCAGCAATACAAACCCTGTTTCAAACTACAATAAAAGATGTTTGTTTTTGTTCAGGTCATGAAGGAAAAGGTTGTTTTCTGCAGACATAAAAGTCTTTAGTTCTGCTCATCTTACTGTTGATGTGTTTTGCGCACACAAATTACATTTATGGGTTAACACTTTATAAATGTAAACATTTCAGACAGTAAAATTGAAGGGAAGCGTTTTCTCTCTGGCCCCTTTTTTTGTTCGAAAGCTTCATATTGTCGTATAAAATTTAACACGTAAAACATTGTGGTTAATCGTGATTGATCACAAAAGTATGATTAATTTTTTTTCTATTGATTGACAGCACTAATACCAAATATCTGAAGGTTTTGTATATTTAAAAATGAAAGTTAACCTTTTCAATATTTTTAAAACACTTCAAAGAAAAGAAAGAAAATTAGCAAAAATATTATCAATTCATTTAGTTTTTGGAAATGTTCAAAGTAATTGGGACTCCACGGCTTGATTAAAAAGTACAACTGTTAATAGAATCCATCTTTTGCTCTGTTTGTGTGTTGGAGTTAACACTAATTCAATGCATTTTTGTATATTTCTTTTGATACCTCAATCTTCAAAAAAACAGATGGCATAGATTTGTTATGTACTCATTTGACCTTAAAGTCCCACTCTGATCATCTTTTGATCTATTTTCAATCCGTCCCCAGAGTTCATTCAAAATTCACCTCTGAGTTGTGGACAGGACTGTTGGCACAGAGCACCTCCACCCCCCCTTCCCATTTATGAGCGCTTGGAGCAGGGAACTTGTGGCCTCAGCCAGTGCATTACAAATATAATCTTTTTCAAACAACTTTTTTTGTTTTGTTTTTTTTTTTTAATAAAAAATAATTTGAATAAAGAAATAGAAATTGAATTTTGAGCTTAATGTTCTTAATAAATGTCCTTCAGTATCAGAAAAAACGCCACAAGAACATGTTAAAAACACCAAAAACACAATTTTCATCAGAATGGGTCTTTAAGCCTCTTTGTTTCCTGTTTCCACCAAAGATGGTTGACAACCTCCATCACTGATAGATACTGCCAGAAAATTTCAATGACTGTTTGAAAATGACTTTTAGCTTTGCAGAGGGCAAAAAAAGTCCAAAATTCAGCTGGTTTAGAAAATAAGTATTCCTATGACCTCAAACTGTCAACGTTTGGACTGAAACAGATTCAACTGTGCCCCAACAATAAAAATATTGACATTTGAGTTGGCTGTTGTCAGAACTTTGCCTTTTCTCTGCAGATGTGTCTCCGATCTGCCTGCTGTCCAAAGCGACTGAAGGTCTGCAGTCCACGGACCACCAGGAGAACCGTTCCAGCCCAACAAGCGCTCAGTTTGACTTCAGCGCGCTGAACCTGGAGCAGCGGGACGATGATCAGGAGCCCTTCAGGTAGGAAGAAGTTGGATTTCTTTTCATAAATTCATAGTGGAAACTGAAAATCAGGACGGAACGTTTTTATTTGGGTTCTGAGCTGAAAAGTTGCTCCTCAGAATTAGGTTTTTTTCCTCCTCACAAACACAAAACTTAAAATAATTATTCTCCTAAACTCGAAGCAGGATGGATGTTCAGTGTGCAGCGAGTTCAGTGGACACCCAGAGCGAGGACGATCAAGGCGGGGAGCCGGAGACCGAAGAAGACCCTCTGAACTGGCAGAGGCTGGTCAGCAGAGGCGTCCTGGCAACCCTCACCCCGAAGGAGATCAAACGGCAGGAGGTCATCAACGGTAAGGGCGAGGTGACCCATGCTGGCAGAAACAGAGCCGGTGGTCAGCTTGTGACCTTGATGCGTTCTCCCTGCAGAGCTGTTTTACACTGAGCGTGCTCACCTGCGCATGCTGAGGGTGCTGGACTGCGTTTTCTGCCAGAGGCTGAGCAGAGATGCCATCCTCCCTCCAGAAGATGTCAAACAGATATTTGTCAACCTGGAAGAAATCATTCAGATGCACGGTAAGGTCGTTTCTGCACTTTAATGACAAAACAGAATTTAGAAAAAAGGCTAAAGAACGTTAAAACATTAAAAAAAACACTGAAGACCAGACAAGTGTGCTAATACTAGCTTTAGTTTGTTGGGTTTTAGTGACATTTCTACCTTAGTTTCATCTCTTACTAAAGAAATGATACTCCATCAGTATTATTTTAAACCAATAGTCCTAAACCTGCTGGCGGACCGCATAAAAAAAAAACACAACCTACATGTTTTCTCTTTTATTTCTAATCTACTTCTGAAGGAAGTTTTACTTTGGAAAGCGACTGGATTCTGTCCACCATATCCGGCTCATTCTTGACGCATGTCAAGTCACTCGGTTATGTATCTAAAATCCATCTGCTTCTTTCTTAAAGCGGCTGCTCCGACCGCGACATTGAAACCTCCAAAGTTAACAAAAACAAATGTTTTTGGAAAGTTTCTTTATGCAGAAAAGATCCAGACAGGAAACAGAAAAAGAGCCTTCGACTTCAAAATAAAAGAAAGCTGCATTTTACATACAAAAACCAGGAGTCTTTACTCCAAAGATGGATTTGTTGTGACAATTTTTCCCACAGATCATAATAATAACGCAAAATATTCAACAACTAATGTTACAAGGAAGCTGCTAATAAAGTTGTTCAAAGTTCAAAGTTGTTCACATTTATCATTATATTTAGACTTAGTGACTGTTATTTTTTGTATTTATGTGTTGCACCTTACAGTTTTGTTGTTAAAGTTGGACAAGGCTGAAGTTGGCGTTTGATTTTAAAGCTTTTATTTTGACAGCTATGCCAAAATCTATATCACATTTTAATGGTTCCAACAGGAAATCTATTGAACAAATAAAGTTTAAAGCAGCTGCAGATATTTCACAAAGGATGAAGATAAACTCTTACCCTCAAAAGTTTAGGGAATCTTAAAAGAAAAAAAATCAGACGCTTACTTCAGCCTGATACAGAGCGTTCCGTGGAAATATTGTCCGACATGAAACCGGTCCGTGGCCTGTGAAGGTTGGAGACTTCTGGTTTAGATGACACCAACAGCAGGTCCTTAAAAAACCCAGCCGTCATTGCATTTAGACATGATGTCAGTGATGAAATCGGTTCTTTCTCCAACAGTTTCTATAACGGAACATATGGCCGCCATCAGGAAACGCAGCGAGACATCCGTGATCGGGCAAATCGGTGATGACCTCCTCTCGTGGGTGAGATGGGCCTCCAAATCTCAGAAGATATTTATGCATCATGACAGACAGAAGACGGAGACAGAGAATTTCAGCGACGTGGCTCATGTCATTTTGGTTTCTTATCCCAGTTCAGTGGGGAGGAGGAGGAGAAGATGAAAAGAGCGGTGGGAACTTTCTGCAGCAACCAGCCTTCTGCTCTGGAGCTCATCAAGACCAAGAAGAAGAAGGACCAGAGGTTTAACTTATTCATGCAGGTGAGCTCAGAGAGGTTTCTTTGTTATCTAAGGGGATTCAGTGCTTTAGCTTTGCATTATTTCATTATTATTTCATCTCCTGTGTTTGATCGTCTGGACTCAGGAAGCAGAAAGCAACCGTTTGTGTCGCCGGCTGCAGCTGAAGGACATCATCCCCGTGGAGATGCAGAGGTTCACCAAGTACCCGCTGCTGCTGGCTAATATTACTAAGTACACAGGTCCGACCAGCAGGTGTACCGTTTGTTCTCCGCCCGTTTATTTTGTTTAACACTTTGGTGTTTCTTTACCAACAGATGAGGGAGAGGAGAGGGACAAAGTCAGGAAAGCTGGAGAATGTTGCAAGAAGATCCTCAACCACGTCAACCAGGCTGTGAAAGAGGCTGAAAACAAACAGGTGCAGAAAGCGTGAATAAAACTCTGTTTGAGTCTGACTGTTAGAATCTGAGGTGCTTTCTGTTTGAACAGAGGTTAGAAGAGTATCAGCGGCGGTTGGACCTGTCCTCGCTCAAACAGAGCGAAAACCCTCTGATTCTGGAGTTGAAGGTATGAAGACATGAAACTTCCTCCTTATTTTCATCTCTGTGGGGCTTGACCTCACGGGTTGTTTTTTTCTTTCCTCCCAGAACCTCGATCTGACCAAAAAGAAGATGGTTCATGAGGGGCCTTTATCCTGGAAAGTCAACAAAGACAAGACAATTGGTATCTACTTCTGCATACACGAGTATTTACAGACGATTATAATCAGCCGTTGGTTTGAGCTCAGACCTTTAGTAACTTCTACAACTTTAAACTCCTTCCAGGAATTTTAATGGAACGCATCATAACTCCTAGAGCATCACTGGAAGCTACTTAAGAAAAAATCTGGGAACAAAACTTGTAAATGTTGAATGGTGGTAGCGTGGCAAGCCTGCAAAGGTGGCGTTTCCCTGCTGCCCGCTTATATTTTACTGAAATATTGTGAAAATTGAACATGAATCGTTGGCTCAAGCTGAAAAAAGCAATATAACATTTGATATAACGGTATCAGGAATGTGGGCGCGGTGAAACATAAAACCTCCGTTGTCAAGAACATCCAAAAATTTACTTTTGCCGAATTTTCTAAAAATGATCCCCGGGCGACCAAAAAATAAAATGGTTATATGGAGATCAAAACCAACAGAAAAACTGTCATTTTGAAAAACATGGTTCCATGTTCAACTCTGACCAGGGTGGCAAAGGCATGAAGGTGGGGCCGGGTAGCGTCTGTGCGCCATCCAACGCCGCTCAGGACAAATGATTGTGTCTACTGCAGAAAGTCTTCTCTCAACCTGCAAACTGTCTGACTTGATGAGATGTAGCTTAAGGTTTTCCTGGAAAGAATCTCATTCATTACTTCCTTTATCTTGAGTGATTTTCAGACTTGAACCTTCCTTTCAGAGCTCTACACTCTGCTGCTGGAGGACATCATGGTTCTGCTGCAGAAACAAGACGAGCGTCTGGTCCTCAAGCTGCACGGGAAGAATCTCGCCAGCATTGCTGATCTGAAGAACATCTTCAGCCCCATCATCAAGCTCAGCACCGTTCTGGTCCGACCCGTGGCAACTGGTAAAACCGTCAGTCCTAGAGAGTGTTTTCAGTGTCAATATTTAAGGTTTGGATCATTTATCTGAGGAAGTTAAAAAAACGTGATGTTACACGCTGGCTGTTAGCATTTGAGTTTTGAACGTCCTAATATAAAATACAGACTGTTTTATTATTTTAGTTTGATTTATTGCTTGTAGCTTCCTACTCTTCAGTTTGCTTTATGCATTTTCTCTAAAAAGCTTCAGCCTTAGTCACAACTGTCCTTACGGGTGGATACGGGCTGTCTGCGGGTGAGAAAGGGTCAAACCTGTTCGGGTCACACAGGTGACCCACACGAAAGGTCAAGGTTGTAAACCACTCAGTGAACCTGTAGAGAGAAAATGTTCGTGGAAATGTGGGCCAGGGATCATATAAACGACACGTAAGGGTGAAATTATTGACTGCACTGGCCAGAGTGGGTGTGACGTCACTCATAGAAAGTGTCTTAGCTCCGGCTCCAGCCAAATGAAGCCACTTCAGTCGCCATTTTCCCGCATAATTTTCATCTGGAACCAGACAACAGTGATTGATCAACATTTCCATGGCAACTACTCACCAATCAGGAGTAAGCTTGAGGCACCTGATCAGTCAGTTTATTACTTTTGATTAAAAAAATCATGAGAAAAATGAGGATTAGCAGGAAGATGTTAAAAAACGTGATCAGAGTAAGAATGGTTATTCTGACCAATAGAATGACTGAGTAACGGCTGTTTATTTCTCTTTAGAAGTCTGTACATACACAAGGGGGAGGGGTTACTCAGTCCAGTTCTCTGATTACAATCAATGGTTGAAGTGGGCGAGATGCAGGCATGTCATTAGGAGTTTTTATGTTTTGAACCCCCCAAATCCTGTGCACTGCGGAAATTACACAGAGCGTGGATTGTGAAGGCCAGTACTCACAACTTACTAACTAAAGCGGCGTTAAGACATTTCACCTGTATGTCACAAGTATGTGCATCTTCCATTAGCCAGTGGTACGTTCCATTTTCATGACATCGATGATGCGGCTGTATGAGCTTCAAGGGAACTGCGAGACTCACCTGTGCTGCCATTAAGATGCAGCTGCTCTTCTCTATGACCCTCCACGGACTCAACAACCCAAAAACTTGCAGCACCCGCACAGATCGAACCCCATGACAAGCGCTTTAAACATGACTTAACGGAGTCATACTGTTTATGTTTTTGTCCCACATCAGACAACAAGTCTTTCTTCGTTCTGTCCATGTCGGAAAACGGAGCTCAAATATACGAGCTGACGGCTCAAACCGTCACGGACCAGAGAATGTGAGTTTTTATTTAAAAAAAGCATTTCAGGAACTTTAAAATCTTCTGTTTATTGGTTTTTCATAATCATCTCTGCTCGATTAGGTGGCAGTATCTGATCACGCAAAGCGCAGACTCCATGAAGGCCAAATCTCACAACAGTGACTCGCCTCAAACTCAGACAGAGTGAGTTAGATGCTCGTCTGAATTTGCTGCTCCGCACCTTTCTGTCTGCTCACTGTGCGACTTTGTTTCAGAGCCGAGCGGGACGTTATGGAGATTATGAACAGCAAGATCCCCAAAGCCAGCGTGCAGACCAACAGCATCAGTACTGCAGGTACGTGAACAGATTTAACCATGTAACGCCCACAACGTCAACGAATTGGCTGAAAATTCAGTTTTATGGAATTAAAAACACATTTTTGTATTATCATTTTTTTACTATCAATTGTGATACTCTATTTAGTATAAATTAGTTTACTCCAATGTAAACTAATTGCTCAATTTGCTCAAAACAATGTCAGTAATATGTTGCAAAAATATTGACATAAGTGTGTAGAAAAAAACAAGCACTTTATTTAGCTACTGTCTCTAATTTGATCCAAACAATTTGAACACAGTGTCACTGGATTATAAAGGAATCATTATCAACTCATTTTGAATGGTTGAAGAGTTACGGTGGTTCAAAGATGGCGTGTAATTTTCCGTCATCTATAACAGCTAACAGCTAATAAATGGTGAACTAATAGATTTGTTATTTTAACCGTAAAGTTTTTAAAATTAGCCAAACTTTTCCCGCCAAGTGTTTTCTAGGAAGCAGCCATTTTAAAATGATTGGGAAAAGCTCTTTCACTGCCTCTAGTGGAAGGATGATGAACTACAGGGCAAAAAACATGAACCGGGTTATGTACAGTGGGTTTTTAAGGAAAGTTTGGATCATTCCAATGAGATGGGGGTCTCAGAAATGCCCATTTCAAATATATGAATGGTTACAGGGGATTAAAATGCATTGAAGTCATTGTTTTCCTACTTTAATGTGTTTATCTGCCCTCCAGATAAAGAGGCTCCCCTTTCTCTCAACATTCAAGCTCCTGTCAACCCTTTTGATTGCCTGAAATCAGAAGATGAAGAAGAGGAGCTGACTGCAACAGACAGACAGGAGGAAGAGGATCTGATTGTGGCAGAGAGACCAGAGGAAGAGGAGCTACCAGTGATGGAAAGACAGGAGGAGGAAGAGGAGGAGATAGAGGAGGTAGATGAAGCAGAACTCGAAGCCTTCTTGAACGGGCAGCTGGCAGAGAGACTGCTGCAGGAATCTGCCGGATCTCGTCAGGGTATCGCCATCCAAAGCGAAGAGAACATGGAGTTCAGCTTTCCCACCTCCAAAGCTGAAGAAGCTCTGCAGACCTGTACGTTTCTGTAGAGATGTGACTCTGAGATGTTCTGCAGGAACACAGGAAATGCTCATAAGTAACTGCCCCCCTTGCTTCTGTTCCAGTGGCGACACTGAGGCAGATCCTCTTCACTCACTTGAGGAGCAGAGAGGCGGAGGAGGAAGAGGGGGTAAACAAGCTGAACGGGGCAGTTCAGCTGAACAGCTCTCCGCCTGCTCAGATCCAGTTGCCCTCATCAGCTTGTGAGGAGAGCGGAGGGCCTGAAGGTCCAAACAAAGAGAACCCACAGCTTGGGCTTCTGGAAACCGCAGAGCAAAACGGTGGGTTGGGTTGGTGGTCCAAAGCTCTCCTGACCTTTTCTTCTGTAACACGTCTAAATAACTGTTTTCACTTTCATCCAGGAGGTTTTATGTTTGATTTTGGAGGATGCTCTGACGAGAGCACTGCTGAAGATGACGCTGACATGGACGTCGGGATCGACATTAGGAAGCTGCTGTCCTGCTCTTCGCAGGCCGGGGGGAGTGGCCCCAACCTTAGCAGGCAACTGATGACCTATCTGCGCCTCCTGCAGGCCGACCTGCAGCACCTGAAGGTACAATGAGGCTTGATTTGTTATTTCAAAAAGTTTAGCATCTTAGGTCATGCAGAAGTTTTGATTTAAAAGCAGTAAATCATTGATTGTGAATACAAACCAGTGAGGAGTTAACCATCCGGCCCAGCCAGGAATCGAACCTCAGACAATAGAGCTGCAGATACCTCCATCCTTCAGAATAAGATCTTTCCACTGATGACACGTTCATGCCAGAAACTAAGAGACTTCATTTAAGTATGTTTAAGCAAAACTTCACTTCCTGTGTGGTGGACAAACGTTTACTGCAGCATGACTGCATACTAGTGCAGAAATAAAAAAAAACTTTATTTGAATTAGTTTGATTACATGATTCCTTTATGAATTCAGATTCAGTTTGTATTGTTAGCGGTTGTCATCTCCTCTTAATTATTGAGTTATTGCTTCTAAATGTAGCCACGTTGTTGTGTAGTGGTTAGCACTCATAGCGCTAAGGTCCTGGTTCAAATCCCAGCTGAGTTTTTTTGTGTGGACTTTTTTATGTCTTCCTCGTGCATGTGTGGATTTTGTCTGGTTTCCTCCCTGTCTCCTCCATCCTCTACTCTAACAACAGCTACTTTCATGTCTCTGTTCACTGCATCCATAAACCTCCCCTTTGGTCTTCCTCTAGACTAGAACAGTGTTTCCCAACGCTGGTCCTCAGAGAACACTATCCTGCATCCAATCCTTCTCAAACACACTTGTCTTTAATGATTGTCATTGTCAGGTTTCTGCAGAGCCTGAAAAAGAGATTGAAGCTTTTTCCTATTTAAAAACCTATAACAATAAGAACTTGATGCAATTCACTTAATAGCCACTAGGGGCATACTATAGAAACAGAAGCGTCCCATGTTGGAGCCAAAATGTTGTTTTCTTTGCATTTTTTCTTGTTTATTTTGAAGTTTTGTTTGTTTCACTTTCTTAATTTGTTAATTAGATACAACTGTGTGAAAGGTTTGATAATCGTCCTCTCACCTCCACTAAGGATTCAGAAGGAGAGGAGATCTTGGAACTTTTATTCTGTTTGATCGCTATTTTCTCTGCTTTCACAACAATTTGTTGTTATGGTTTTCTTCGTAGTCATCTCTTTCTGCGTTTTGTTCATCAACTTTATCAACACAGAGTCAGATAATTATTTTCTTCCACTGTTTTTACAAAAGTAAACTCTCAAAACTAGAGAGTGGACTTCAGTGTATTTATAGGACAGGAGCATGTCATAAACAAACGGAATCAATCAGCTTCAACAGGGGAAGTCACTTCAACACCCCGTTTACACAAACGTGTAAAACAATGCAACCTTACAACAAAAATGAACATATTTTAAAGATTTCTGCCATTTTTCAACTGTACTTTATGTATTTTTTATGAAAGTAATAACTTTGTGTAAATTCATCATAAAACTTTGCCTAAATAGTCAATAAAAAACAAAACATATGGTGTTTGAGTAAAGCAAAAACTGTTTAATCCTGAAGCAATAGAAAAATAATCCTTACAGCTTTGAAACGGTAAACTTTAACATTTATATTTGTTTCACTTTTGCTTGTTTGTGGGTCAGAGCATTTTGTTCGGCCTTCTGATCATTTTTATCTTTTATGGTTCCAGGAAGTGGAGATGAAGTACAAAGAACTGCGTCAAATTCACATCGATGCAGTTCCCGACTCTGACCACAGCAAAGGTTTGTTTCTGCTCTCTAGAATCTGTTTTCCTCCATGATGGATGGACGCGCCCTAAACACTCTGCCGGGTTCCTTTCAGACGGACTTCAGTGATGACAGAAGAACTGCACCCTCACGATCCTCTGAAAACGTCCCTATGAAGGCTTTCAGACGCAGCAGGGGAAAGGTTTCAATCCTAATGAAGATGGTTTCACTGTAACAGAAAAATATGATGGAATTACTCCTAAAAGAAACGCTGGAAAAATGATCTAAAACACTGGATTTACTGATATAAAAAGGAGAAGTTTGGCACAAAGAGCATCAAGAGTTCATGATGGAATTAAACACTTTCAGGTCCAAAAGTAACTGAAGCGATGCACAGAAACAGCAGAAATTAACTCAATTTCTCCTGATATTGAAAATTTAAAACAACACACATTAACGCTTAGACAGCTGTAATGATTCTGCATTAAGGATCTCACAATATTCTACTGACAAACTGCCTAATACTTAAAAAAAGGATGATAATCTGAAACTTAATCCTAGTCCTTTTTGGTCAAATCTTTCCCTTCCTGTTGAGCATGTACTTTTTCCATTGAAAAGGAGCTTCAATCTCCATAAAGATCCAAACTGTTGCTGGGATTTGAAGCCGCTCATCTTTGGCATCAGCTTCAGGGTTCTGGAGGTTGTTCTGGTAGATCTCCAGCTAAACCGCAGCCTCTGCTTTAGATTCTGCTCAGCTCACTCCAAGCCGCTGACATCAATCCTCCTGCAACCGATGAACTGAAGTTTTTTTGTTTGATTATCTGCTTTTTTGTTAAATCATTTTGCATGAGACGTCTTTCAAGCAGTATTTTTAAAACTTGGTCATGATTTGATCTAAGAACCTCTTTAATGTTCTTTTTAATGTTCTTTATCTGTCCTTTCCCTTCTCTCAACAAAAGCATGTGTCTTTGCTTAAAGAAGACCCAACAGTCAAATGGAAAACTGTTTCAAAAACAGTGAGAGGAGAATTTCTGTTTGGTTTCGTGTTTTACAGCACTTCCAGCTGGACATATGAGGGAAAATGTCTTAGAAAACGATACCAAACCAGAGTACCGTTTTGTTTTCAGTTAAAGTGCTGAGATGTGATGTCATATCCTGTTTAGTAGCTTTAAAGAAGCTAGAATATTTATGCCGATGCTGTAGAAGCTTATCCCGAGGTTTCTGCATTTTTCATTTTATAGCCCAAATTCTATAATCCAACTAATGTCAAATAATCCACAAAAAAGACGTGAAAAGAGGCAGATTAGATTTACAAAGATGTGACTCAAACAGAATTGAATTTTTCATATCTGAAATTATTTATGAATAAAACCTGAGCTGAGGTAGTTCTCCCTGTTCGACCACTTCCTCTAAACGTTTGAATACTGTGCATTAATATCAGTTTGACCTCTTTATAAAAAGGGGTTTCTGTCAGTTAGTTGTTTTGAATGCATCTTTGATCACAGCTTCTCTGGAGGTTTCACACTATGTACATGAATGTAGCGTCTTCACTTTAAAAAAAACATCACTATAGTTCATTCCAAAAAGCTGTTTATGCGAGAAGTGCAGATGAAAATAGTGTTGTTGTTTAGCGTGTAAATATGAAATGAGTGCCGCCCGCCTCTGTTGTCTTTAGTTTTGCAGCTCGGAGCACTTTCTACACAAACTTTTCTGGATCTGTGGATTTACTCGTAGAAACACTTGTGGAGATTTGTTGAACAAATTTAAATTTGCTTCAGTAAACGTGGGCACTTCATTTTCCCTGTCGGACGTCCTGCTTCCACACTGGCTTTGATGGAATCCCGGACAGACTGAATGCAGAAGTCAGGACGGATGTTCTGGAAGCAGTCTCACTCTGTGACCTGTCAATCATGTTAATGTCAAACACAAACGGCTTCAGGAGAACTTCTCCAGATGCTTCATCTGAGGAAACACTTGTCTTTTGAATGCAGTGTCTATTATTGTATTTGCTGACACCAGTAAAAAAACACAAAACAAATGAATATCATTTCTGTGATGTTTTAGTCTGTTTACAAGCAAACAAAACTAACTGCTTTAGTTACAAGATGTAAATGTGAAAGAACAAAGACTTATCACATTTTAATTTACAAAAACAGCCCCCCTAGAAATAAGTCAAACATTTGTCAAATTTGAATAATTTTCTTTAATAAGCCAAAAAAATCCAGCAATGGGGTTAAAAGAACAGTCTACCCAAAAATTCTTATTTTAAGAGAAAATTCTAGTCACTAAAACAGGTTTTCTTAAACCAAGATTTTTTTGCTACTGAAAAGTTTTCTTAAAATTATTACTGTTCTTGCAAAACACCTTTTCTTGAAACAAGGGTCATAAGTAACTCATTAACTTTCTAAGCATTCATTTTAAAAAGTAAACCTGTTTTGACCAAAACGTTTCTCTGAAAACACAGTTGTGGGGTTGAAAAAAATTCAAGAATTCACTAGAAGTTTGGAAGTAGACTGGTCCGCGCTCAATCATGATTTGCTGACATTTCAGTTCCTCAAATGACCACTGGGGGCTGGTTTCAGAGGGAAGCAAATTCCCACTGACTCCCATGTTAAGAAGTTAATGACAACTGGCAGGTTGATTTAGCTTTTACATTTTTATGAGAGGCAACATTTGAACACAGTTTGGTTTTTCTGTTTTCCAGATGGATGGACCTAACACAAAAAATAAAATAATAAAATATTCCGAAGTCTCCTTTTTTCTGAACAACACCAAACAAACTGGTTTATAATGCTGCACCACCTCAGACTTCAACTCTTTAAGTGATATCAGAGATTGTTGGTCCAGTTTACACCCAGATAGGGTGTGATAGGGTAGTAACACTCCCCTCGGCATCAACACATTCGCTGGGGACCGGCCGGTCTCTCATAGGTGACTCCTCCAAGACTCCAAAATCTGACATTTTTATTCCTTTTCTCCAACTTTAAGTTCAAAGGATTTTATTTTCTTTTTTAAAGGGCCCACATCATGCAAAACCAACTTTTTTTGATCTTTTGTGTGTATGATGTTAATTCCTACAAAAACCACAACCCTAAAGCGGTATTTTGATGTCTGAGTATTCCTCTAAAACCCTGCTCTCTGAGCACCAGCTCCTGCCAATCCACAAAAACAAGTAAGTGGGTTCTCACATTGTAACCTCACAAAGTGGGAACAGCCCCTTCCAGGAAGAGTCAGAGCTGCCCCCAGGCTAAAACACAGACACACTTTCTCCGCTGAGCTGGCGGGGATCAGCAAAACGCTTTTGTTTCATACGCAAAGATCGTTTGTTTTCGTCGGAGAAATGCTGACACGCTGCCGAGGCCAGCTCTATGATGACGTCATGAAATGGGCGGCACCCCAAAAAGCAGCGAGATCAAGGCATCTTACTTCCGGGTAGGAAAAGAGCTCACGAAAATAACTCATATTTCATTAAAAATAGACTGAAAGGAAGAAGAAGAAGAAAAAACATTTTTTGAATCTGATTTAAATTCAAACACATTTTTATTTTGTGGTATGAGTTGGGCAACGTAAGATCTGTAGTCAAGTTCAGAAGTAATATCCCCCCCCTCATGGGAAGCAAGTAAAGGGGGTCCGGCTAGCGTCTGACGTAAGACGAACACGGGGTGGGAGGGGGAGCAGGCCTGTGCTAAACAGAGAGCTTCTCTGCTGTAACCACCGGTCAAAGTAGAAGTGAAATATCGGTGGCGTTTTTAAATATCAGACTGATACCAATAATCTCGAATTATGCAGATACTGGCACCGATAATGTCTGCTACTCCTTTTGGGCTATTTTCTACCACTTCTGGGTCTGAAACGATCCGCTGCTGAATTGTTTACACGGATCAGCTGCTATCACCTGACAACCACAAAATACTGTCGCTGTATTATGATCTGTTTTATTCAATTTTCGACAGAGCTATGGTTATAAAGATTTTGTCATGGGATTTTGTCATTTTTGGGATTACTAGACACAGGGTTTTTTTTTTGGAATAATCATTTTTTTTAGGATTATAATATCCTGAGGCAAGTTACCCCAATAAATCACAGTAAAATAATTTGGTAAATCTAGTCCAGTTGTATCATAGATTGATTTAATTATCTCTGACCAGTAGGATCTGATCTTGTCACTCCTCAAAAAAAAGGTGAAACTTATATAAAACATGTAAAAAAATAGAAACAATCAACCATTTATTTATTGGATTGCTTGAACCTTCATAGATTTGCATTTCTTGTGCTCTTTTAATTTCTCTGTTTTGGTAAAATTAGAGAAAAAACATATTCCATTTGGTTACATTTCACACAACAGCCTGTTGGATTTAGTTTTTAATGTTTTAATAATATGTGCCTCTTTTTTTTGCCGTCTTTTATTATTCTTTTCTTCAATGGTGTAACCAATATAACCATAAAAGTCTCCGTTCACGATTGAAACTGTTTTGTGAAGCTGTTCTGTGTCACTGCAGAGTTTAAGGATCAATTACACTTTTTTAAACAGATCTTCAGGTAAAGTTTGGTCTCTTGGATGTCAGCATGTTTCCAGTGTTATTTGCTAAAAATGATCAAGTAAAAAGTATAAATTGATGCTAAAACATTGAAGACAAAAAAAATGTTTCGACTGAAACTATTTTGATTTTGTGGACTAATGTTCAGATCAGGATCTGTGATCTGTGCATTTTAAAAGCAGAATGCGTTCCATGGGAACAGCAGAGTGGTCAGGTGGCTGTAGGACGGGGTTCTAGGTCTGGTTGAGATTGTTCTCGTCTTACTGAGATTCCTGGGCTAATGCCAGAAATTGAGCCGGAGCCTCGGCTCCTAAAGTTGGAGCTGCTGAATCATGTTCCGGGAGAGTCTTCCTCCAGATGGTCCACATGGGACGGACAACAATCCACCAAAGACTTTGAACCTTCAGAGCGTCATTTTCGGCAGAACCCTAAAGAAAACCAGTTCTTTAGAACTGCAGGACCATGAAAGTTTGGATTTTCACCACACAAGCTATTTTTTGGTCAAAGACAGCAGCTACAGTGCCTATCGGTTAAGGCACATTTAAGCTAATGAAAAATGTTTAACCAGAGAACGTAACTCATTAAAAGTGATTTCTTAATTTCTCAAAAGAAATTAAATAAATGAGAGACCTTTACGGGTCATTCTAGAACTGGGGAACATTTTATGTACCAACCATCAAATTTCACATTGTCCACAAACAAAGTGCTAAAACATGTAGTTTCTGAGGAAATGAAGTCACTTTTCTCAACAAACTCCACAGCAGAACGTTTATCTTTACCCTTTTCCAGGGGAGACTTTAGGAAACTCATTTCTTCATGGCATAGATAACTTCACAACTTCTCGTGTTACACGCTAAAACCTCCGGGCAGAACCCAAAAATGAAATAAGCAATTCCTATAGCTCCACCACGGACCAGGGGTTGGAGGTCGCTGTCAGCAGCTGTGAAGATGTGCTCCGAAAAAATCTCTTACAGAGCTGCAGCACAGCAGTTGCAGTTGTATTCATAAACACAGAAGCGAAGTCTTTAGCAGATAGTGCTTAGCGTTTTTCACATTTCATCTTAGCAAGAGCTTTGCTTCTTTTGATGGGGTTCTTCAAACCATTGACGTTGAAGGTATTTATTTTGTATTTCTGTTTATCTTCCATTTCTGTGCCAGTAGGATGTATACATAGAAAGCTTCAGATGTCCTGAAAAACAAACATGGGTCTGCTGAAAACGACAATTGAACAAAGCTCACAGTCGATTTCAAAGTCTCAGGTATAGGTTCACCTTCAAAGTTGGGAGGGGGGGCCCGCGGGTACCAGGGGCTCCCTCTCAGTGCTGCTTAGAGTCTTCTCCGACTCCCTTCTGCCATAGCAATGCGTGTGAAGATAGTGTTGTAATATATCCCACATGTAATGTTTATAGTCCGCTACGAGGAGGGATACAGAAGCGGCTTTTTTACTTTTCCTGGTTGTGTGATGCAGTGTTCCTCAAGTTATTGTCATTCTTTACCAAGGCAATAACACTTCAGATAGTGTGTGGAACGCTCCTGATGAGCGGTCGATAATATTCCAGATGTTTTGAAGAGGAAAGTTACTCGATTTCTTTAAGGTCATCCAGCGCTTCCTGCCCATTATTGTATGTTCTCTGACCTTTCTCATAGAACACCCGAAGTCTGGCGGGATAGATGGTTTGAAAACTGAGCCCTTTTTCTTTCACCATCTCATGAATGGTAGAGTCCAACCCCTCAAGAGAGACTGAGTTTCAGAGCCCAGACTGTGCGTAGAGGTGAGCCCAACTATATCTAGCCGGTACCTCTCAACACCACAGCAAAGTGGTGAGGCAGGTCTCCATCTAGAGCTGCAGCAGCTGAACCGCAGCTGACCCAGAGGGAGAGGACCCAGCCGAGGAGGCACTGGAGTTAAAGATAATAAAATATAAATTAAAATGAAGCATTTGATAAAAGCAACAAACAAACAATAAAACATGAAAATAAAAAATATTCAAATAAGCTATAAATAATCCAGTGTATAATCATAAAACATGATAAAAAATAGTAAAAGCAAGATAAATTAACATAATAAAAACAGACTAAAAGCTAATTGATGACATCACATGATGATGTCATAAACAGTGATGCTTTATGACATCAATGTGTGATGTCATCAAACAGTCTCAGTTGATACTTGAAACTGTTTTATGACATCACACAATGATGTCATAAACAGTGATGTTTTATGACATCATCAAGCACATATGATCACATGGCTACACATGGCTACTGTGTACATTCTACTCATCTTACAATAATGTGTGATGAGTATGAGTGAGGATGTCACACAATGATGAGTATGATGTCCTACGATGATTCATGACATCTTACCATGACTGTGTGACATACTCATGTCACACATGGTTCCTGTGGGGGATCCTGTATGACATCTTCATGTCACAACGTGATGCGTGATGACATGGCGTGATGTTGATTCAGACGCCAAAAGTTTTGCTCACTGAGATCTAATATATGACCATTTACACATTTTAGATCAACTCTGTAAAGGGTAAACAAAAGGAGAAAGAATGAAAAAACAAAGAAAACCAAAGGAACGCAGCAAATCCCTGGATTCTTCACAGGATTCCCCACGGGACTCCCTGCAGGATTCCCCACGGGATTCCCCACAGGACAAGACCCGCCAAAGCAGGATGAAATTAAAAGGCAACACTGTCCTAATTGGCAAGAAACAACTTTGTCCAATTGTGGAGAGACACCTTGACAAGATCTCATCTGTGCAATGGACATTGCTGAAGGCTGGACACATGGATGCAGAAACTTTAATCATTCTTGCTGATTTGATCACAGAGATCATACAGATGTCAGCAGTGGATGTTTTAAAGATCCTGGGTCCAACGGTCCAGAAAATCTCTGCTCGTCGACAGCGCCCATCCATCAAAACTGTGCTGGGAAATGCTTTTGTGAAAAGCATCGCTTTTGTCCTTGGAATTAAAAAGAAAATGTCTAAAAAGACAAAGGCACTGACAGAAATGCTTGAACAGGAAATCCAGCAAAAGGTGAACAAGGCAGTAAAGATGGCACTGAAAATGCCCCAAAAGACAAAAATTCATGTCAATGGGTGCGTGTCAAACTTTAAGCAACTTGTTCTCATGGTGAAAAACACTGGAAATCTTCTGCAAAGATTCCTTCAAAAGTTAAGGATCACAAAAGAAAGAAAATACAGGAGCTCCACTGATTCAAGTTTGACTGAAGAAGCAGTGGATTCACCTCCAAGCTATTCTGTAGAAATGAACATCGATTTCGAAGAGGCTGTGGATGGTGTGACAGAAATTCTCAGAAAATGGACAAGCTCCTCAAAATCTGTATGTCGAGAGACAGCAGTTGAGATCACCAGCACCATGTTGACAGACATGCTGACTGAGTCCAGGACCTCTGACACGGTTTATCCTAGCATCAGTGCAGTGATGGGTCTTGTTAAGAACTTCCTGGCCTCGCACTCACTGTCATATGATCCAAAGGAGCGCCTCGCGGCTTTTGCAACAAAATTCTTGCACCAGAAGATAAAAGAGATGGACATAGAAATGGAATTTCAGTTAATCCCTTCGACTGAGAAATCTTCTGGTCTTTACTGGTATTACAGGGACGTGATCATAGAACAGTTGCTCAAATTGTTTTATGCGATCAAGCAAATAAACGATCCCGAACCTCTGAATCTGGAAACAGTCTCAAGAAAAGAGGAGACCCTCATCACGGCAAAGTATCTGGACAATGCTCTGTTTGATTTTGCAATGAAGAGATACCAATATTTTCTTCAAAAAACAGAATATTCAGAGTTTTCCAGAGAAGTCTACTTCATCACAAGAAGTCTTGCAAAAATGCTTATGCATAACATGCTGATGTGGATGACAGAAGAGCTAACAAGTAGCCAGTCTTCCATTGATAAAGTCAGTGAATTTCTCACAGACATCGAGAACTTCTTTGTTGAACTGATAAGGACAGCACAAGACTATGAGATGGAAGAGTCTTCTGAAGAAACATCTGAAGAGTATTTTGAAGAAGCATCTGAAGAGTATTCTGAAGAAACATCTGAAGAATCATCCCTCTCATCTTATGATGAAGATGATGCTGATGAGAGAGTAGAAATCACAGAAGAACAGGCTGGTAAAGAGCATGATGATGAAAGCTTTGTGGATTTGTCAAGCTCAGAAAGTGACGGTTATCCAACAACCACACACGATTCAAAAACGGGCTCTTCTGAATCTCTACAATCATCATTTCAAAATGAAATTTGGAATGACACTGTGATGACAGGTCTTTTGATAATGACTTTATCAAATCACCTTAAAGAGAAAAAGAACTCTAAAAAGGCGGCTGAAATCCAGACCGTGATTGAGTGTCTTTCAAACGAAGTCCTCCCTGCAAACGCGTCTGTGGTCTACAAAAGCCTTGTAATACCAGAAAATCTAAAAAACATCAGAACAATTCTACTCGCAGAGCTCCAGAAAAAGTTTCGCACCACAGAGAAACTTCTCAAAGCTGCATCAACATCACCTGACTCAATTGTTGAAGTAGTTATGGACTGTGTGAAGCAGAAAATGGGACAAGAACCGCGCAAGAAAGGTTGTTTCAGACGAGGACTTTCTCGCTTTGCAACTTTCATGCGCAAGCTACTTTGCCCTTGTGGCAAGTAGATTTAGAAAGAAAACTGTAGGTTTTTGAAACAAAAATTAGGAGAAAAAATGTAGAAAAATTGTAGGTTTAGAAACTAATTTAGGAAAAAATGTAGAAAAATTGTAGGTTTAGAAACCAATTTAGGAAAAAAATAGAAAAATTGTAGGTTTAGAAACCAATATAGGAAAAAAAAAATTAGAAAAATTGTAGGTTTAGAAACTAATGTAGGAAAAAAAATAGAAAAATTGTAGGTTTAGAAACTAATGTAGGAAAAAAAAAATTAGAAAAATTGTAGGTTTAGAAACCAATATAGGAAAAAAAAATTAGAAAAATTGTAGGTTTAGAAACCAATGTAGG